>JAQISU010000044.1:5522500-6122500 GCA_029339505.1 Unio delphinus | reverse complement strand
CTTATAGATTTCTCATTATATATGATAAATTACAAGACGTAGGCAAAAAAGTCAATATTATGAAAAATCCTGACAATAAGGGGTTCATTTAAGGGGCCATTCTTGAAAGTGTTTACTTCTCGTGTTTTTGTGATTCTGTTACGTTGTACCAACTAAAAATATGATAATTTGTATCATTGTAATCAGAACCGCTATTAAAAGGTCTCGCTAAAGTCGCTTCTATGGCTCAGAATAAAGTTGATTTTCTTGTGCATTTGTAGTCGATGGGATTTCTGCATTTGTTTGTATATTTACACGTTTGCTTCATTGCATAACACAAACATTAATATTTTCCCACATAACATTTAATGAATTTATTTTGTTTGGATTTTTTTTTACTGAAATTTTTTTTTAAATTTCTGCAGGACTTCGACCTGGTTGTTTTAGATGAAGTTGTGCTCCTTGTTGCACAGGGGTGTATGCAAGATGTCCTGGCAGCAGAAGATAATGATTACAACCATGGGAAAAGGCATACTGCTAATATTATGAATAGGCAGTTTATTTTATGGACTTAACGGATACCTAAGTACTGGCAACAGACATGTCATTCCAAGCTGTTGTGTATGGCGTACAGTGGATAAATAATTTTGGCCAGTACCATGGCTTTACACAAGGAAGACTAGGATAATCTATCCAAATATATGATGTGTGAATACTATAATTTATGTTGATTTTAAGTTGTATGAAACATTTCTTTTGTAGTATGCAATTTTTATTTTGCATAAACAAGTTTTGTTAAACACTTTTTAAGCTACCTACCCACTAAAGAATGATTATATGTATGGCTATGTTTTTAAAGTAACTATTTATTAAAACCATAGGATGAAATAAAGTTGGCTAGCATTGTCTTGGGATGCAAAGAATATAAAAAACAAAAGTACACTGGTGAACATAAATTTAATCTTGCATATACAGTAACACATTAAGTTAAATGATAAATAACGCATATTCATATTGAGTTGAGAAAGCAAAACTTGTTGCAGTGTTTCATGAATACAGATTGGCTTGTAAATATCAACAGAACCACAAACACTAGGATACTATTCTATCAAGACACTGCTCATTAATTTCAAGTACATGTAATACAAAATGGCTCTGGAAACAGAATAAGGTTTTTTAAGACTAAAATACCAGTTCATCTAAAGCAGCCTTGAATGCTTATATCACATATGTGCACCATCAGCTATCTTATTACAACTAAATCAAATATACTCGACACCATTTAAAAGCATAAAATTTTCAGTTTTTTAAAATGTGTTCATTTACCATAGAAATAATTATACCCTTTATATGAATACCCAGATGAATGTACACAACTGCATACACTGTAAAACTAACTATTATATATTATGAAATGTACTAAACTTATATAAGTACAAAGGAGCATGTACAGTCATAACTTTAATTCAAGAGTACAGTCAGGCAGAAAAAACTGAAGGATATCTTCTAAGAATAATTATGACATATACAGAGGTTTTCCATGTTATTTAGGTTGGGTGGGGTGCTCCCAAAATTATTTAAATTATTACAAAAGACCCCCCTCCCCCGCATTTTTTGTGAGGAATTAAGTAGTGATAGACAGATGCAATGCTCAGAGCCCCCAGTTAGTGGTGCCGTCAGTTAAATTAATGAATACACAAAATGTGAAAGTCAAATAAACAACAATTTAATATCATTATCTCTCAAATGAAATTCAAATTAAAACCCTATCACTCGTCTTTAACTCGACCAAGTTATGGCCTATTTCAGAGGCGTAGCGAGGCGGGCGGGGGGTACATATGTCCCCGGGCGCCAAGGTACAGGGGCGCCAAAATGAGGCTTGCAACGTTACATTATAATAAGAAAACAAGGGTAATAAATCTGTCACAAGATCGCTGGGGCGCCAATTTTATAGTTTGTCCCCGGGCGCAAAATATCATCGCTACGCCTCTGGCCTATTTTATCATGTGACTTAGTGTAATACATTTTCCTCTTGTCCTGTGTTCCTACTCATCTGTATGATCTTTCTCTGGACTGGTAGTCCAATTCCATTCAGTCCATCTAACTTCTGCCTCCGTTCTTCCTTTTTCTTTGTCTCCCAGAGACTTTTATATGAGAAACTAGTGTACCATTACTATAAAAGATTGATTACAGACATCCTATTCCAAAATACTAGACAGTTCTATAGAAATTACATTGATGTTTTAGTATCCTGTACTTGGTTTCTATGCTTTTGACACAAGTGATTACCATTCACTCAATGCCAAAGTTTAGTACAGCACCTAAACAAACTACTACAGTGAAATAAATATTGAAATTAAGCCCACCCCCATGTATGTTTCCTACTGCATTTCTTTCAAAATTAGGGTAGCTAGGTACTCATACACACACACACACACACATACATGTATATATATATATATATATATATATATATATATATATATATATATATATATATATATATATATATATATATATATATATATATGTACTAAGTACAATGCAAAACTGGCTCAGATATACATATCAAATTCAGGAATGCAGGGGTCATGTTACCAGGCGAGGAGACCGACCTCTTTATATTTTTTAGACATAAAATGACTCGTTGTACTTTATACCTTCCTTGATGTACCCATTAAGTTCTGGCAGTGTTGTAATCCAAGGCAAAATGTATTTATGCAGTGTTGATACCAATTAGCCTACGCAGACAAACAAACTCTTACACATTCACAGGGTTGAATGGTTTTTAAAACGATAACTCTAGACGTCGCCCAAACTCTATTACACAGAGTCCGACACATTATGTTTTTGGTTTATTCATTATTGGTCAACAATTTTGGGTATGTTGTAAATTCATTCGAAGGAGTTTTGGACAATGTTACTGTGATACACTAAGACTTCTGGCACTTTAGCACATTTCATGCATTTGGTACATCAGTACATTTAGGACCTGTAATTTATTCGGAACATTATTTTTTCGGACTTGCAGTGAATAAACAATTTGCAATGATCTAAGTTCATTTTCAAGGTTTATTGTATAACTATTTTTATACATCATGTATTAAGTTTTACAAAACATGTTGATGTTGCCTGTTTTGTTACTTAATTTAAGTTTAAATCAGTGGGAACATAAGTAGTGATCGAAATGGCTTCGAGCTAGTATTAGTACATCAGGGTGGTTCCAATTCTTAATTTCTATTTGACAATTATGATGATATGGATTTCATTGTCAATGCGGGCAGCTAAACATTGTTTTTACATAACATTGCATCAACAAGATGAACAAAATCACCATCGATGTTAGCTTCCCCTGTCAGCTGATTATACACCCCTTCGGTCTCATCACCGCGTTCAGGTTGCATCACTTATATAGAATAATAATGTTTTAAATAAATTTTGTTTAGTTTTGTTGTCAATAATGGGTTATTATTCTACTAGGTGATTATTTATACGATTGTCAATGAAGCCTTTAATAAAAGCCACCGAAATTCATGAGTCTGAGATTCCAATCACTTCGTTTAATTCTACCAGGATTTTCACGACCGCTCCTCGCGATATAAAAACAGCATCTAAATGCATACGTTAATTGTGTTTAGCCTTCCAGCTTAATCTCGGAAAATCACAAGCTCTACCGGGTCGACGTCAACACAAACCTGGCTGGTAAACTCAGTCAAATCCGCTTTGATTGCAAACATGTCAGACCGACATCAGTCTGTGTCAAGTCCTTCTTGTGTTGAGCGTCCATACATGTTATGCGTTTCTGTTACTACTACTACTATGCGTTTCTGTAACTACATTCTACTTGACAATGTAGAACCAACAAGTAGAGCGTAGTATTGGCGACAGCTGTGATCCACACGGTGATTTAACCACAAGATGTCCTCATATGAGGCCGTCGAACTAAGTTTGCAAAAATAGCGCTGAATAAATCGTGGTTGTACTTCACGGGGCGGTGCAAAACCGTACATGCCAAGATATATGTACATGTGTTACACTTATGACGCCCAATGCATTATCAAGTCCTGTTGTTTAATCCAGGTTGATGATGCATGTTTCACTAGCGCGAGAAATTATGGATACAAGTTTATCACGGATAATGGCACTTCGAAATGTTTGAATGACTTTGTCATAGCGGTTAAATCACATTTAACGTCGATGACTCTTGGGTGTAGTCGAAGACCTCTGCCTGAAGGCATTCTGCGAGTCTTCCCTGGCAAATGATGACCTTTTTCACAGAACAATATTGTGTAAGTCATCCTTGATGTAGTTCCGATTGTGTTAATGAAGCCTCGGTTGCAACCATGGGGGCCTCCGCTGCTAACAACGGTCAAATGATTGCAATGAATTAAAATAGTCCACGGTTTTTTTTTCTTTCTTTAAATAGCTGTGCTTCCTCTGCTTCCTCTGACTTGGATAGTTTTAATATCACTTATGTTTTCTTTCATTTCAATCCATTGACGTGGCTAAGATTTTCTTTCAATGTGGAGGACATTTACGCGGTGGTTATTTTAGTTAACGTTCTTGAAGAAAGCGTCAACGTAATTTGGCAGTAATTGCGTATTGCGCTCGTTATTTTCACATGTTGGTTGGAGCTAACGCCAAATTTAAGTTCGTAATACCACATTATTATTATTCAACAAAATTTAATTACTACTCTGAGCAATCTTTACTAGTTTTCCACTGGCACGTCAATAACCCTCATTGGACTTTTAATAACAGATACATATCAGAAAGATACACTGCAATGCGTCTGTAATTGTCGTGCGCTGGAACCTGAGTAACACGTGCACGAAAGTACTTGTCCACCACACATTATTTAACCACGCCCAGATGATCCAAGTATAAGTAATATATCGGGTATAAAACAGTGAAGTAGTTTGTAAAACAAGCAGACATTTATGAATGTTCTGATATCGGTCCATGAACGAGAATACATTATGATATGCACGTACGACATGAGTGTTGTCGAAGTCGGGCAAACTTTGCTCGGTGGTTGATGGCCCATTAACACGGGACCTTTTATACGAATTCGGTCTTGAAATGCTAATAATGTTTGTCCTAGTGCACTGATACCTTGTTGGGCAATGTTTTCCAGTAAACCTGTTGGACACTGCTTTGTGCGGTGATTGTGAACTTACAACAATAATGTACCTGCATAACCTATTAAAGACAGCAAACGTGTTTCTCTATCCTTAGAAGGGATTATCACAGACAGTCTCACTGTTTTTATTTACAATATAACTTGACTATTAAAACTGCCATCAAAGATCTCGCATAATCATCACGGTATCTGCCTAGTCCGATAATTATTGGCCCAATGTCTCCGCTGCTCTAGCATTCTTCCATTTCTTTTCCATCAATAAAATAACGTACGCTGCAGAATAATGTCATGATGCTATCGTTGACAAATCGAACCTTCCCAGCAAGGTCCTAACATGCATTCGCGGCAAGGTTTTGTGAACCTATTTTATCGATTTCAGAGAAAGCTTCACACATTAGAAAATAACAATAAACGTCATGCATTTGCTATTCTATTCTGTTGTTTTTGTTTTGTTTTTTTTTTTTTTGGGGGGGGGAAGGGGGTTGTTAGGAAAATCAGACGAGTACGAATAATACTGAAGATGTTGTCTACTACGCAATCTATCATCAAAGACACATCATGTCAAACTCAGTATCGGGCACATTGTTGCTGTCATTTATGTATTATAGTTTTCGTCTACTAATTATGGCCCAGTTCTAGTCCACTACTGTAATCCGATTCTTATTTGCAAGCATGCATCGAAACAGCCAGACGTTGTTGAATAGCTTCACTGGAGGATTTACTACTAATGATCTGCTGTAACGCGTATCACTCGATAAAATAATGGCTTTCAATTCGATTTTGTGCGATTTACAAGAATTGCAAGACCTTGTGCCTGTTCCATCACTTACTTCCTTCTCTGTAATTCTAGCCCATAATGATTCTAAATAGAAATAGAAGATATAGTTATATATGGCTTAAACAAGTAAGAAAGAAGAAGACATTCTCCTCTTTCTTGATTAGCACAAGGTACAAACTTTGGAAAATGTTGCTCGAACAGCTAATGATTATTTCTGGCGTCACAACGTTTCATTTGTCAGTGAGACTTATTCACAGCAGCTGTTTGATAAAAGAAATATCTCATAAGAGTACTTTCAATTTCAATCTGGCTATTAAAAATCGAACTACTGAACCAATATCCTTACCTCTTCTAACGTGCACTTATTGCAGGAAGAAATTCCACGTCATTTCCTTTACTACGCAGTAAATGATACGCATCAGCAAAAAGACAGAACTGTTACAAATGTACTTATTACAGTTTAACAAACGTTTTATTTTATTTTTGACAAGTATCAACCATTCGTGTACAAAGATTCCTTATTACTTAATAGTAATACTGCCAATCCAATCCCTATTAAATTTGGAAGACATGACGTTCTAGGTTGGCTTTGTTATCAGTTACTTTGCTTTTGTTTGAGAAGTCTACTTCCAGTGAAATTGTTTTATTAGGACTTAGGAGATAACGTTAAGGTTAATCCACTTGTTACTGACATGTCTTGTTTTGGATCAACACGTTAGGCATTAAGAACCAATCCGTGGTTTATATCCTGATTGTGCAGTTACCAGACCTAAGGCTAATACAGCCATTATAAACAATGTTTTATCACAAAATTAATTCCTTTAGATAACACATGTATTGGTCAGTTTCTTAATCTGATCACTTTTGCTATAAGTATTGATCAATCAATCAATAGACATTGATCTGAGTGATCCTCTTTCTACTACTTATTCTCTCTGTTTTAATCTATGACAAAGACCATATCACTATTTGTCGAACAGTAACAAAATCATGTAATCGCTTGTATGTTTCAGACGGCTATTAGCGAAATGGAAGCCACACAAGTCTCAGTTTCCTATTATGGGAATAATGGGGGTCCTTGTGAGAAAATGGAGATCACCAGATTTAAGAGCTGGTACCAAGTGGTCAGTGTGCTATAAAATTGATGTTCATTAAGTTATATCGGCAGGTATGTTTATGCTAGCCCATTAAACACCTTTGGTTGGTAATTAAGGAGTAAATTCAACTTAGCATATGATCTTGAATCATATTTATTGCCACAAAATGTAACATTTTGACAAATACTGTTACGCTTGTCAAATGGTAGGAACCCTAATCAGAAGATACCAAATTCTCATTCCCCATTCGGAAATTATTTTTGATTGGTACGGTAATGCAAATGTGACACTTATTTTTGTTTTGCCGTGTATGCAAAATTGTTGCGTATTGCGCTCGTTTTTTGTCTTATTGGACTCGTATATTATGCCACAGTGGTTCATTAATGGTGTATTGTTTTTTAACTGAGCAATAATACAATATTGTCGTGTCTTACATCCGATTGGACTAACGTATGAGAAATGTTTAATGCCATAGCAAGCTACTGTGCAAAATGAGATTGAAACGATAATACTGTGAGAAAACAAAAACAAAGATTTTAGTATCTAGACATTGTGGCTAAATTATGCTAAATGGTATTACAATGGTTCTGATTTTGTATTACACTCGTAAAGTCAATGTGGCCTACAACCCGTATTTCCAAAAAAACTTGTTTATTATGTCAGCACTGAAACCAAATAAGTTTTCATACTGACGTTATAACGTTACTTGGTCATACTTGCAAAATTTAGGGTTTTCAACCAGCTCGAGATTGGATACAATTCTCGTAGACATATATAAGGAAATAGACGGTGTAGGTAAAAGGTCCACAAATTATATAGCTTAGAGAGCGCAAGGAATGTTCTAATTTATGAACAGAAAGTGAGAATGTTTAAATATTAGTTACAACTTGTTACCTCAAAAAATATTCATCTGAAATAATTTTTCAAATGTTTGTTTAGATACACTAAATGTTAAACTAAATTTGTGTTATAATTCTTCACAAAAAAGTCATGTGAACTTGATGAAATGATGAAACTATCTGTGGATAAACCTAAATGTTGATATTTAACGCAGCTTTTTGTGGGAAAAAACACAAATACTGATTAACATATATATATATATATATATATATATATATATATATATATATATATATATATATATATATATATATATATTGAATTGAGACAACAATGACTAAGGTACATTTCTGCTTAAATATTTAACGTAAATATGTACTTGCTGTCGCTTGCATTAGTTATTTAAGTTTCTTTTACTTGTGTTTTTTTTTTGTCTATTAGTTGGGAAATATAAAACAATTAAGCGCTGCTAATAATGGCATGGCTCGGTCATCCGGTCAAATACATCATCAGATGCAAATTACCTTCATGGGCCGTATGTTCCAGTCCTTATACACAATTCATAATATACAGATATGTACCGAACATGCTATATATAATATGGTCCCCTCCGCCATGATAAAAAATAAATAAAATAACAACCATTCGGCCTGGACCAAACCCAAACGGCAAGTCTCTGATATGGGTATGTGTTTTTTAGTTTTAGTTTCTACTTTCGCAAGCTTTAACTATCTTTGCAGTCGCATTAGTGACATGAAAAAATCGTGACGCTCTTGAAGGTTTTATCTTAAAATTTAACCAGAGCACCGTGTTATAGTGTTCCATGAAATCGCAGCTGACAACCAGAAAACGTGACTAGAAGGTAATTGCCAATTAATGGCGACTATGTCAGTTTAGAGCCAGTATACATTAAATATGACGGCATTGCAGTGACAGAAAACGACCTCCAGAAAACAAAGTAGCATCGTTTCTAAGCAGAAGGTAAGAACATATTTTAATATCTTTCCTTCTATCTTTATTTTTGTGCTGTGCACTCTTGTAAATATATCGACCAAAATATTTTTTTTAAATGTTTGATAAAAAGTTATTAAACGTGACTTATTTAACAAATATGATAATTACAAGAAATGAACTACATGGAGAGACCAGGATAGTCATTGAGCAAGCGATTAACTGAATTTAATCAGCTTGAACATGCACATGTATGTATGTATGTATGTATGTATGTATGTATGTATGTATGTATGTATGTATGTATGTATGTAAGCCTAAACCTAATAAAATCGATGCGCCTCCATCATTTAAAGATTTTAATTATACTTTAAATGTGATATTGTGATGGCAAATTGGTGCCAACATTAAATACCATTTTATATTTTATTTTTTTCCATTGGCATAAAAGCATTTTAGCACTAAACCATAATACTTGATGTAAAAATAGAAATGGACTTTAATTCTCATTCAACGGATAGGTTTCAAACTTTTATAACTGAAGTATCGATCTTGAGTGAAAAATCATCAACGTCTAGTAAATGAAGAGAACCTAAGATGGTACATAATTAAAGGATTGGGAACAGCTAATTGCTGTTCCTCGCCTGCAGAACATCTACAAGACACATTATCACTTTTCTGATGCAAATTCCATTACTTTGGTCAAAGTTTTGTGTGAATTCAACCTCAATTGTTCTAAAATGTGCATTTGCATAATCCAGAAATATAAAAGATACATCTAATATAATTCCCACGGAAATTAACAGTTAAACATGGTTATCAACATTCTATTTATTATCATATTGCATTTGCATTCTTAATCCTGCTTTGGGCATTCATCTTCACTGTCTGCAGCTACCATATGCAGATCAAAAACATGCTACAATGACAATATCCCTTTCTTTGTTGGACTCTAAAACACACGTTACATTTGCTCACATTGTAAGAAACAGACAGCATTTCTCTGAATCAGTACTGTCACTATTATGTTGCATAGACCCAATAACGCTTTTGGCCCGTCGGTAGTGCAAGCAGAAGGTAGAAACGACGATTATCTGGCAATTATTTCGAGTAAACGAATGGAACATTTTCAAGTGTCACTCGCTAATTCCAACAGTACAACACAGAGAACAGACAAAAGCATTATGAGATCTTGTATTGGAAGACCTATTGTCTAACCCTCCTGGCAAATATCAACCAAGATATATAAAAGGACCACATTGACTGTCGAAGACACATTTATGAACCTTTAATTACTTTGCATCAGTTTTACGCAGAAAAATACGAATAGAGGATATAAAAGCATAAATGACTAGATTAAAACTGAGGGAAAGCAGCGTCGAACAAAACCAGTTGTTAAATATTCACGAACTGATGATTACATGCCATGTCTCTCCCATTAATGCAATGACATAACTATCTAAATCTTGCATCGTGGAAAGCATGAAATACAGATCACTGAATAGATCTAAACAAAATGGCGTCTTCTACGGTTAGATTACTTCCAGCCCCACACGTGTAATGAGAAAAAAGAAAGTCCACAAAGACTAATTTCTTGTCACGGAAACAAAACCTTTACATGGAGAATACTCTTTTATTAGTTATAACAAGCGTGTAAAAATGTGTAAAGCTGAACTTTTATTTTTCAAATCTAAAAGCAAAATACGAGACTTGTGTTTAGACATGTTTGAAAAGACGCTGATAATAATGTTGAAACAATCTTGAAAATGCCCTAAGAATGAAAGGTCTTCAAACATCTACACGATTGTATGTATAGTTATGTACTGAGCATTGCAGAACGAATTTATATACAATGTTGTCTGTCCAGTCTTCCGCAATTTTAAAAATACCACGGCAAATGTTGGACCAAGCTGTTGCAATTGTACTAACATTATTTTTAAATTCGTTAACCAAGCAATTTTAAAACTTGCATTTATTGTATTGTTATAACTCAAAAAGATGTAAAATGCTGATTCCACAAAGTGAAAACACTTCTCGACCATGACATTACTTGAAAATTATGCGGCATCTCTTGGCATGCTGCCATCACAACTTGATGGGTAATATATCAACTGTCAGAGCTTTGCAGAAACAAGTGGAGTACCTGCACGTTACGATTAATTACGGAAGATATTCCTCTAAATATACTCGTGACATACATGCAAGTTATATTGTGGTGTCGTTGACTATCAGTGTTATAGGAGTATTAGCTGCGAACTGAAAAGAAATACAGTTGAATTGCTTGATTTTAAAAAAGCAGATAAAATCGATTACTAACACTTGTATAATAATGGCTATAACATAAATATATTAAATTATTTCAACGTTATCTGAAGCCATGTGAAGGTTAATTATATGCAAATTGTATTCAATGATAAATAGCGACATTTGTATCGACATTCACGCTTTGCATTGGTATAAAACAAACCTCTATACCCAATTGACCTATGTGTGCGACTAAGTCTAGTTTTCTATAATCAGAAAACGTTGAAACTCGATACTTAGTTTTTATATATCAGACAAACATTTAACACAAAATGTTAAGAAACAATTTATCAAAAGTCTTTGGAATAAACAGTTGATGTCGTCTATTACTGGAGACTTAATCTTCACGCTTAAAGCATACAATACCCGATAACATAATGAGAAGGAAATAAGTTTATAACAACTTAATGCAGTAATATTAAATGAGAACTTTCCGGTACGGTTTTACGTGCCTTGTTAAATAATTAGAACACATCTAAGCGTGTTATCTCCATGCGAATTAAATATATAATTACAGCTTGTCTTATGAGCTGCAAACCTAATTTTATCATATGATCATTTTTTCTGTCTTTTTGACACACAACGAGTCATATAATTAGGACTGGAAAACGCACTTGGTGTAATTATTCATCCCGTGTTATAATAGGAGACATAATTAGTTTATATGAGTAATATCTAATGTTGCTTTATATAGCATGAATACATTAAATGTTGCCGAATCAATGACCAATTATAATATCTTCAGCTGTTTATATAAAAAAAAAACATAGTCACAAAGAAGAGTAATTAATTTTACAATTATTTATATGTTAATTAGTGTGTTTCAAACCATATTTGATCTAACAATTTCAACAAAGGTATATCTGCTCACACCTCCTCTATAATGAAAATGGGTCTATAAGAATACAATCTAAAATCTAAAACCAATAAAATTGAAGCCTAAAGACAATACATCCTTTTATTTGTATTGTACTTGTTAGAATTCGGTGATACGTAACAATAAGATATTTTTACAAAAGTATGTTCAAACGTTTTTTTGCCTGCTGCATCAGTCTAAAATCTAACTCTTATCTATCATGTCGTAGTGCAAACAATAAAAGGTGCACGACTGAAGGGGCAAACCTTTCGTTATAGTATGAATATAATAAACGAAACTAACTAATGAGTGTAGAGTTTACAAAGAGGTATACTTTCAATTTTGAAATTATTAGCTGCACGAACAGACACACCATCACTAAGGATTCAAATGTCTCAAAGACAGTAATAGCAAGAATTTCTGACATGTAGTAATCGTATGCTTAATCTTCCAGGAACCATTTCTTGTCTGATATCGAATTGGATTGCAACGAATTTCCTGAAAAAAATACTGATGATTACTATATCTTATTTTAAGGTAGCCTCGGTATGTATTTCTGACTTCTCTCGCGATGATAAGGAGGCCATTGCCATTGGACTTTTAACACGGATTTCGCTGTATATGTATAATCACCAAACATTGGTGGCTTCCATTTTGCAATTCCATTTTTTATCTGCGTATTTTTCAGGCGCTGGAAATGCAGTGGACAAGACACTTTCTCGTCTTCATACTGATAACTGCACTGTTAGTCAGCAGCTTTGTGGAAGGACGTAAAGAGAAGAAGAAAAAAGGAAAAAGTAGGAATCTGATTTCACAATCCGTGTTTGCCCATTTGCATAATGAGTATCGTCCTTTATAACGATTATGTATCTAAATCGAAGAGTGAACTATTGTTGTTCTTCAGAACTTAAGTATGGTTGCTATTAATGTACATTTTCAGTAACAAAAGTTTGTGCACTTCAGAAGGATACAGGAAATTTCAAAGATATTGAATCTTAATTTAAGTCTTTATATGTCTTTTCGTAATTATGTACATAAAAAGTTGTTAAAATGAAAACGAAGATGAACCAGTTTATCACAATTCTAATAAATCCATCTTAATGTAGGCAACAATATTACCTACTAAATACAATATTACCTACTAAATACAATATTACCTACTAAATACAATTAATTACCTACTAAATACAATATTACCTACTAAATACAATTAATTACCTACTAAATACAATATTACCTACTAAATACAATTAATTACCTACTAAATACAATATTACCTACTAAATACAATATTAACTACTAAATACAATATTACCTACTAAATATAATTATTCAACTTGCTTAAGAAAAAACATAATCTTTTGTTATACTGGAAATTCAGTGCACCTATGTTGTTCTTTATCAAGAGTGGTGAATCGGGTGTCCTTAACATGGTGTAACATTGATGAGCAAACACTTAGATATAAATGACCTCTACAGAATGAACACATTCTCACAAAATACATCGTTTGAGGACCTAAAATTTCTTTCATTAACATTGATTTTTAGCATATTTTGATAAGGGTACAATGCAGGCGTTTCTACAAAGCTTTCATGTTGCAAATAACAATGGCGTTTGGGTCCCTTGCTTAAAAAAATAAAGTAATATAGAGGGTAATAAATATAATATCTGTCAATGAAATGTTTAATATCTTCATATGATGCCCGGTGTAAACACAACTATATATATATATATATATATATATATATATATATATATATATATATATATATATATATATATATATGTATATATATATATGTATATGTATATATATATATGTATATATATATATATATATATATGTATATATATATATATATATATATATATATATATATATATATATATATATATATATATATATATATATATATTAAAAATATATTTCAGGTAAATCAAAAGATGTGATTAGTTCTTTAACACTCCCCGAAACTGATAAGCAAGGTAAGAAATGTTTTAATGTGTGGTCGATGTAGTATTAACAAGGCTGATTTCAATATGAGTAACATTTTATTGCACAGAACCTCCCAAAATGTCTTATTACAATTTACAAGTTTTCATTATCTAACACACTCATTATCTAGCACACTATGTCGTTAACAATATAGAGAATTTCATCCGAGGATATGTCCAGAAGGATGATAGCTTATTTACTTTCAATAAATTTTAAAGATGTTATCAACAATGGTCTAAATATAATTGAGAGTGATTACCATCAATACATAGAATATTGTCAAATTTTTGAAACAATCAGAGACTCTTTAAGGGAGCTTCTTTTATTCGGTCTAGCTAAAATGTCTGTATTTCCGTAAAATTCTATTTTTATGCAAGTTATCTTTTAAAAACGTTTGCAAAAAAACTTCGAAAATAGAGAGTTGTGCATAATTGTCGATACTTAGTCGGAGACCTCTTGTGCGTGCAAAGTGTATACCAAACACGTCGAATGAATGTGCATGCATATGTTATCTAGTGATAATTGCCGAGAGGTGTAGTTGAACAATATGTCAATGAATCTGGTCTTTTCCGCAACATGTACATATGAGCTAGTATTATCAGTAGTAGTATTAGTAGTACAACGTTTTTCTATATGCTAACATATTATTTCAATATTTTAGATGCATGCCAACAACCAAAAGAAGTAGGACCATGCAAAGGGAAGATAAAGAGATATTACTTCAGAAAGGAATCCGGAAAATGCAAATCATTTAACTTTGGCGGTTGTGGGGGCAACGATAATAACTTCACATCGCGAAGCGCCTGTCGAAAACGCTGTGGAGCAAAGACTGCCTAAAATGATTTCACTTCTCAAACACACTGTCCAGGATTCTTGAGACACCTAATATGATTTCACCTCTCAAGTAGTGTCCAGGATTCTTGAGACACCTAATATGATTTCACCTCTCAAGTAGTGTCCAGGATTCTTTAGACACCTACAAAGTTTGAAAACAAAGAAACAAGAACTATGTAACTAATCGGTACCATATCACAGTTTTCGTTATTGCTCTGCCCATACCAAAATAAAGCATTAAGAAGAATGATCTGTTGAATTGTGATTAATACGTACAGACATACAAACTATTTCTTCATTATTACACACTGAGATTACATTCTAAGTAATAAACCTTTCTTAGAGAGTTGTTTCTAATATATATATATATATATATATATATATATATATATATATATATATATATATATATATATGTGTGTGTGTGTGTGTGTGTGTGTGTGTGTGTGTGTGTGTGTGATTATAAACCATATGTAGACAATGCTATGTATGCACATCTGGGAAATTCATTTTAGATCCGTCTAATTGAAATGAGGAATTAAAGGGTATCATACCATGTTTCTATACAAATCACTTTGTCCAGTATTGATTAAGAATCTGTACAATGCGTATGCAGACGAACCTTTTATTTTACCATTGCTGAGATTTGGGTTTTTCTGTTGATGTATGTAATAGGAAACGCAGATTTTTCTTTGATAATACCTTTTATCAGGTACGAGCTTTACATTTGAATGGATTTTTCTTTATCCACTCTGTGCCAGTTCGATAAACGGCTGCTTTACTGCACTGACAAAACATTCGAACATTTTGCAATTATTTAGGAAGGTTACGCTTTATAGCTACATATAAGACCTCAAACTGCATATTTTGACATTTCGCTGAGACATTTCGCTGAGACATTTCTTTCGTGGATTAATAAAATCGTCTTTGTTGTGGTGTGAGTATTGTAGAACCATTACAGGGTGGTCGTATAGCGTGACATCTGTAAGCAAAACATTATAAATAAGTATGATGTCTGCAGGGATTTTGGTTCTATATTTTATTTATTTCTGCATTCTAACGTGAATGTTGTTACATGACAATCTTGCCGTCTTGTTTGGTATCATATGTTGTGCCCAAACTTCGACAGTCGCCTAATTTTGGTTTATAACCAACGTTCATCAATCCAGAGTCATCCATCTTTTTCAGTAATGGTTAAGGATGTAATGTGAGTCAGATGTTAAATAGTGTTGGTATTACTTTTAATCAAGAGTTTTGTCCCTCAAATTTTGGACCGTTTGTTGTGAAGTATTAACGGCAGTATACATGTGACAATTAATATGGAATAGACACAAGACATGTGCGTGACGTCACTTATAATTGGCACGATGCAAGGGGAAAACTGTTGTTCAGTAATGTATTTCGGGAAACCTACTTTACATTGTTTGGATTTCTTTTCTTGACCATTTTATGGCATCTTCCAGGAAATGTACATTATTTACATGTTCTGAGATCTGCTCATCCTGATAGAGAGGGGTGGGAGAAGAAGAAGCAAGCGACAAAATGAATTAGGTCTAAATTTGGAAATACAAGTTTGAATAACATCTGCCACATAATGGCAAATATATTTCCTAGATGGGAAAAGAAAGTTGTCTGAAAGTGGTTTTGCTGTGTCACTATATTACTTTCTTTCACTGTTGATTGTTCGATTTCTTATTATTGAAAATAAGGTACACTATGTATTTTCATAGAAAGAATGTACACTATTTAAGCTAACGTGTGCATACCACGCGCCTTTGCAACTATACCTGCATCTCATGACTACAACTGTTCCAACTGTCGCTAATTACTTGCAACATTCAAAGAAAACGTCGTCGCTCATGAACTGGTTCAGTATCTTTGTATTATCTTCTAAATTGTTTATAATAATGAAACGTATCATATGGTTTTCATCATGTGTTGCCTCATATTATAAATAATATCTACATATGCGTATTCGGTATTCCTTACTAGCCCATTTATTGATCAAAAGAAACCAACAAACACGAAAAATACGGTGAAAAAATAAATAATATTGTCGAGATTTTTTTTATATCAACAAGTCTTCTCGGCAAATTATGTGTGATAGCGTTAAAGGCATGTATCAACAGATCCCGTTTAGCTAATAACAAAAATTAGGGGAAAACCATGCGCCCAGAACCATAGAATTATGTGTGATATCGTTAAAGGCTTGTATCAACAGATGCCATTTAGCTAATAGCCTAGAACCATATATATATATATATATATATATATATATATATATATATATATATATATATATATATATATATATATATATATATATATATATATATATAACACATTATATATAACACATAAGTATTTAAATACGTTCACATTTTAAAAAAGGTTGATTTCAACTACGTCTCTAAAAGAAAGAAAACAAAAAGACACAGAATACATAAAAATGCAGCCTGGTCTTCGAGATATTGCCCAAAAAACATAACGGTTAATGCAAATATCATATATGTTCGTTAATGTAAAGAAATTTTGATCTTCATTCTAATAAGTTATAGATATCGTGAGAGCTATGCATTTCGGCTGGATACACGTTTTACGGTAAAATATTTCAACACTCCATAGTACATCTGACAATAAAGGATTACCACAAATGTAACCAAACCAATATAATCTAAGAAGAACATTTAAATCAGAAGAATTAATAAAAATTCAAAACATCTTTCACAATTTGTAGATGTACAAATGTTTACGATCTATTGTATTAAGAACATTATATTGACGGCTAATAGTAATTTAAATTAGACCAAACGAATTAACAATGCGATCTTTGTGAAATGTTGCAAATGTAAACAAGAAAACCTAATCGTGCAAACGGAAAAAGAACTTGACGATAAAGGACATGTAAATAGCTTGTAAAGAAAATGGAACAGTGGAAAAATCAAAGCAACACCTTTATCAAAGACTTGATTATGGTAATACAGTAACTGCATTTACATAAGAAAATCCAATTTCACTTTATCAGAATGTCAACAATGGATATTACATACATACTTTACAGACCTAGCTGCAATATTTATTTTAAAGTCCCTAGAGACACACAGAAGACTTGAGTTCAAAAGTAATCGAATATAGCCCCACTGAAATAGACTCTCTTGGTAAAGTAACCATGTCCCTTCGGGACACTTCGCGCTACATCACCTTTCTATATTAAAAAAGCAATATAATCAGCACCTTGTCCTTGTTTTCGAACTCAGTTCTAAAGTATGACAACTATTAAAATGAAACCAATTAAAATTATGTATGCAACAATTGTAACATTTATAATACTTCATTGATTAAAGACCTGATAACGTCAAATGTCAAATCATGGTTTCGGGGAGAATACATATGTTGTTTAGCTATCTGCTTGTTACAAATGTAACAAGATAACCGGATTGGATTTCGGATTTATAACAGAACACGTTTGATGGTGATACAAATACGATGTTTTTTGATAAATGAATCAAATGAAGAAGAAAAAAGAATTATGATTAATACATGCATAAATAAGATCCAAATATTGGACAATTTAATTCAATTCGCACGAACCTAATAATGTAACATAAATGTGAATACAAGTAAATGACCTTACACAATACAAGGATAAAGGGTGATGATTCACAGCAATTTCACACAACGAAAGGAATCACACAAAGAAAGGAATTACGTGTTTTACAAAAATAGTTAACAAAATGTACTTCACTCATATAAAAAACGTATTCACTCAAACAGTGAAAAATGAGGTATTTTACTCAAACAGTGAAAAATGAGATATTTTACTCAAACAGTGAAAAATGAGGTATTTTACTCAAACAGTGAAAAATGAGGTATTTTACTCAAACAGTGAAAAATGAGGTATTTTACTCAGATAGTAAAATGATGAAATGATGGGACATATATATTTTTTCAGTTCCAAAACACTGGGTATAACAAACCCCAAAATTAGCCTACGGCTAAAAGAAGAAATGTATGGAGTTACAAAAAAATATTCCTTCACTATAATACTTGGCTACCAGTCCCACTCAACATTACAGGTAGTCACCGATCACCGTACAATTCCTTGGTCAATCAAGCAATCAGCGCCCACCAATAGGTCAGCAACTTCGGATCACTTGCTGCTCAGCCAGCAATACACTGTGCTTTCCAGATGCGATGGTCAAGTTATATGGTCAGCTCTACAGCTGAAACCCCGTAACCTATGATCAGCTGCAAATCTAACACCGTGCACAAGGAATGACACGGGCACATATGATAACACGAAATGATGTTATATAGTGTAAGCTATACAAATAACATTATCGATAGAACATAACAAAGCTATAACCAGGTTTAGAAGTGAACCTACCTGTGCCAGATAAGAATCCAAAAGGACTAAACGTTTCTTAATAAATGCAGCTTATTTGCTAAGATAGATCTCATGTTAGGTCACATAAAAGAATAGAAAATATTTGCATTATACGACGCAAAAATGAGTTACATAGAAAATATTCAAAAATAAACGTGATTGTACAATAATTTTAATCTATAATATACATAAGAAATTAATAAATAACTCACATACCTCTATAGCTGAAGCTGTGCTAGTTCGTAAGTAGACTGCTCACTGCCAAGACGTTATGTAATGTTAAGATCGTCCTGCGGGGATTCATTTATGCACAGCCAATGGAGCCCTACATGGGACGTGCGCTTGATGAATATCGAGAGCACTTCGTGCGTGCGGCTAAGGATGAACTGAACTCACTGTTTCGAAACATTGTACAATATACATAAATCACTCTTGGGTATCGTTGTACACACAAAAAACACCGAGTATATGTATTTAATAAATAAACGGATTTATACAATTCCGAAAGAACAGGCATTTCACAGCTGGAGCTGTTCTGCTCGCTATTTGATAATATTGTAAACTAATGAAATAAAATATATGGCAGCAACAATGAGGTGATACAGTTTGCGTATTTGTTTTATTTTTGGGTGTTTTGTCCTTGGTTCTTATCGCTTTGTTTTTTATTCAAGACAGTAACTATTCCACAAAAAATGTAATTGAAGGTTAAATCAAAATATCAGGATTTTTTAAACTGCAGATTAGGTGACAAAGTTTAAACAAAACATATATCATAGTCTTGTTACACTGTTAAAATCAAACACAAAAAGGTTTAATGGTGTTATTAATGTTAGGACAGAATTATTATAGTAATTAAATGGTTGGCACCGTTAGATGAAAGAAATAATCGCTGAAGAACAGGCAGGGTTCCGGAGTGGAAGAAGCACAACAGACCAAATATTTAATCTTAGGGTTCTGTGTGAAAAGTACTCACATCAACAAGATATCTATCCTGTGTTCATCCATTTCAAAAAGGCTTTTGACTGAGTGTTAGGAGGCAATGTATGCCACAATGAAGAAGTACAACATGAGTCGAAAGTTGACCAATACCATCAAGCAGCTATACGCCAATGCTACCAGTGCAGTAATTGCTCAAGGTTCTGTGGGAGACTGGTTCAAGACAACAGTTGGAGTACTACAAGGCTGTCTCCTATCAGCAACTCTTTTTAACATCTACTTAGAGCGTATCATGAGTGAATCCCTAGAAACACACTGCGAGTCAGTCAGCAACCTCCGCTTTGCAGACAACAGTGATGGGCTGGCAGGCAGTAAAGATGAGCTTGCCACCTCTTAGTGAATTACCTGGATGAAACATCTTCCAGATTTGACATGGAGATAAGCGCCGAGAAGACAAAGCTAATGACAAATAGTGGCACACAAATCTCAACCAAGATTAAAGTCAGAGGACAGGAACTTGAAACAGTGGGCCAATTCAAATATCTTGTTTCCATAATCACCGAAGATGGATCAAGAGCAGAACGTTCGTCACGAGCAACACAAACAACGGCAGCTATGTCAAAGCTAAGATCCATCTGGAGAGAAAAGAATATTTGTTTGAAAACTAAAATCAGATTATTGAGAGCACTTGTCATCTCAGTCTTTCTGTATTCATGTGATGCCTGGACCCTGACATCAGAATTACAACGAAGAGTCCAAGCACTTGAAAAGAGATGCTTCAGAACCATCCTTGGCATCTCTTACGTGGACCACATCACAAATGAAGAAGTGCGTAACACCATCAGGCACAAAGTAGGCAATTATGAAAACCTCCTCACCACTGTCAAAAAGAGAAAGCTGAAATGGTATCACCATATCACTAGAGCCAACAGTCTATCCACAACAGTATTGCAGGGCAGTGTCCAAGGTGGCAGAACGAGAGGTTGACAGAGAAAAAAGTGGACTGAACACATCACAGAATGGACCAAGAAAAGTTTTGCAGAGACACAGGCATTGGCACATGATCGAGACAAGTAGAGGGAACTGGTCAGATGTTCAGCACCACAGTGCCTTAACGACCACAATAGTTCAAGAGACTGATGATGATGATGATGATGATGATGATGATGATGATGATGACCGTTAGATACAAAACGTATATACAGAAACCAGAGAATCGTTTAAACTGGTTTTAAAACCTATTTTAAATTCCAACCTAATGAAGAATAGAATCGATAAACATCCCATGGTAATTCGACAAGAAATTGCCAAGTACAAAAAAACGAAGACCAAACGAGTAAACAATTTGTCGAGAAGAAGGATGATGGTACAATCAGAAATGAATATACAAAACGTTTCTCGTCCTACAATAATTTTTTCGCACAACATGATTTGGGAAAAGGTATTAGACACTAATTAGTTCACGAATAAAGATGATTTAATAATAGTGTTAATGATTTCAAAAGGTACAGCTAATTCCGTTTTGTATATTCATTGTCTTCTATATGCAGTAAAAGCCATTGGAACTGAATAAAATATTGAATATGACAACAATTCCAATTCAATACATTTTATAAATTATGATACATTTTGTATTATAAATATAATAAAGGGTGTCAGAGTATATATAATATATTGGTTTCTTTTCTAAAATAATCATCAAAAAGAAGATTTTGCAACAATTCTGTTTAGTTCAATGTAAACTTATTAAATGACTATATCTTCAGATCGATGCACATACAAATTGTATATAGCAATATAAGACCCAATCGGATGAAGTGATACATTTATCGTTAGATCTTTATGTACTGATTTCAGGGGAGAAATAAAAAGCAAAATCTGTTATTATTGAAGAAAATAGCTAAACGTAAGCTCCAAGCGTAAAGAGCTCTCGTTTGTGAGTCATAGTGACCTAAATAAACAAGGAAATCAAAAATAACTAAAAGGAATTCGATACAAAGTAGAAAAAATGCATGGCTCATGAAACTGATTTTAGATATCTTTTTTAGACACTGGACTTTGTTGAAGAATTTAATTGAATGTTAACAACCTAGTAATACTGTCAGCATATAAAACCAACCTTTGAGGTTTTTATAGGTTTAATATTATATGCATACATTGGTCTTATTTCTACAATAAGCTTTAATGTGTCTTATTTGCATTTGATAATAATAGGAATTGTAAATATTGCGAGTGTGTGTAAGCAACAATATAGTTCTTAGGGATTGAAAGAAGATAGTAGTCCTTACTGCCATCGTTAACATGTTCTCTTTTCCTTAGTTTTCATTTTTCTTTTTCATTTCATTCTTCTTTTTTTAACTATCCAGGTATAATTATTAAACCTTTTCAAGTGGTAACTTTGGATCTTTTACCACTTGACTAATAGGTAGCCATAAATTGTCGGGATTTATTCGACAAATATGCGAAGAGAGATGTCTAAAGTCTTAAAATTAAAAGGTTATAAGGTATTTTTTGCTAGACAGACATTTAGACACAAAAGATAATATTTTATACGTAGGCAGTGGTAAGTCGAGTGCTTTAGAAGTTTCCGAAATTAATAAAGAGCAGTAATAATCCGTCTATGCGATACTTTTCAGTTTAAATGACACTGAATAATTGAAAATACAGAGGGAAATACATTTATTTAAGAAATGCAATTTGAAAATAAAAATATAAAAGAAATGATTCGAATATCAATAAATACTAGCTGAAATCTTAGTTAAACAACTGTCGTGATAAATTCATAATCATATGGTAGGATTTTAATTTAATGTTAAATCAACACCACAATACATCTAATTATAACTACTTTAATCAAAAAAGCAATGCTATAATTAATTATTAATTATCAAAATTGTTTTAAAACTGATATATAATACATCAGTATTACCGTAGATTATTTGTTTTCATTGAAAATCATACAATGCTAGGATTGCTGCCGTAGATTAGCTCTGAAAGATTTTTGTTCTGTGAAATGGAATTTGTATTTTAAGGTACTAAATCACATTTTCTGCAAAATTGTATTACAAAATAAAAAACTTAAACGGACATTTTTCCTTGTGGATTTAAATTTACAGAGGATGAAAACAAGGCGACCCGCTTTTCCCCTGTTTATTTTATTCTGTGAAGATTTACTTTCATTATTAAGATATTAATAATATGCATACAGATGGAAATTAATTTTTTACATCACAGTAGGCTGACAATTACTACATAATTTCTGGATGGATCCAAAATCTTGCGAATACTTTGGCCAGATTCAAAATATTTACAAAGATCTCCAGCTTAATGTAAATGTAGAGAACAAAACGTAATACAGCTTGGAAGCACGAAACACAGTAATTGCCCTTTGTACACAGAGTATTGGCAATGCTGTTTGTTTTTAAACTTCTTCACGTTTTTAATCATTCTCGTCTCTAAATTTAAGTTACATAGTAACATGTTTACCAGTACCTTTCAATAGATTCTTTAAAATAATTAAATAGTTTAATATGCAAGCATGTGTTTATAGGATCATTTAACATGATAAAATGAAAGAATATTATGAAGACGATGAGCCTACATTTATTGACTTCCAAAATAAAGTCATATTTCCTTTTAAAATATCTTTGGCCACAACAATCCTTACAAAAGTTCCAAAATGGAGTCAAGCAATATTTCATTATTTTAAAATTTGTAAAGAACTTAATAACGTTGGCAAGATTTAATTCAAAGATAATAGGAGATATTGATATTTCATGTTGGAAAGATTTAATTCAAAGATAATAGGAGATATTGATATTTAATGTTGGAAAGATGATTTTATAGTCTATAGCATCTACTATAAAGATGTTTTTCAAAGACAGTTAAAATTTTCTCCCTGAGCTTCTAAAATCTTTTTTCAAAATATTAAATTCACAGGATTCTACTGTTTTATCTAGGGTACTTTGAAAAATGTATATCATTGTTAAATTATATTGTTAAATATAATGGAAATTTCCTTTCATGATCGAACAGAAATAAAATAAATAATGTTGGAACCGGTTTTGACAAAAAACAGGGCTCTTAACTCGGTGAAATTATACATAAATACATTATATAATGAACTCAAACAAACAAATTAAGAAAAACTTAATCTTACAAATGTCATATTACTTCTGCCAGCAGCATTGAAAGATTACTTAAATATTCATGATATATTGTTGGAAGATGCACAAATCATAAAACCTGAAGATCTAACTAACTAAGTCTACCAATTTTTTATGAATGGAAAAATCATTTTGTTCTAGCAAATAAATTATCGAAAGAGTCTAATCTATTTTTTTTTTTAAAAATTACTTCTTATAATTCCTTATTCAATCACAGACAAGAAACATTATTAAATAATAATAATAATAATAATAATAATAATAATAATAATAATAATAATAATAATAATAATATTAATATTAATACAAACATAACATCTTTTGTTCTTTTGTTTGTTAGCTTGGGTAATTGTATACGATATACATGTATATCTATTTCATATGTATGTTTTTACTTGCAACACTTTCGTGTCTTTTCGCCTCTTTCTCTTTTTTTTCGTTTAACTTGCTACAGGTGTAAGTATTGTGGAATCATTTAAATATGTCCATACAAAATAACATCAATTTGTCTCAACGTTTTCTACTAGTAGGAATAACTATAGGTTTGCTAAATTAATCTTAAAAATGAATAGCTGGAACCTGCAGTTGTGTTCTTGAAAGAAAAACCTCCATCTCTACTTGTATATGTAGAAACCTTCGAAGAAGATCATATAATTGAAATAAGGAGGAAGTAAAAAAGATAAAATTTTCAAATTGTAATATTTTAAAACTCAGTGACATAAAAGGTAATAATGCATCAGCAGAGCTCAGTTATATTTCTATCCCCTGTTGCATGTAGAAATAGCTTAGATATATCCATGAATATGTATTTATACCTCCACAATCTGGAATTGTTATGTCGTGTTTAAATTTTGATAAATATTAGCTTGGGTAATTATATACGATTTACATGTATATCTATTTCATATGTATGTTTTTACTTGCAACACTTTCGTGTCTTTTCACCTCTTTCTCTTCTTTTTCGTTTAACTTGCTACAGGTTATAGAGATATGATCATATATGTTGACCTACATTCCGCACGTTTTACAAAATATAAATGGCAACATACCATGATCTACAACTCCTGTCATGCAAGATATATACCACAATGAGTTATATACCTTAGTCCAATACATTTTTTTTTATATTTTGTATTACATGCTTTCAGAGCAATTTAAGTGCTGAAAAAATGCATAGAGAGCTAAGCCTAACTGTTTTTATCTCTTTTTATATAAATGTAAAAATATGTCCTCACAAGTCAAGGTAAACAAGTTTTTTATAGAATGCTGGTAAAAGGCATTACCTTTTCATATGAATCCGATCATTTAAAATTATATGACTATAACACATTCATGGAGGACAACAATATCTGGGTACCTTAGCAAGCAATTAAGACAGTTTTGCATATTAACATGACAAAATGCGAACTGACTATTTGTTATAAGAATATGATTGCAATAAATCCAACTAAGATTCCATTCAGAAACATTTTAATGTACACCATTCTCGTCTATCCAACGTTTCAGCGCAATAAGACTTAAAACAGATTTGGCTGTTAAGATATGAAAATGAGTTATTATGGAAGCTGAATAACTATTCTTTAAATGGATTAAGTAAGAACACTCCAAAAAATAAACTGTCGATTGAAAGCAAGTTTGAATAAATGCTTATCGTCTTCAGAGGAAATGCATGGAGGAATGGTAGAAACTTTAAGACGTGAATAAAACAAAACATAAACTTTAAATGATGCTTGAATATCCGTTTCACTAAGAGTACTAATCTGTTTGTAATTTAATGTATTTATTTCTACGAAAACAACTCTGAGGGTACTAATCTGTTTGTAATGTGTTTATTTTTACGAAAACAACTCTGGCCGACTCTACTGGCTGTTTTTTTCTTCCTGCATATATCACGATTACATAATCCGAGTAAATAAAGTTCTTGTAATTTTCTACTTGTCTTAAAAGATAAATTTTTTAAACATTTGTCCTGTTAAAACAACGTCGTTAAAATAGTTCGTTTTTAAATCTATATTTTTTGTGCTGAAGATTTACATAGTAAATAACGTATTTCTCTTTGCAGATCAAGTTAGACAATGGTGATATTATTTCTGGTTTGGTATAGGTAAATATAAGGTAAATCTACCAACGCCTTCAATAATAATTCAACTATTATCCCAATTCCATATTTAATGAACCTACCTAATATGAAATAATTGAGACAATATATGCATTTGTCATTGTTCTTCTTAAAAAATGTTAATTTTTCACCTGCTTAGGATTCAACAAATGCTTTGCTACAATACAAGACTGATAACATGACAAGTTATGAATAAGCAATTATGTGGATATTTATTTTTATAAATCAGACTCGTTACGATTCATTCGAAGGTAGGTTCATATTGCATGCTTTATAAATTCACCCTTGGTCTTAAATAGTCGTATGTATTTTTATATCTTATTACTTTAATGAGACAAAAATATCAAACTTAATTTAACAAAATACGTTTTCTGTTCCTGTCAGTTCATATGTGATCACACCAATCCATATAAATTTCTTATTTCAGCAAATTAATTAGTTCCAGAACAAACGTGGTAAAAAAAAAAGTTAGTTAACTATTTACAAGAACTTTAATAATCATTCTTAAAGTAATTTTCTTTCGGTTTAATGCAACTTATCCGATCTTGTAGCCTATGTCCCTAATACTTGTAGCAGTCCATTTCTTTTGAATTATTGTCGCTTGCGTAACTTTTTCTCCCAGCTATCACTAAACATTTCATTTATCTAGCTATTTCAGATTTAGCAACTGCTTTAGTTACGAAAACAGCATACTTGTCAACTTTTATAATCGATTATAATAACTTTACGTAAAATGTGTTATTACATAGTCGGTACATTTCGCCTACAGAGTGTACAGTTAAATATTTTTGATATTATAATATGTGAACATAACATTTTATGTGATTCTGATTGGTCCAAAAAGTCCATGAAATTATTGTACTGTATTCTCTTTTTACTGACTGGCTGCGATCGTGGGAAAACTTTTTTAACCCCGCCTTCTGATTTTGTTGTTGTTTCCATTAAATATATTTGGCCGCCATTTTTAAAAATATTCGACTAGCGAAAACGAATTGAGGAAACATGGTATCGTCTGTTTCAATATTGCCAATTTACCACTACAGGGGTTTGTTTTGTTGTGTGATGTATAACATATCATAATATGAAAAACGGCCACACAAAAAAACCAAGACAAGAACAAAAACAACAAGTAAAACTTAGGGTATTGTTCAGATGATAACGAAGCTCGGGAGGTGGGGATAGAGGGGGTGGGTATATCTGTCGCATGGAATTCACCCAATATAAAAGCGTGGTTTAAATGTGAACTTACTGAAGTAAATATACTTACGATTGTTCACAGATGAATGTAGACATAGTCCCCTCTCCTCAGCTAACATAACTGTATCCATCTACAGCATAATTACGCGGTAAATATGCGCTGCAAGTCCCTACCCAAAACGTGATTTGTTTTCGTCTTCTGTACAGTCTAATGTTCCAAATCAAATACTGCAAATATCCGGTCACAAATACATTGTAGTAAATATATGTATTTCTGCAGATAGTAATATTGTTTTCACTAAAATATAAATTTTAGTTGTGAAGTAGAATTTCAAGGTAAACACTGACACCGTTTTGTGTCTGCCAACTCAAACCGGTACTGTGCACCAATCAAACAATGTGACAACACACGCATTGAACATTTTGTGTTGACAAATGTGTTGTTTTATGTCAAATATTCTCTTTATTTGGATTAACGCTTATTTTTTCATTTGTAGTTAGCAAATATGTATATTATAATTTTACTCTTTCCAGATTGTTTGAACTATTTTATTTACGCACAACAAATGAAATGCATTGGCAGACGTCTATCAGAATGAACGGAATTATTCATTCTTATCATTTCTACTGAAATAAAACTACAGGATAAAATAAAATCTCGCCAAGACTCGCAAAAGCTGGACCTTATTCATCATTTCATAAACTCAGTATTAAATCGTTACCCAACTGAGATCATCTATGCGTGCGTAACAAGCAAGTTGAATTAATGTTATGATTTTAACTTTTCTATATATCTGGCTATTCTGTGATGTAGAACAACAATGAGATAATGTTACAATTTTAAATTGCATAAAATACAACTGTTTTAATATGTAAAAAATGTTCACCCCGACCACATCTAAGTAAATATGTTCTACTTTCTACCCATTTCTAATTACGTGTGTGAACGTGTGTGTGTGTGAGTGTGTGAAGTATATGGTATTATGTTCACGATATACTTAAATCTGCAAATGTTGTATCGGGGAAGATGAAACTCCTAGAAAGTAACCCATACCACATCATTATCACACCAAGATATTTTATCATCTTTAGCCATTTCACTGGCTTTAGTATGTACTACGCAAATCTATGGTTCTAACCAGAAAGGAGAGAAAACAAACAAGTTAAATTCAACAAACAATTTGTTTCTTTAAAATACAATTTGCAAAACTAAATAATAACTTATAGTATTGTGAATTAAATGCCAGATAGATATTAAAGTTATATTACAAGTCCAAATGTATAAATGTGCAACTGAATTTGAGACGTTTTAAAAAGTTTCAATATTGAATGTGTTGATATGCCTGTAGTCGCGGACGTGGCAATGTCCCAATGGCCTCAAGTGTGATGATATGTTGTTGTTGTTGTAGGGTTTAACGCCATTGTTTAGCAAAAGATAGAGTATACACGGCGACCAATATTATTGGAGGTTGAAGAACCCGGGGAAACCCAGGAGAGAACCACCGACCCACGAGAAACTACTGGCAAGCTTTCTCTTGTACCCACATTTGCCGAATCTGAGACTTGAACCCACACAGACAGAGGTGAGATGGCAGTGATCCGTAACGGAGAGCGCTTTAGGCCACTCGGCCACTCGGGGCCCTTGTAATGATATGTAAAATCTTTCAATATATCATAATAATATAATTTGAAAAAAAGATGTCCTTGTCTAAATTTTATTATAATTACAAATAAATATACAGTCAAATAATAATATTGATGAGCACTTTTTATTTCCAGTAAATAATAATTTGAATAAATAATTCTACCCCTTTCCAAACCTGAACACAATAACATGACCGATTCTAATTCAAGATATTAAGACAAGAATTAGTAATTGTTCTAGCAAACACCCTATATATAAAAAAAAACTTAACCACAGAAACATAACCAGAATGAGCGTCAAAGGTACATTTCTAGAACATTCTAAGTTGTCAAGAAGAGAAGGTTTACTAAAATTAAAGAACATAAATAAACATCACGTACATCAGGTTTTTCTATAGGGCAATATCTAATTCCTCGACTCTAATTAAGATAAACATGTTTACTTCCATTGATAATGATCCTAGCATTTACTATGCAATCACAGGAAAATAGTAGATATGCATGATGCTAGTCAGGTACACCATGAACTTAATTATGGACTATGGTCAATTGCAACAACAACAAAAAATAATCATACATAGCATATAGTCATAGAAAAAAAGCCAACATACAAATTAAATACACATAGCAAATGTCATTATCGAGTGTGCGTACACCAGTTCAAATTAGTGTTTGCTTTTAATGTTGCACTTCATATTAGGCTGATCTGGTATTATTGTCTTTTCGTTTCTCAAGTAATGCCCTCAAAACTCGCTGATCTAATGTTTTGAAGAGTACCATATGAATGTTGGCTCTTGGCAGTTTTTCTTAATTAAAAATGAACGAAGCTCTTTTTTACGGTTGAAATCTAACATATAAATTAAATAATTTACTAGGAAGAGAAATATTTTCATATTAACATTTAAACTTAAATAACTCTCATCGCATCACGACGAAAATTGTAGCTATTGCATAAACATCATACAAAATAATTTACAGGTAAATAATTTACAGGTAAATGATATGAGATTAATTTACAGGTAAATGATACGAGATTGGGTATTAATACATTGTAGATTAATAGGCCACTTGATAGCCAGTAAACATTGTCGGATTCTTAACTGGGTACCTCCGATTAATTGTGTATTGTAGTTTAAAATATCTAACGGCCAGTCAAATCATGATAAGAAGCAAGTTTTCTCAATGATTCCAGAAATCATAATGCAGGAAATAGTAACCCACTCCCTGTTATTGAGGGACTCCACCTTTCAGGCACCGTTCGTACACGCAAGTTGATTTTTTTTGGTGACTCTCTAAAGTTTGGTTCCTTGCATATGGTTTAATTTCTGATGCAGAAGAATTTCCCAAGTTTCCTTTCTAGTTTTTCTTATTATTATTACATTGCAAACATTGATGTCAATTTAAGTCACCGTGTCCACTATAAATAACACACATTTGCATTCGATACCTTGCTTAATAACCCTGCAGGCGAATATTTTTCTCAATGTAAATAATTTCGCGGTGAAAGTAATCACATAAAAATCAAGTTTGTTCCTTTATTAATCACACAGAACTTCTGATGAGCTTAAAATCATTTAGGCGTTTATGCGTGGTGCTAAGCTTCTTTTCCATTTGGACTTTTGCATTAGTATCTGTTTCCGTAGAGTGCTCGTTAAGCACATCAGGAACATCTGTAAAGTAAATAATAAAATAAATAAATAAATAAATTTTTCATAAAAGTAAATCAATAAAAAAAATGTAAATAAATAAATAAATAAATAAACATTAAAGCTGGATATACACGTGCATTTCTCAGATATTCTTGTTCATCACAAGTGCTATATTTCTACCCATTACAACATTAACGATTGAGTTGTTTTTCTCCTTTTAGTTAATGATACTAAATGCCTTTCCATTTCAAGCGGTGAACAAAACGAACATCCTTTTTTTAGCTGCTACGGGGGATGTGTAACTCATATTGTTATAGTTGCTACCGAGGGGGGGGGGGAGATTTTCTAAGTCATTTTCACCCATATATTAATCCGACCTGTGCGAATTCCGTCGTATTTGAAATACATCCTAGACTATAAATGTAGTTTTTAGAGGAATTCAAGTGTCTGTGATTCGAATGTATCACCCACCTACAAGTAAAACCACACGCACATACAAAATAAATGTAAATACATGCATACAAATGTGATGGCATGCATGCTGCATCGTGATTCCTTTCATTCTGTTAATACATCTTGTCATAATATGAACAAGATGGCTCGTCTGCAAATGCTCTAAAAATCAAAATGTTTCTGTTAAAATGTATGATACAATCTTTATTCTGAAAAAAAGTTGTGAGTTTTTTCTAATGACAAAACAAAATCATTTTGGAACTCGGTACTATGCTGAATGTGGTCAGCATTGCAACCTAATATAATCATCACGTGATATTGAATAAATCATATGTATACTGATCACGTGATAACGGTTAAATGTGATCAGCTGCTAAAAATTAACCCTGATTTTTCTTCATTTACCTCATTAAATGCATACTTAAAATTTATTGAATCATGTAACAATGTCTGTAAATGGGAAGGTCAAACATAAAGTTTTAAAAAAAATAGATTCCGGAACAGTTTTGTTTATCCACTTATAACGTCAGTTAGAGCGTAATTCCAGTGAAATTTTCTGTGGTACATATTTCAATTGCTACACGGTACAGAAACAATTGTTAAAGTGCATATTTCAGTTGTTACTCGATACACCATGGAAAAGAAAACGTAATTACCTGTGGTACTAGTATTCCTATCAAAATTCCCCCGAGAACAATTGCGTGAGCGTTAATCCATACTCCAACAGCTTTCAAGCAGCCAATTTTGTATATTGGTTTGTGATTGCTTGATTCCGTGACCTTTCCCTAGAATGAAAATAAAGTTGAAATCGAAATACATCTTCTATTTGCAAAAGGTGTCACTTTGATTTGTTGCAGAAACCACCTTTGCTGCTGTAAACCGACATTTAAACCCGTAAATTTTCAATAATATAGCGCAGAAAAGTATCATTAAGATAAAACTTTGATACGGTTACTTTGATACAAAGATATAACACAACACCAGGAAGAAAGCAAGCTAAAAAAAATTAATCAGGCAAGTTAAATATATTGATTGCACAGTGCACACGCATCCGACTAATTTCTCGAGTAGTGTAACTATTTCAGTCACTAGATAGCGCGGCAAGTAGAGTGACGGAATGAAACGGGGTGGAAATGAGGGGGGGAGCGAGCTTTGTCAGATATGTGGGAGTGACCATGAGCAGTTAACATGATGTAAGTTCTACATACATACATACATACATACGTACGTACGTACGTACGTACGGACGTACATACATACATACATACATACATACATACATACATACATACATACATACATACATACATACATACATACATACATACATACATACATACATACATAGTAAGCGATGAAATGAATAAATGCAATATTGTTGATTACTTACGCCCTCACTTGGTATCATAACATTGTGTCCACATCTTATGTTGATAGGGTCTCCCTGGTAAAGATTTCCATGAAAAGTGAATATCACATTGTATTAATTTATGTTTGATTTACAAGTATATAATGGCAGCACTGACGGGGGTAATACTGTTTCCAAAATCTATTTAAGTCTTACAAGTGATTAAATCAATCAGAGTTGGCAAATTTTTAGTGGTAGATTTTTCATGCGTCCAAATTTATACCCTAAAACATGGAAAATAAACCATTCCTATATTCATTACTTTAGTCGTACATTTTAGTCTTCTTATTTTCAACGACTGCCTACCATCGATGATGGCGTCTTGTCAAGAACTGCTTGCCATCGAGTAGGGATCATTTTTAGATGAAAGTATCGATACACTTTCAGACAATGACTTATATTATATATAAAATGAATATAAATTATTGCAAAATTCACTTTTCATAATTTGCAGCAATATGTTATTTCTATCTTAACTGAAATTAGATTTAACAGTTAGATTTTTATAAACAGTTTGAAATGTTTGTGTTAATGTATGACGATATTCGATACAGGCTTATTTTCGACGTAGACTTTTATTCCATATACTAGGTTTAATTTTGATGTAGACTTATATCTGATATAGGCTTATTATCAATGTAGACATATTCAATATAGGCTTAGTTTCGATGTAGACTTATATTATATATAGACTTATATTATATATAGACTTAATTTCTAATTTTTAATGTATGTAAAAAAAGAGAAGACAATTTTGTACCCTAGTTATGAGTGCACCTGCAGAACAGTATATAAAAAAATATTGGGGGGGGGGGGACGACAGAAATTTTTTAAAATATTAACTATATTTCAGTACAGTACTTTTTCAGAGATTTCAAATAGTCGACCGATATAATGATTTGATACAAACATCTTCAGGTAATAAACTAGTACAATTCTGTTTAGTTGAAACGTAATGCTCATATCTAATTCACGAAATATCTAATTTTACAAAATTAATCAAAGCTGTCATAAATTCTCATGAATGATATTGAGAAATATCTTCCGAGCTAACACTCACCCAAATTGCCCTAAAATGTAAGCCGTAATGATGGTACTTAAATTTGTTCAGAAATTCATATAATAAATACATAAGTAAATGAATAATACAAATATGCTATATCTAACGTACATCCTTTACTATACAGCACGAAGCCGGCACAGAGCATCGTTCATTGCTGACAGGCTGCTTTGATACTACGGTACAGTTAAAATATTCATTGAGGTTCCAGTCTAGGAAGCCATTATCGTCATCACTGAAACCGCAACAACCCAACTAAAAATAGGAAACAAAACTAAGTGAGCCTCACAAAAGATTGTTTACGTTAAAAAATATACGATACTTTTCAACAATTTGATACCAACGAGAACTAATGATAAAGTATTTACAAACAAATGAAATATTTGTCATTTATATAATAATACTACAACACATACAGATATTTATACCTAATGAACAGTGTTATTTTTGTACTTACTGAGATGCCATCTTATGGTAGGAAAAACGTTTTTTACTATGCGTACAAAACATAGGAATATTTCGGATGTAGATACATTTTTAATGTGTTCGTAGTCTACATTCTTTAAATCTATATTCAAACAGGTTGTCTTTGCTTACTGTTCGTTGCATGTCGTCTATAAGGTTTTGCATATCATCATCATCCACTATCCCGTATTTTCTTATGGCGTTTTTGAACGTTTCCTCTGGAAATAGACCCAATTGTTGCTTTGCGTCGGGGACGAAATAAAACACAAATATGATGATGACCAGGACAATTTCTCCAACGAAAAAGAATGTAAGAATCCAGTTATACTGAAATAAAGGTTTGATAATAAAAACACTGTGAACACTCTTTTTGTGATGGTTTGGAAAAAAATACACATTTTTGTTTGTTGGTTTAAAAAACGCACCTTTTTATTGCCATTTTGGTCAGATGCAACATAATTTTTAACCTGCTGCAGTCATATAATAAATTATGACGTGAACAGCACAGTATACGGTTTATGCTAACTAGTCCTCTATGTAGGTAATCATAACGCACGGTTTACTCTTGGGACTATTCACCAACAAGGCTCGATGTCATGGTCGAGGTATGCGGTTTTCAAATGAATTTACTATTCATGAACAATTATTTTCTTTCTGAACGTACACTTACCGAGCGAATCAAACACCTGCGTGAATAGTTTTTGAGGACGATTGTTTTTCACTACTTCCACATATTTCAAGATAGCATTAGTTGTTAGTTGAAATGTTCTTAAAGGAAAGAATACTACAAAACTTATCTCTAATCACCTAATAACGTCACATAACGAAATTCTAATTTCACACATGATTTAATCTTGTTTCATATTTGTATGATTCACAGAAACCCATGCTAAATCTAATATCAGTAGCAATACAAAACATGACATAAATACACACTACAAAGTAGTTTTCCTATCAACAAGTACTAAACACGCATTCCTAAATACAATTCCCTATGTTAAGAAATTAGGGTGGGTCCATTTTACAAAACTAAAAAATGCTGTCTTAACGTCTGGTGAAAGCTATACATTGTTACATCTAATCCGAGAAATTGGTTTCTTACTCGGATTGAGAAATATCTTTATAACACCGACTTCCACAATCAACAAATGATCATTAAATCCTAACAAAGCTATAAACGGAAATGAAAATACAGACAGCTCATAACCTATGTTTATTAAAGTACCATGACCGTCACGATTCATCTCAAGACCCCACAATCTATAGCAATACAAAAACTGAAAGCCATTTACAAAGTTTGCTCCATGAACTTACTCAAAAAACAAACATTCCTCTGCAAAATCCAATTTCTCCAATCTTCTATACCAGCTCGACGCTCGAGAGCAATAAGGCATTGATGTACACGTAGACTAGTCCAGGTCTTAGATGAACACCAAGAAATATCAATCACAACTTGCACCACATGGTAATGGTGACAAGCTGTCAATGCCACGTATTGTAACGTGTCCAAGGTTCAAGGTCAAATAACATGGAAATAGATGGATAGATTACGCAATTTTCAGTTACTAGATCTTTCCAGTGTATTGTAGTGTCAAGCCAAGGCGTGCCCTCCACAAAATGTCTTATTTAGATGATGAAAGCACACACACACACACACACACAAAATAGTCAATACAATTTTGTATATGACTTCCAGGCTTGTGTGTTTTCTCAGATATGTTAGTGCTTCAAATAGTGAAATATAATATTTGCAAATATGCAGAGATGATGATTGATAAAGCATGTTGATATAAAAACAATAGTTTCAGTGGTAAATTGCATGTGAAAATCAGCACAAATGTTCCATTCGTCCTAATTCACATAATCCCTCACATAATCCCAATTTCCAAACTAATCATGCACAGAAAACATATGTTAATATTTCACAAAATGTGTTCATATGACGTACCGAAATGGTAATAGTTGTGTACATCCAATCAATGTTCGGAAGAAGACCCGGGTTTGTGTTTTATTGTCAGTAGTCAATATGGAATCCCATCACAACTATTATTTCAAGTTCAGTACCCGAATTTAGTTCTAGTCTATTTTTAGAACATTTTTTCCTCTCATTTTGGTGGTGATATAGTTATATTGATGTATTTTTGGTAGAGATTTAAAGGTAATTGTTTATTCTTGAGAATATGAGCTCAGAGAGTGGTTGTCTTTGTGTATTTTGACGACAGTGCATATTGAATAATACGTGATTGGTCATGATCCGGAAGTGAAATATGTGTTCTGTTTACATGTTGCTCTGTTTACAGTGCAGCATCTCAAAAGAATGCCGGTGAACCGTTGACAAGAACTTGATCGTGAAGTCATCTTTGGAGGAATTTTAAATTAACATATGATTTGTTTTAATTGGCACACAGTAGAAAGGTCTATACTGAGAAATATATGCAGAGAACATATAGTAAAATTAATTGTGATATATATGTCCATATGGTACAGTCTGGAACCAAATGTTAATAGTGGATCGAGTTTGTTGGATGAAACAGTTTGTCGTTTTGTGCGACACAATCTGGAACCGGATGTCAATCGTGTGTCGCGCGGGTTGAATGCGAGAATGTGTGTCGTTTTGTAGCAACAATGTCTGTCGTTGTGTCGGGTATATTGTCTCGGCATCTAATAATGCAACCACTACAAAATGGATGAAAATTTGTGATTTCAAAATGATACATATAACTGAGCAGGAAATTCGATAATGCCAATCGGAATACAGACAGCAGACGGCAGTATTGATGACGACACAGTGACCGTGTCGTCAGCTAAATCCTTCTATAGGAACTTTTATCTGATATATAACTAGAAAATAAACGTGGAAACAACTTAATACAACATTATAGTTATTCTCAGTACTAAATTTAATGTATCGGTAGTGACTAGTCTACCTTGCTATTGAATTGATGCTTGAAATTATCAGTTGAGATGACAAGAGACTTTTGTTCTATATACTAGGTCTTGAGACCTTTACTGGAGTCCATTAGAACCACAACTGCCAAAAACGGCGGATCTCACCCTCATTTATAGTTTTTGGGAACACACTTGTGAATTTATGTCAATGTTTTCACGAATATTTCTAAATATATCATAGAATTCGGAAAGATTAACCTTAGCAATTATTTCGCAACAAATTGTACAAAGATTCAACCATTATGATGAACAGATTCATCGCACTGGTGACGAAACATGAACTTATGTGAGTATTATATTATTCCTTGAGAAACATGGATACAATTGCCTATTTCTCTCTCAGAATCGAAGGTAAGTGAAAACAATTTACTATCCTATCATATACACACTGTGCTTCAAAACCGTTTCCCCAGATAAAGATATTAAACAAATAATTTTTATATGATTTACATATTGTATCAAATTACATTTCTTTTGTACAAGGGTCATATATCAAAAAATGTTACTAAAATTACTATTATTTGCATTGAAAACAGAGGTACAACATTTCAACATCAATTTAATGAAAACAAAAAAGGAGATTAAAAGCTATGCCAAACATTAATAATCTATGCAAATGCACTTTATAAGAATATAAGTTTTCAGTTAGTTAGGATTGTTTCAGTATACTGGGTTTGTACGGTTCCCCACCCTATAAAACATGTTAATCAATTTTCAAGAACTTCGCAACGTTTCCAATGAGTACTTTATTGTAATGAAATTCAACTTTCCTCATATGCTTCTTTGTTTAGCACTGTATGATAAGTAATAAGTTATGTTACGTATATTTGATATAAGGCATTTATATTTATTTTATTTTTGTTTGTTAGATTTAAATTTGGCATTTTAAGTTTTAAGATTCGTTCATTGGGGGGTGACCTTTACTTTACAGAATAAGCACCAGGTGTTTACCTCATTTCTGACCTGGTTTCAAAGTTGTAAACAAGCTTTTAAAATGATTGGTTGGTTCCAAGGACAAAATGGAGTAAAGTATAAACATCTTTCTAATTTAGTTCGGTCATACGCTGTTTACGTGCCTTCTTAAACGTAAAATTGTTCTGAGAGATTCTAAAAGGTCGTGACCCCTTTCTTGTTTACGTAACAACAGGTATATAAACTATGTTTCGGAGCGAGTTATTCAGTAGAAGTTTGGGCTTTTAGAATACTAAGTTGTGTGTGTGTTTTTTTATAGTTATTTTCAATTACCGTGTACTGGACATTGTGTCAATTCGTTTGGATCAAGAGGAATTATTGTGTTAGTTATCTGGAAAATAATATGTGCTCATAGATTTTCATTAACAAGAACTGACTTCATCAAGAGACATCGTGCTCCATATTGGGTACTTCGCTGGAATTCGAACTTAGAATTATTTGGACATTTTTATTACCAGGACTTTTGCAATTTCTCTAGTGGATAATATTTTGAACTATTTTTGGATTAATTTTGGAATTGATTCTTAAAATCGTAAGTTTGTTTTTCTTTTCTGAAAAAAATATGTTATTTTCACTATTTCTATGTTACTGTTTATTCGAGACTAAGCACGTAACAGTTATAATTTTAAACAATGGACATAGTTCTACAATTACAGCAAAGAACTACAATTCTGTCTTCTAATTTACTAGTGTAGAATGTCTTTCTCAAATGTATCCCATCTTATATCCTTATTTTGGGACAATATGTAAATAGCAAATAATGTGAATATAAAAAGTCAAAGACTTTATCCCAAAAACGTTTCGTACTTCCTCACAAGTTTACTCACCAATCGTAAAAATAGTGTGTACTCCCGCAGTGAACCCATACAACCAAAGAAAGAAACAAAGACAACGAGACATCCTGCTAGACACATTAGAGACGCTGGATCAAAGAAGAAGTCTATGGCATCCCTAACCGTCTTTTGTTTCAGGTACAGGACGTAGGCTCCAAGAGCAGTCAACGCCAACCCAACTACCTGCGGAATTTTAAAAAATATATATATATTTAAAAAACAATATTTAAATATTTAAAAAAAAACACACACACACACACACACACACACACACATATATATATATATATATATATATATATATATATATATATAGTTTTTATGCTGTATCAATGATATACCACGAGATTTTCAATGAAACAACGAGTGATATATCATTGACACAGCATACATACTGTACATATGTTTTATTTATGTCATATATATATATATATATATATATATATATATATATATATATATATATATATATATATATATATATATATATATATATATATGACCTTTGAAAATAATTAAGATTTACTACAGGCAGCTGTGTATTGATCGAGTGAATGCACTATTGACATCCCCGTGTGTGTCCGCTACAAATATGTAGTTCAATGCCTGTTGTTGCTGATCACAATCTCCTTTGCATAGTGATAAGTTGATTGTTTCCTGATTTTCGTTTATATTGTCGTCACATTGATTAAATCAATATAATACATGCTTATGATTAAAACACAGAAAAAAAACGGGTTTAATGATAAAGGTACATGATGGTATTCGTCATGCAGATGCTACACCAATGCTACCAGCACATTAATTTCTCAAGGTTCTGTGGTGAACTGGTTGGTTCAAGACAACAACTTGGAGTACGTCAAGGTTGCCTCCACTCACCCATACTTTTCAACATTTACTTAGAGCGTATCATGAGCGAAGTCCTGGAAAACGACTGTGGGACAGTCAGCATTGAGGGCATAACATCCCCAACCTACACTTTGCAGACGACAGTGATGGGCTGGCAGGCAGTGAAGACGAGCTTGCCACCTCTTTGAGAAGGACCTGGATAAAAACATCTTCCAGATTTGACATGGAGATAAGCGCCGAGAAGACAAAGCTAATGACAAACAGTGGCAAACAAATCTCAGCCAATATTAACGTCAGAGGACAGGAACTGGAAACAGTGGGCCAATTCAAATAACTTGGTTCCATAATGACCGAAGAAGAATCAAGAGCAGACATTCTGTTACGAGCAGTACAAACAACGGCAACTATGTGAAAGCTAAGATCGATCTGGAGAGACAAGAATATATGTCTGAAAACTAAAATCAGATTATTGAGAGCACTAGTCATCTCAGTCTTTCTGTATGGATGTGATGACTGGACCCTGATAGCAGAATTACATTGAAGAATCCAGGCACTTGAAATGAGATGCTACATAATCATCCTTGGCATCTCTTACATGGACCACATCACAAAAATGAAGAAGTGCGTAACGTCATCAGGGACAAAGTAGGCCATTATGAAGACCTCCTCACCACTGTTAAAAAGAGAAAGCTGAACTGGTATCGCCATATTACTAGAGCCAACAATCTATCCACAACAGTACTGCAGGGCAGCGTCCAGAGTGGCAGAAGGAGCGGTAGACAGAGAACAAAATGGACTGACTACATTACAGAATGGACCAGAAAAAGTTTTCCGGAGACACAGACATTGGCACATGATCGATTCAAGTGGAGGTAACTGGTCAGATGTTCAGCAGCACATTGCCTCAACGACCACACTAGCTCAAGAGACTGATAATGATGATCATTGATAAACATTGTAGATAAATTCCAAGGAAAGCGCACACGGATCGTTACAACGAACCATATTCTTGTAGTTTACTTTGTGCAATTTATATTTCAAGGTTTTAATCCAGCACAAATACGTTATCTCTCTCAATCCACATTTCTGCTTAGTTTGTCTGTTATGCATGAGAGATGAGTGGGAAAAGAAAGCAGACAGGATTGTGATGAAAATGAGTACCATATAAATTCATTTATAAGACGAGGATTATTAATACTTTTCATCTTTATTTTCATACGTAACTAATGATTAATGTGTGGAAATTCATCTTTGATCTCGAATCAACTGCAGACGGTCGCAAGAGTGTTTATATATACTTATTATGGCGATATGGGTTGATCACAATTTTGTCATACAAATAGTATCTTCTGCAAACGGTCGAAAGAATGCTTATATATACGTATTATGGCGATATATGGGCGGATCACACTTTGATACACAAATAGTATTAGTATATCAAATTGCTATATACCAATGTGACGATTTTACCCCAACCCCTTGTATGTAGGTATAAGTTACTATAACTTGTGATTCTGACTGGCCTTGTACATGTATAAATTGTAGGTCTGCCTGACCCAGCTGTGATGTTTCAAATTGTTCTAAGTTAGCTAATCCCCTTACGTAAGATGGCCTTTGTTAGCTCGAGAGCGGACATCTCCGGGAGGTGTTAAGTTTATGACCGCATCAAAGGGTAGATGGCCGACGCCTAGAGAGACTGTGACAATGTCTCGACCTACAGACAGACAGTCGGATGATTGACATTCGAACGACTGACCAGAGTCGATCGCCCTCCAATCGAAAAGCGATGTGGGTGGGACTTGATTCGAAATCTTGAAGATAATACCCGATGCTTAGTAGGAATTAGTCAGTTCGCTACAATAAAGAAATTGAGAAGAGAAGTAGAACTCCGTACGGCCAGACGAAATTGGTGGCAGACTCAGATTTTGAAAATCAAGGAAATCTTAAGATAGCTTCAAAGGAAGCTTTCGGGTGACGTTGAGAGAATTCCGGGGGAATTTCGGGTGACGTTGAAGAGAATTCCGGGGAAATTTCGGGTGACGTTGAAGAGAATTCCGGGGGAATTTCGGGTGACATTGAGAGAATTCCGGGGAAATTCCGGATGACGTGGAAAGAATTCCGAGTGAATTTGAGAGATACCGAGTGAATTTCGGGTGACCTCAAGAGATACCGTAGAATAGGAAACGGAAGTAGAGATAGAAGAGGAAACGGAAGTAGATATAGGAGAGGAAACGAAAGTAGAGGAATCGGAAGGAGAGAAAGACGAAAGGAGACTTATTTAGATGAGTAACACTCAAGAAGGGAAAATATTCCTCACACTGAAATCAAATGATGATCTAGGGACCATTGGGTCAAGAGTGACATTGACTGATTAATATCTTTAAAATTTTCATTTATTAAATTGTTGTTTAAATTTCATCTTTGTATTTCTTTTAATTTAACTGTCGGCATTGCTGACTGGGGGCTCGTAGCCATATATAATATATTGTCCTGAAGTAAACATTCTGAATGCGGACCAGGGGAACTTCCTCATAATTCTTTAAAGTCTATGGGAAGAACCCCACCCCTACTAGACGACCCTTCACAGTGGGCGCTTTCGTCCGGGATATGAATTAGACATATTATTTTAGGACCTAAAGTTATTTGTAGGAGTATTAGGGAACAGTGTGGGATATTTTCCATTCTTTGTATTCGTTTTATGGTTTTCTCATCTTGCATTTTATTGTCATATGTGCATGCTTTGTAAACCTTCCATTACTAGCAGTACTGGTGAAGCAGATGTCGAACAAATATCTTACCTGAACGAAATTAGTTGCTATCGACAGGTAAGTATTTAAACTTGTATTACAAGTATCTGTGTCTTGTTAGAATATTGAGACAAGGTATCACTTTACATTAGTTATAATGGGCACCGAAAGGCAAATGATAAAGGAATATCGAGCTATGGGGTCTTAAGAGCTCGGATATGAGGGAGATCGCCTGGCGGCCTTTATAGAAGAAAGGATCAAGGAATGGAAGGCCGAAAAAGCAGCGGACAAAGAGCTAGCCAAGATAGCAGCAGACAGAGAAACCCAAAGAGAGCTGGAGCTAGCCAAGATAGCAGCAGACAGAGAAACCCAAAGAGAGCTGGAGCTAGCCAAGATAGCAGCAGACAGAGAAACCCAAAGAGAGCTGGAGCTAGCCAGACTCGCCCACACTCTGGAGATGGAAAAGGTGAGAGTTGAAGCTAGGACCAACGGACAGGACGACGCCAGTACAAGCTCTGGAACGACCGGCCGACCATTCATCGACCACCGGATGGTCCAGATCAACATGCCACGCTTCAATGACAGGGAGGAGGCTATTGACGATTTTCTCCTGCAGTTCGAGAAACTCGCACACGCTCAACAGGTCCCTGAACAGCACTGGGCCATTAATGTCTCAGCCTTTTTGCAAGGTGCAGCTCGGGAAGTCTACCACGGCTTAGCTGCAGAAGAGGCTGATGACTACAATGCCCTCAAGAAGGCCCTTCTCTGCCATTATCGGCTGACCGCCGAGACTTACCGGAAACATTTTCGGGACTCGGCGAAAAAGGTAACCGAGACCCACTCTCAATTCCACAACCGTGTTCGAGGTTTATTTGAGAAGTGGATGAAAATGGCTGAAGTCGAACGCACGTACGACGGGGCTACGCGAGGTAATACTCAAGGAGCATGTCCTGGGTACTTACCGTCGCGAATTGACAGTCTTCTTAGCCGAAAGAGAACACCGGACGCTCGAAGAGATCGCTAACATGGCGGAGCGATACGAGCAGGCGCACTCGAAGAGTGGAGGTTCCGGGGGCGCGGATCGACCCCGACCCTCTGAGTCGCGTCGTATGGGGAGGTTGAGCCTGCTGTCCGCAACCGTCAGGGCGACGGGAAGATCGGAGGGGCACCTACAGGTAGGGATGCCACCTATCGACCTGGACAGGCCTCAACCACGAAACCAGGACTTGCAAGTCGGCGAGGGTCGCCGACGTGTTTTAACTGCAAGCGCCTGGGGCATTTTGCCAGGGACTGTCCGAAGGGCAGGCAGACCCAGGTGAATGTCGTTGCTAGGAAGGAGTGCGTGCCGGAAGCGAGTCGCAACCCTGCCAACCTTGCGGCCGCAACTGTCAATGGTGAAGGTGCCACCATCTTGTATGACACTGGGTGCAGCGTCCCCGCGCTTGTCGACAAGACGTATGTCAAGCCGTGGGACTATACAGGGGAGGTAATAGAAGTTCAGTACGCGAACTGCGCGCGTGACTCATTACCAGTAGCTGTCATTGACCTCGATTTACCATACGTGAAGGGGAAAATTGCAGCTGCTTGCTTGGAAGGTTTATCACATGACGTCATATTGAGATGCCGTTATGTGTTGCCCCAGCCGAACCCCGAAACCTGTACACCTATGCCAGTGAGTGCTGTTGAGACCAGGGCCATGAGTCGACAGCCGAAACCGAAGCCGATCCAAGTTACATCGACACCGGTTAGTAATGTTCTTCCAGCTGAGTTGAGGAAGCTGCAACAGGAAGACGCAACTCTGGCGCAGTTGCATAAACACGCAGAAGCAGGAACGGAAAGGGAAACTCCGAACGGCGCGGTGAAGTTCGTCTACAAGAAGGGAATCTTGTATCGCCACGCCAGGAAACACAACGAACACTTTAAGCAAGTCGTTGTGCCAAAGGAAAAGCGTTGTGAAGTGCTGAAGTTTGCACACGAAAGTCTCATGGGTGGACACATGGGAATTGCTAAGACACGCGACCGTCTTGTAAAAGAATTTTACTGGCCAGGGGTCCAGGGAGACGTAAAACGGTTCTGTCTCTCCTGTGACAAATGCCAGAGAATGGCACCGAAAACGGATCATCGACCCATTCCCTTGGGGAGTACGCCCCTTATCGATGAACCATTTAGACGTGTCGCCATGGATTTAATCGGACCGATAAAACCCGCGTCTGCGCACGGAAATCGGTATATTTTAACGGTCGTCGATTATGTTACACGCTATCCAGAGGCCGTAGCATTGCGTAACATTGACACGGAAACCGTCGCGGAAGCTCTGTTTGTGATCTGGTCAAGAGTCGGAGTGCCCGACGAGATCTTGACCGATCAAGGGACACAATTCATGAGTCGTGTGATGGCGGAGGTGAATCGTCTCATGTCAATTAAGCACCTCACGACCACACCGTATCACCCCCAATGTAACGGATTGGTTGAACGGTTTAATGGGACTCTAAAGCACACGCTCAAGAAATTGTGTGAAGGCCGCCCCAAGGATTGGGACCGGTATATTCCAGCCATGCTTTTCGCATACCGGGAAGTACCACAAGCGAGTTTGGGGTTCTCTCCCTTTGAACTCTTGTACGGAAGGACCGTACGCGGCCCAATCGCCGTACTGAGACAGCTGTGGACAGACGACCACGCTGTAGAGGAAGTACGCACTACCTACCAGTACGTCGCGGACTTGCGCAACAAACTGGAAGAGGTTTGTTCTCTCGCGCAAGATAATCTCAAACGAGCTAAGGCGCAGCAGGCGAAAAATTACAATAAGCGCGTAAAACCACGTCAGTTTGAGGTAGGGGATAAGGTGTTGTTGTTGTTGCCCCAGGAACACAACAAGTTGCAAGTTTCCTGGAGGGGTCCATACGTCGTCACCGAGAAGGTCGGAGGTCAAAACAACCGGATACGGCTACCGACGAAAGAGAAATTGTACCATGCCAATTTGCTCAAGAGGTACCGGGAAAGGGAGACCGTAAGCGATTTTGTTGTCGCCACGATAGTCACCGAGGATGCCGAAGGCGATACGGAAGGTGCCAACACTGTCCCGAGCTGTCCATTAACGAGGGTCGAGACTCCGTCGGACGTGGAGTGTGACCCCATGTTAACTGAAGGTCAGCGGGACGAGATAGAGACCTTTCTGGCCGGGTATTCCGACGTGTTAACAGAAAAACCCGGGAGGACGGCGCTTGTCGAGTTCGGGTTAAAGATGGTGGACGACCGACCAGTGCAGCGGAGACTATACCCTTTGCCCCACGCGAAACGACAAGTTGTAAGGGAGGAAATTGAGCAAATGATTGCTCTGGGAGTAATCGAACCTGCCGACTCTCCGTACAGCTCACCAGTAGTCCTAGTGCAGAAGAAGGACGGCACCCATCGGTTTTGCGTCGACTACCGGAAGCTGAATCAGGTGACAGAATTTCAAGTCGAAATGTTACCTGACCCGGAACATATCTTCGCTTCGGTCTCAAAAGCGAAATATTTTTCCAAGCTCGATTTGTCCAAGGGGTATTGGCAAATTCCGGTAAGGAAAGAAGACAGACCGAAGCTTGCTTTTGCTACTCCCGACGGGACATACCAATGGCTGGTTATGCCGTTCGGGGTACAAAACGCGCCCAGCATCTTTACCAGGATGATGCGGAAGTTGTTGGAGCCCTTGCGCGATAGGGGTGTCCACAAATTCATGGATGACCTCTTGTTAGCTACAGAGACATGGGGTGAACACCTCACTCTGTTAGCTGACGTTTTGGAGCGGCTACGTCAGGAGGGCTTGACAGCCCGACCTTCCAAATGTCACCTTGGTTTCAGGACATTGGACTATTTAGGACATACCCTGAGCCAAGGCACGCTGTCTCCAGAGAATTCGAAGGTGGAGCAACTGCGAAACGCCGCACGCCCCACCACGAAAACGGAGGTGAGGTCATTTCTGGGATTGGCGGGATACTATCGGAGGTATGTCGCTAATTTCAGCGCGATTGCGGGGCCGTTGTCCGACCTAACCAAGAAACGGACCCCGAGTAAGATTATTTGGACAGATGCGTGTGAGCACGCTTTCCAAACACTGAAGGCTAGACTTACATCCGACGCCGTTGTTCGTCTACCGGATTTGGATAAGGAATTCGTTCTTCGCACCGATGCATGCGACACAGGACTGGGAGCAGTACTGCTACAGGAGCATGACAAAACGCTTTTCCCTGTCGCATACGGCAGTCGGAAGTTGTCTGCTGCCGAGAAGAACTACTCCGTATCGGAGAGGGAATGTCTCGGAATCGTGTTCGGCATATCACGGTTCGAGCGATACCTATATGGATGCAAGTTCATATTGGAGACCGACCACCAACCACTCGCCTATTTGGCGCAGGCAAAGTTGTCCAATGGTCGATTGATGCGATGGTCGCTGTTCTTACAGCAGTACCAGATGCAGATCAGATACGTGAAAGGATCTGAAAACGTAGGCGCAGATTTCATAAGTAGAAGCGCTGGAATGATATAGATCATTCTGGTTAAATTTTCATGTTCATACTCAGTTTAGCATCTAGTTGATTTTGCTGATGTTGTTCTTTATATTGTTGTAACACTTTTGCATTTGTAGTATTTTGAGGAATAAAATCCTGATTTTATTCTCAAGCGTGGGGGGATGTGACGATTTTACCCCAACCCCTTGTATGTAGGTATAAGTTACTATAACTTGTGATTCTGACTGGCCTTGTACATGTATAAATTGTAGGTCTGCCTGACCCAGCTGTGATGTTTCAAATTGTTCTAAGTTAACTAATCCCCTTACGTAAGATGGCCTTTGTTAGCTCGAGAGCGGACATCTCCGGGAGGTGTTAAGTTTATGACCGCATCAAAGGGTAGATGGCCGACGCCTAGAGAGACTGTGACAATGTCTCGACCTACAGACAGACAGTCGGATGATTGACATTCGAACGACTGACCAGAGTCGATCGCCCTCCAATCGAAATGCGATGTAGGTGGGACTTGATTCGAAATCTTGAAGATAATACCCGATGCTTAGTGGGAATTAGTCAGTTCGCTACAATAAAGAAATTGAGAAGAGAGGTAGAACTCCGTACGGGCAGACGAAATTGGTGGCAGACTCAGATTTTGGAAATCAAGGAAATCTTAAGATAGCTTCAAAGGAAGCTTTCGGGTGACGTTGAGAGAATTCCCGGGGAATTTCGGGTGACATTGAGAGAATTCCGGGGAAATTCCGGATGACGTGGAAAGAATTCCGAGTGAATTTGAGAGATACCGAGTGAATTTCGGGTGACCTCAAGAGATACCGTAGAAGAGGAAACGGAAGTAGAGATAGAAGAGGAAACGGAAGTAGATATAGGAGAGGAAACGGAAGTAGAGGAGTCGGAAGGAGAGAAAGACGAAAGGAGACTTATTTAGATGAGTAACACTCAAGAAGGGAAAATATTCCTCACACTGAAATCAAATGATGATCTAGGGACCATTGGGTCAAGAGTGACATTGACTGATTAATATCTTTAAAATTTTCATTTATTAAATTGTTGTTTAAATTTCATCTTTGTATTTCTTTTAATTTAACTGTCGGCATTGCTGACTGGGGGCTCGTAGCCATATATAATATATTGTCCAGAAGTAAACATTCTGAATGCGGACCAGGGTAACTTCCTCATAATTCTTTAAAGTCTATTGGAAGAACCCCACCCCTACTAGACGACCCTTTACAACCAACACTTTAAATACCATGTTATTTTTAACAAATGTGATATATATATATATATATATATATATATATATATATATATATATATATTAGTATATCAAATTGCTATATACCAACACTTTAAATACCATGTATTTTTAACAAATATATTTCGACGGCAGAAACAAACTTAGAGACCTAATAATGTTTTGTGTCTTAAATCTTTTCAGCCTGTGTATTGTTTTCCAATTTCATCGTATTTGTTTTTCTGTTTTTTGGGGGGTTTTTAGGGTTTAATGCCATTTTTCAGCACACGATAGGCTATACATGGCGGCCAGTATTATTGGTGGAGGAAAACCCCGGGAAACACCCCAAAAAGAACCAGCGACCCACGAGAAGCTACTGGCAAGCTTTCTCACATAACTACATTAGCCGAATCTTAGACTCCAACCCACGTAGACAGAGGTGAGACAGCAGTAGTCCGTAACGGACAGCGCTTTAGACCACTCGGCCACTCGGGGCCCCTTGTTTCTCTGTAGTGTAGTCATGTCATTATAGATGCTGTAAATAAAGATTAGACGCTATATAAAGTCCTCACGCGTTTGATCCCCGGACGAGTCATACCAAATGCTAACAAAAATGGTACTTACAGCTGCCTCGCTTGACGCTCAGCATTTATAGGTTAGTGTCAGGATAATGTGACTGGGTGGAGCATTATGATACATGTCTGCGGCATGATGTCCCAGTGCTAGACATCACTATAAACTGCCTCACTACAGACATTGTAGCGATATGACTTAAAAACTGTTAAAAATACGTTAAAAATCCTAATCAAACAAACAAACAAATCACCATCTATAAACAGCACAGCTGTAGTTTCATGATAGTGTCTTTGTGGTCTTGAACAACAAAGATATCGCAACCATCAATAAGGAAACTGACAAAGGTTATAAAAAGATAATCGAGAGGTTTGGGAAAAAAATCCAGAGAAGATTACTGAGGGCTGCTTTCCTGAAGAAGAAAAATTATATTTGTTATTTCTCCTTACAATTCTTTTTGTGGAATTTTTTTACCCCAGCAACTGCACATGAATACCCCGGTCAATAAACAAATGTGAGAACGATGCAACTTTTCAAACGGAAATAAAAAATATAAATATAAAAAGTATGAACACTTTAATAAGAAAACAGAAGTAACTGTTCCCTCTTGACACTTAACCATACAGCCATTTTTTGTCATCATGTGTACACTCTTAAAATTCTTAATATGCAGCTTCATTTTAGGCGAGTGTAACATAATGTAAACATATCTTTTTAGTATTAATTGTTAGTATTAATTGTTAGTATTAATTGTTAGTTTGATTGACGTCAAAGTCGACAAAAGCACGCCTGAATTTTCACAAATCTATGGTGCAAATAATCGAGGTCGCGGACGTAAACCACGGTCGAGTCAAAGACTTATAAAAATGGTACTAACAGCTACCTCGCTTGGATCTCGGCATAAACAGTTTAGTGTTAGGACTGGTCGGCCTGGAGTCTGCATAATTTTACTGGGTGGAACATCATGCTACATTATATGTCTGTGGTATAACGCCACCCTACCCCTACCCCCCACCCCCCTTCATACCCGGGCCAGTGCTATACATCACTATAAACTGCCACACTGCAGATATCATAGCCATATGACTGAGAAATATTTAAAGCCTCGTTAAAATTCAAAATCTATTAAACACACACACACACACACACACACACACACACACACACACACCATTCTAAAGCTAATTATGCAATTTTATATCTTAACAGTTATAGTAATTAACTATATTTCGGCAATATATAGCCTATATTTTACTAATGTGCCGTTCACAAAAACATAAAATGTTGGGTTGTGGGTCGTTTTAGACCCTGGGAGGAGGACTGTATAAAGTTAAGCTTAAATTTGTATTGTGTTGTTGCTGTTACATGCTCGATGAAATGTTAGGTATCAAATTTCATTAAAACTCGGTAATATGCTGTCTTGTAAATGCAGTATAAGATAGTCGTATATAATTATGCGTACGGTAGTTTATCTGCGGTCGATATATTCTATCGCATTGTGACGCAAATTATGTTATCGATGGATATTCACAAACATATTCTGAGAGTAAATCACTGAATGTACAGTAATCCCACCTTCATTTCTCATCCCGACTTTACGCATTGTTGTATACATGTACTGGTTTGGATATTAAGCTTAGCCATCCCGAGTTTAGTTGTTGCTTTGTAAATGTGTGTGTGTGTGTGAGAGAGAGAGAGAGAGAGAGAGAGAGAGAGAGAGAGAGAGAGAGAGAGAGAGAGAGAGAGATTTTGAACGTAGCTTTAACAATTTTTCAGTATATCGATATGACGTCTGCAAGTCAGGCAGTTTATAGTGATGTTTAACACTGGGGCATCATGCCACATACATGTAGCATCATGTCCCACCCAGGCACATTATCCTGACACCGACCAGTCCTAACACTAACCTCTTAATGCTGAGCGCCAAGCGAGGCAGCTGTTAGTACCATTTTTGTAAGTCCTTGATATGACTCGATCGGATATCGAACCCCCGACCTCCTTCTTCCGCGGCGGATGCTCGCACCACTAGGCCACCAGAGCGGTTTGTACTGATTTGAAAATTAAGTTCAACATCATAACCACCATAAGGAATACAGTAAGGCATCCACTCTCCCCCCCCCCCCCCGCATGAAGTCCTTGTAATTCAATCATTTTAATAAATGAGATAATGCTTCATCATTTATTACACACACCTCCGAGATACGTATAACCTGCTTATTTGATTCTAATTTTATGCATACATTAGAACAAAACTGAGGTGGGCTTTGTCGATGCAGTATTGGCAGCCAAATAAAATGTATCTGCACTTAAACGTCAGTCTTAAAGCGAAATTGAGATTTCTTCAATATCTGTAAGAAGGGTCAATCAAAGCTTATGGGTGCCGCGATAGCTCAATTGATAAGGAGATAGGGGTTCCGTCCCCACTCAATTCAAACCAGGGTCGGCTGTCTTGGTGTGTCGTTTATAAGGTGGGTACTTGGTTACCATTTCATGTGTAAAATATACCTTATAATGTATTACAAGTGTCATTAAAAACCAACAGAAGCTACAATGAAAACTTCCTGTACGCGGAGAGACAGACTTATGGATACTGTATTTTGGGTACAGAACAATTTATATTCTCTGAATATTGAAATAATGTTTCCCATTCCATCCAACAATTTCTTGAAGGTAGTTAGATCTGTGTGTGCGTGCGTGGGTGTTTGTGTGAAGGTGAGGGAGAAAAAAGAAGAGATATGTTCTTACCCATATGATACAATTTTCCAAGAATATGAAATATTTTATAAAAATACTGACTTCCGACCTATCTCGCGCCATGTGTGTGTTTGTATTGCATAAGGTAAGCACATATATGTCATTAATACTAGTCCACTGAATCGGCAATCCTTTTCAATATTCAAACAATCAGAGGTTACTCTCCATGGCCATTTCGTGTAGAAAGTGATGCTAAATACCTAGATAGACAGTAATTAATTGGCGATCACGACAGAATGTATTGTATATATGTAAACATCTATGAAGTGTTGGTGAATGTACCGATAACAAAGGACGGGTTCTGCCCTCGAGATACGACACGGACCTTATCAAACTGCAGTAGTTGTATGTGTATATCCGCATCTAAGTGTCTTGTTCCTATCTGCTGTTGTAAAACAGGGACGTTATTTCATTATATTATTATTATTATTATTATTATTATTATTATTATTATTATTATTATTATTATTTTGGGAGGGGATGACAAAACTTGACGGCAGGCTTGTTATTTTTCGTATATAGGTTACATCAATCTTAACAACACATGCAGAGACCCCGAGTGGCAGAGTGGTCTAAAGCGCTCTCCGTTATGGATCACTGCCATTAACCTCTGCGTGGGTTCGAGTCTCAAATTCGGTCACATTGGGTATGTGAGAAAGCTTGCCAGTAGCTTGTCGTAGGTCGGTGGTTCATTACGGGGAAGGGGGGGGGGGGAACGGGTTCTTCCTCCACCATATATAGCCAACCTATCGTGTGCTGAAAAAAAACGGCGTTTTAACACGACAACAGCATATGCAAATTCAAATGACGTCCCTGTTGTATAAGTACATGTTTTTAATTCCATAGTTTAAAAAAGACGAAGAAAAGGAAATTAACAGATAAAATGCTGTCATTATATTCCTATTCAGTAGTTGCAGCAACGAAATATCCGGAGGGGATGGTGGTTCGTGTGCATCTTTGTTTGAAAAACACATTGAAAGAAAGCTAGACAAGAGATACACGTTTAAGCCAGTGTATATAAAATATTGATTCGCTGATATGATGAAACAGCTGGTAACAAATGATTTTTCAATAATGCATTATAACCAATGAATGCAATACAATTTCCCAATGTATAATTAATTCACCATCGCTTTGACTATGGTATGCACCTGATGCCCCCAACCATCAGGCAGTTTGCAGCCATGCATCCAAATTATATTTTTTTTAAAAACTCGCCACTTTATTTGTTACTTTATAATTTTTTAACATGATTATTAACACTAAGGGCCGAAAAGGGGGTGGAGGGAGATGCAACGGGGGATATATCCCTGGGGTCCGGACCAGTACGGAGACCCAAGCCAAACAACACTTTAATTTTATGAAAGAAAACTTTTATTTGAACAAGGAGAGGCCCGGGCGTTTCTAACTCAAGGTACCTTGATGGTTCCCTACGGCGTTGTGAACAACCAGCCCGCCCAACGCACTTCAGTGTCTGAAAAAGTCCATTTTCAGTGTAGGGGTTAAGTAATTGAGCTACACAGAAGTTGAAGACAAAAAATGCTGTTTGCCTCCAATATTTACAATTTAAAGTTTTAATATTTCTCTTAAACATTTAAGAAATATAAATCAAGGGAAGCAACTCTTAGATGCACTTATGTAAAGCGATGTAACTCCCAAAGTTAACGGAAATTTAGGGAATTATTCAGAGCTCATATAAAAACACTGCATCACCTCTATTGTCAGACATGCAATACAATACCCAACGGAAATCTGGCAATCGTATTAGTACAGAAGCTCCCGTTTGGATAGAAATACGAACAAGATGACAGCGTTATAGACACCACAGCCACGATCAAGTTTGAATATAAATTGATGAATTATAAAATGGTCATACAGACGGCATAATACTATTTATTTTTTTAATATCTGTCAGACTTTTTCGTTCTTCAAGATCATGTAAAAGTGCGTGTACCTTAAGACCCACCCTTTTCGGTATAACACATTATGGTATAACCTACATAATCTAGAAAATTGGCGTGTTCTATGCGTATTTTCCTTTTATATTCTATATAATCTTGGTTCTGAAAAAGTGTTCTCATCATCATCGTCATTATTGTTATTATTATTATTATTATTATTATTATTATTATTATTATTATTATTATTATTATTATTCACAGTAATCATCATTAGTTGTGGACTGCAATCCATTAAACAATAAACGCTGAAATGACCAATTCATATTTGCTGTAGATGTTCACTTATTTAATGTCTTCAATCTAAAATTAAAATGTTACTCTCTATGCTAGGACGTCTTGTACGAACAGTGGTGAGTAACGAAGTATCTCTTTCTGTCCTAGCATAGAGAGTAACATTCGTTACCCTGACAACTGGGGTTCCATGTCACGATGGGGATTTACAATACTTTCTTTAAAAATATATTGTAAGGCCATTTTTGGTCCTTAAGGGTGCTACATATATTTATACATAGGAAAAGAGAGTGATGTGTTATAAAAGGTCAAAAGTTTGGGATTGTGGCGATGGAAGAGGGGTTATATCATCAACATAAAAGCTAAAACAATATGACAATGTTTAATGAATAAAATAAATAAATAAGAAAGAGTATAGTTATTGTGAACAACCAGATTCTATAATTGTACTATAACAGACTGGAATGGGGCGGGGTTGGCTATAAGTTGTGGTGGGAGACAACTGTTGCAATCTATTTTTGATGTAACAAATATATTATTCTTGTTTATTTGATGTGGTGCTATTTTTAAAGATCCAAAATGTACTCACTCGACAGTTTTACGTTTCTCTTTTTTGTTGTCGTATATATATATATATATATATATATATATATATATATATATATATATATATATATATATATTTATATGTGTGTATCTTCTAAAGAGTTTTAAGTTATTTACATTTTGAAGGGGTAGTGTTTCCTAGTGCTTTTATAAGGAATCCCTTCTCCAGTTTGTTTTTGTTTTTCGACCTTGGCTAAAGGTCACTTGAATCCCGTGTATGTTATTTATGTTTGTGCTATATGTGTGTTGCTATATATGTTTTATATTATATACATAGTTTTTTTTGTTAGGATAACCAGCTATGTTCAATTCATCCTGTTGTCTTTTTTTTTTTGTTTGTTTAATTTTGACCCTCCAAATTTGGGGCAACATTTCTTTTAGTTTTCTTATGAATTTATTTTTCATTTGTTTTGAATTTGGACCGAAGCATGGTGTAGTAATATTTGAAAAAGAAACTTATTGATTTAATGATATGATTGTATATTCCGTGTCGTTCTTCGTATTTTCTTATTTATATGTATTTCCTTTGTAGTACAACTGTGCTCGAACGGGAGTCCATACATATTTTCATATTTAAAATTGTAGTTCTTCCGACTCGAGTTACCGTAGTCTCTTTTTATTTATTTATTTAGTTATTTATTCATTTATTTACACCTATCCAAAATTTCTTAAATTGTATTGTACCCATAAGCTGGGTTGACTTGTGCAGTACGGGAGCTACACAAGAAGTAGTAGATATAGAAGAGTAGAATATTCTTTGTATCCTGTGTATATGATAATGTTTTTGTTTGTATGCTGAATTCCTTAATGAGGCCATTTCCCAACTCTTCCACAGGCCTGTCAACTTCGCGAAGCGCCATATGACGTAGCCCTATGATGTCCTCATCATGTACTTCCCCCATTAAGGGTCCCTATTCAGAGGCGTAGCTAGAGTGTTTGGAGCCCGGGGACAAGATTCATTTATACCCCCACCCCCCACTCCCCATCAACTGTGAAACCCATTTTTTTTCATCAATAAAATAACTATCACCCACTAACACCTATTTCAAAGCCCATTTTTGCGCCGCCTCTAGTCTGACGCCTGGGGGCAGTCAGCCCCCACCCCAGCTACGCCTCTGTCCCTGTTCCCCTGTACCCCTCAAATTGTTAGTGTGTAGAATAGTCAGAGAAAGAAGTCATTGTTGGAATCACATTGTTGATTCCTATTCGTTTTATTGTTATAATCTGGCCGCAAGCCAGCATTGTTTTTGTTATATAATCTGTTATTTTAATTATTAGTGTTTTTACAGAAATTCTTGTCAAGGAAGAGGATTTGTCTTCTTTCATACTTTTCTATCTTGTATATTTCCATTATTAATTTTATCATCGATTCCTTTGTAGCTTGGCATTGCGTAATAGTATGATATTTCGTAAATAAGGCCTTTTTGAACAATATGCATTTAGCATTTGTCTGGATCATACTTCTGCGTACCGCCAAATGACCTGTTAGCCAGGCGTTTTGGATGTACTTGAAGATCATACTCTGTATTTTCGAGGTGCCGATGTTGGCCCAGTGCCTCCATACTCTGTCCCAGTTTACACAGGTGTGTTGTTCTTCTATTTTTTCCTAATTTTCCACATAGTAAGTTCCCTAATCCAATCGTACGTGTCATTATTCTTTACCCCACAGATTCCTTATTGTCCCTATACTTCCCTAAAATTTGCCCTGACTTTTGCTCTATTTAGGGTGGCTTTCTTAACAATGAGTTTTATAGTTCCAAATAGAGTTTATCATTTCATTGTCAATTGTTTCGCAAGTTTTGGTCATTAAATATATACAGAATTAGTGTGTAATTAGTATTGGAGTAGGTTTTGGCTACTTGTGCCGGATCCATGATGCATTATGGCATAGGTGTCCATAATTTTATATTCTCTTTTATTTCCTTCTTCATACTTTTATAATTTTCTTGCTCTTCTCCCTTACCAAAGAGCACTTTAAAAACTTTAACTCGATCTTTCACTAGATGTGGAGTAATCCAGGGTGATTGCCCCACCACTTCCCTATTTTTTGAATTTATGTTTTATCACTGTAGACCCAGAAGTTTCCCCAAAGGATTCGAATTCCTTATCTAGATGTTTAAATGAATGTGGATCTCTAATAAAGTTCGTGCAATGGTCAGCATGCTGTAATATTTTACAAAAAAATATATCGAGGTTTTTAATACCCACAAGTTCATTGTTACTTCTTATTTTAATACTTATTGTTTCAATTGCTATTACTTATAAAGCATAGGTTGATGGGGTTGAGTGCGTGGCTGTTATATTCTTACTCCCCTATGTCTCCCATTCATGTCGATAGCCCCTTCTAGGGGCGCGACATGACGACCAAATTAAATAGCATACTTTGTATGCATAAATGCCTGTGGGGATGTGGCACTATTCCTTCACCACGGGAAAATCTAAATCACTACCATACTAATTGGTAGTGTAAAATAGTGAACATATGACCCTTCGTGGCCGGTTTCACTTAAAACCTTAAATAATACTACTACTACGTATAAAGCATTGATAGTGGGCAACTTGCCTCACTGATCTTTCTATACAGTATTAAATTTATATGTGACAGCGCCATTAACATATATACATGCAGTTATGTTATTGTACAGGATTTTAGTCCATGTTTGGAAATTTACCTTTCGATAACTTTTTTTTAATTGTGCTTTGTATTTATTCCATTGAGACAAAACCATCATAAGTCATTATGTTCTGATGATATTTGCTTGCATACAATCTCTTCTAAATATTTATTAATAGTATCATACCCTGTGTATTGTGATGTTTATCATCTTTTCAAGCACGGAGTGTACCCGCTTGAATACGCCTTATCATATGGAAAATAGTATCTTTGACTCTCGTTAAATGACAGTGAGATATAGATGTATATCTTTGTTTTCATCACGCTATATGCCTGCGACCTATGGGCTGTATAAACAGTTGTATCTAACGCCCGGGGGACAGTTTATACAGCTAATTATCATAAGTGTGAATACAAGGTCAAGAGATAAACAACGACAATCCCTCTGATTTATCTGACTGACAATAAACAGGATAGTTTTATTTAGCACGTCCTTTCATACAATGGTCATACTACGATGGCCGGTAGACTCCAACAATTTACAATACAAAGAAGCTACAACTTGTGCATGTACATATTTGTCTGAAATCAGTTCGTTAGGGTCTACAATTAAATGTAGAACACGTTTGTGAATGTTCACATTTTAGTAAACTGTAAAGATGAATAGAATATAAAGGTACATATTTTTCTTACATTGTGTTATAATCGGTCGACCATTAGTGAGTCACAAATTTGTAATAACAGTAGTGATTTCCGATAAGATATTAATCTCTATTGTTATTTTCATGTTGGTAAGGAGCAATCACGAGAGCCTTATTTTGTTTATACGCATACAGCAAAAAGAAAGGAGAAATCATACAGATTCCATCTGTAAAATGTAGTATAACAAATGTATGACTTGTACAGGCATGGAAACAGGTAAATGTATAACAATTTTATGACGTGTACAGGCATGGAAACAGGTAAATGTATAACAATTTTATGACGTGTACAGGCATGGAAACATGTAAATTTTATAACAAAGACTTGTACAGGAATGGAAGCTGGTAAAATGTATAACAATGTATGACTTGTACATACATCGAAGCTGGTACAGTTTATAAGAATTTATGATTTGTACAGGGACGAAAGCAGGTAAAATGTGTATTTATGAATTATATAGGCCTGGAAGCAGATGAAATGCATAACATTCTATTACTTATGCAGGCATGGAAGCAGGTAAATTGGTAACAGTTTATGACTTGTACAGGCATGGAAGCGGGTAAAATGCATGCGTCATTGGAAAGATGAACTCTGACTTTTTGCTTTCCTTTTATTCAGCAGCAGAGAGGGTGAATCGGACAACTTTTTTTTGGTTATTTTTTATTATACCTTTAAAACGGTACGAATAGACCCTTCTCGCGAAAAAATAAGTCTCCGACCCTTATGATTGTTCGCGTTTTCGTTGATGTCGCAACGTCGTTGTCACTCACCCTCTCTGCTGCTAGAACTTTCAGTTCTAGGTTAACCGAATATTTGATCTAGTCCTTACTACGACGAAAATCCCCTTAAGATTTCACAAATAGACTAATTTGTATAACCTCCTCTTGTAAATCAATCAGATTATTAGACTGGTCAGTGAGTTTGAAATTAATTCTGGTTAATGAATTATTATGACATCGCATATAGACTGGATTCACCGGAGACTCAATTATTAAAATCCCTGGAGGGGCTGTTGGTGCAAATGAATACAAAATATATCCTTGCTGAGCTTGATTTGATCGTTCTAAATTTATTTGATAGCTTCCTTCGATCACATCACATACTAAATTGAGCGCAATTACCGTTGAAATATTCACATTGAACGGAGCAATATGCCTGCCACCACCATCTGGGTCATTATTATGTTTGAGGATAGTTGTTTGTGGTTGTGATTGTGTTTTTTTCCACGTATCATGGATTTCTTTGAAACCTTCATCGATGGCATCACTGAGAGATTTTTGTAATTCTGAGATATTATATCCTGGTAGTTTAAACTCACGAATATCTTCTACGCGTATATTACTTTTCATCGCAAACTCTGTTCTCGTTTTAGGATTATCGTCACCTAATATCTCTTGAATAATTGTGAATGAAATGTTTCCATGTCATTGATGATTTTGTTACATATTTCTACAACGCTGATAAATTCATCTCGGGTGAGAGTGCCGGATTTAATGGATATTAACAACAGTAAAAAATCATATTCCATCGCTGTGAAATTTTCAGTAATTTTGTTCTGTCGGGGTACGAATTTGACAACGTTATTTTCTACTATTCCATTGAAAAGTTCCCACTTATTATAATCTTTATAACTCTTTATTGGATTATCAGATTTTATCCTGTCTGTGATATAATCGGTTTTTTGTGGTTCTGGTAATTTAACGGTTTTTCCACCGGGTGGTAATTCAGGCCATCCTAGTACGGTTCTAATAGAACTCTGATAGATATCTACGACGTATCCTTCTGTACTTATTTCAATGGCAGATGATAGTGTCGGCACATGAACTGTTATAGCTATTTTTGATTCTTTTCCAGTAATCGATTTTATTCTATGCGCGAATTCATCATTGATTTGTTCAATTTGATATGATCCGGTTGGTATGGAAATAACATTCCAGTCTGGGGTACCGTCGGGTTTATTCTTATTTGCAAATACCAGTGAATTATTGGGTTGTTGACCACCAAATGATTTTGATCTGATATTTGGCCAACTATGGTATACTCGTAATTTTGCTAGCGCGATTTCCTTCACTGGGACCGGAGAGGGGAAATTCACACTGAATTCTGGATTCGTTGAGGTTATTGAGATCATGCTTGTTTGTACTGGGTTTGTGTTCTCCACTATTTGTTGAAGTAATTCCATCTGTGTTGTCATTGTTATTATACTCATGTTTTTGTACTTCTAATTTTGACATCGCAGAATCATATATATCTACCATCGCTGAAAACTCACTCTCTGATATAATTGTATCATCGAGCGATGACGATATCAATGAGGATAATTGCGAGTATGCAGTAGACACAACATGAAATTGAATTATGTAGTCTTGTAGTTTCCGTTGGCTGCATGAGGATATTTTTTTTGTGATTATTGAAATAATTCCAGCGATTGTTGTTGCCGCAGAAATGCAAATTGGAACAGCTATCGGAGCCATCATTGTCACTGAAGACAGTATAATACCGGCTCCGGTGATTACACCACTCACAGCGTACACAGTAACATCAATTGCGGTAATTCTCCTGCGATATTTTTTAATTTTCAATTCATACTCCTCAGACAAGGTTTTGAGTCTAGTTTGATACTCTCTGACCTGATCATAGCGATATTGCGATGATGAAATCATTTTTTATTTTAAATACGCTATCGTTTTCAATTACGATTTACTTAAATCCGCTACGAATTCCACATACCACGTTGTTGAGACCCTAACCAAATTTTTATCAGTAGATGTGATTGTAAACTTTTCAGTTGTATTCTTGTCGATGATCGTTGAAATCGTATTATTGACCCCGGATGAACTGGACGATGAAATATTAAATTGAGATAATGGTGTTACTAGTGTTAATCGATAAATACCCTTAACGGTTGCAGTGATATCTAATTTGTTGTTTGTAGGTGTCCACTCAAATGATCCGTGTTGGATCGTGTATACTACGTTGTTGGTTTTCTCATGAGGAATTTTTGTTTTTTCAATGGCTGTTATCATCCTCGTTGCATCCCCCTTGATGCCTTCGATGAAAGTTTTCGTCTCATCGATGGATTTTTTAATATCAGGGTGTTTTATTTCAATTTTATCTAACGGGGTTCCAATAAATTTATCAATGATATTTCTACGAAAAGCATTATAACTTCGTATATGATCATCCAGCTCACGGCTGTGGGTGGCAATCGTGTCTGTGATCGTAGACACAAGTGTGCCTGGTTTAAGTCGTCCGTCGTTGGAATACAGCGCAATAGAGTTTTCAGCGGCGTCGCGCTGCCGTATCAAAATATCATCCAGAGAAATATTACTGGTTTTCAATTTACCCTGATCGGAAAATAACGCAACGGTGTTCTCGATTGCGTTTTGTTGTTTAACCAAAATATCATCCAGAGAAATATTACTGGATTTCAATTTACCCTGTTTGTCTTGAAATACAACTATTTCATTCGGGTCAACACTTGTTAAGTTCAACGTCTCAGCGATTTCATCTTTAATTTTTTTTTTATATCCTTGATAGAATCAGGAGTTGCAGTGTCATCGGGTTTGGGTTTCAGAGGTCTTCCCCAAATATCAATCATGATATTTTATATATCTCTCTCTAAAAAGCGATTACTAGTGTAGTCATTTACGACAATGTGTGGTGATTTTCTAGATGCTGAAATAGCGTCAAGGACATTTAATACTTCACTGCCGCATATTGGTGGGTCATTGATTTGTTGTGTTGGTAGCGTAGAATACCAAGTCTTCATTGGAAGGGTTTTTATATAACGCATAAACTCTTTTGGTGGGGCTAATCCATATGAATCAAAATAGACAGTCCCACGTGGATCAATAGCGTATGCAACCCAGTGAGTTCCAGGTCCGGTGCTGTTATCGAGATTAATAATACCTGTTTCAGTTTTGTTTGGTTGATGTGGTAATTGATCTTTCATAAAAACACCTCTGAAATTTTTAATCACTAGTTTTTTAGCAGCATCCATTAAATCAAAATTGGACATTGGAACCATAGGTTCGGAAATTGAAGATTTGGGAACCATAGGTTCCTCAATTAATAAACCGTTCCTGGTAGTCTCAGGCCTGATCCGTGAACGGATCTCCCGCTGTACCATGAATACGGGGTTCCTGGTAGTCTTAGACCCTTTCCGCTGTACCATGAATACGGGGTTCCTGGTAGTCTTAGACCCTTTCCTTTTTTTTATACCCTTGACCTTTCTTCGGTTCATATGATTCAGCAATGCTCTGTACCGCTTTTGTTCCCAAGCCTCCAACTACCCCCAATGCGGCCGCTTTTGCTACTGCTGGGGCTGCTGCCGCAACCAATGCTGGTATTGCAGCAAACAACGGAAATATACCACCTGTTTTTATCATATTTTTGATAGCAGCCGAAGAGAGTGTGATCTGAACTCCTTTTTTATCCTTGAAAGCATCATTGAAATGTTTCACTTGACGAGTTGTCAGCGATAATTTATTTGCCCCGCCATTCATTTGATTAGGTTTCAACGTGATTGTGGTTCCACATTGTTTAGCGGATTTTGATTGCAATTTTTTTAACTGACCAGGTGTCAATGACACATTGATATTACTATATGACATTATACAAATACAGATTGATTCTAATGGAAAAATCCTTCGGATTTTCAATTACATATTTTCCACTGGTGCATCTACCACTCTCATTCTTCCACCAACACCTTCAAGTAGCATTGATTTGTCACTGAGAATGACAGCAACCGCTCTATAATTAATAATACCACCAGGACGGGTTACACGGGCTCTGAAGTGTATATCAACGACAGATTGTCTCACCAAGTCGAGATGTTCCAGCGAAAAGTAATAAATCGGATAGAGGCTTTTGAAATCCCATTGTGATATTTGCAAACCGGTATCCACATTTTGATCACGTGCCATAAATGACAACAGGTTATGATAGACACGTGCAATATGATTTTGACCGTAATCAAGTTGCACATCTTCAGATGGTTCCTGTTGTCCGTTTATTCTCAGTGAGACCTCTCTAACACCTAACTGATCAAATATCATATGACTTCGTTCTTGATTACCAACTCGCGCAGCATTCTGTAACGCAATAAATATATGACGTGGAGCTGAAACCCCTTGTTTTGATGCCAGGTGCCATGTGAATGTACCATCAACATTGTCTTGTTTAGTATCCGTAGTCACTGATAACCAACTCAATAACGACTTTCCTCCTTGGTCCATAAATGATAACAATTTTCCTTCTGCTGTGATTGATGGAGTTAACACTGGCATCCACAATGATAGTTTTGTTAAAACGACTTTACCATCAGGAACAGTAGCATCACGCCATATTGCATCATTATCAGTACCCTTTCGTACAAGCGCTACTGTGTGTTTAGCTCCATAAATAACTTTTCGGACGTTTCTACAGAATCCGAATATATGATGCAGTGGAATTGCACATGAAAATTGTCGACGCTGTCCTTGTAATGTTGCTACACGTGTTGCAAATCCTAGATTGTAAGTAGTAATAGTATTTATGACATCAAATTCAGCAGGTGGTCTTACATATCCGGCTGGTGCTGGATCAATTGCTGTAGCTCGTGTTGCCTTGACTGTAGAATACTGGTTGTGTTCAGCGTTATCAGTAATATCCTTTGCAAACATCATAGATGGACCCGCTGATCTTGTATAATCATCAGAATATCTTGCTAACCCTATGATTGTTGTGGCCACATCAACTTCACGGTCAATGGATTCAATTTCTTTTCCATCAATGAGATATCTAGCGCTTTCAAATAACGCCATGATACCGTTATTGACAAAACCAGCTCGGGTAGTTTGGCTAATGTCATATGGAGGATCATTATGTGCAGCATCATTTGTTACAAGTTCTCCTTCTACTTCAATAAACGCTTCACAAGGCAAAAAGTATTTACTGGTATCATGAACTTGAAGTTCAATTCGTGATCGGAGATCGGGTTGTACTGCGTGATAAGAATAAAATTGAAAATCGCGTACAGAATCATCTTTACGCACTGGGGCATCCATATCAAATGCTGGATCAGATGACCTTTTGAACATTTTATTCTATTTATCAGAGTCTAAATCGGATTTTCCATTTCATCGTGAAAAACGCTAGCGTTTTTGTCGTGGTTTTTTAAAGCCACTTCCTGCTATCATGTTTGCTGTCATATTATTTTGGTCCTCTTGATTTACCATCGACGCTAGTTTTTCATCTACTGCGTTATTTATAATTTTACTAACACTTGCAGGCATCTCTGCTGTAGATGGCAATGGTACCTGTTTCTCTTTTCGTCTCACTAATGATGTTATTTTATCCTTCGCAGTTGAAAACGCTTTCCCGGCAAGATCTCCAACAGTACTAATACCCTTATCACGAATAACATCAATGGCTTTCATTCCTAGTTGTTTAGCTAACGGCATCACTTTTGGGGCCGTTCTTGAAAAGAATCCTAAAATGGTCTTGCCGAGGCCATCTCCGTAGTATGCTCTATAAACTGGAAACCGTGAATTAACTACGTAGACGAGGGTTGGTTTATCATGATTGTAGTGTACGATCATTATTATAAAACAATAGTGTTTTCAATTGTTATTTAATCGCTATGATACCCATTTGCTAACTCGTCAATGAAATCTCGATATGTTTTGATATCCATGATACCGCCGGCAAATAACCGTTTACAGATATCAGCTGCTTCATTAATTATTTCTGGAGAGTTATTTCCAGCTCGTTTTCCTCCGATGAGAACATCTAATCGTGATATATCATTGATAACACTATCAGGACAAGTGTTTCCAATCCTTGGATTTCCTAATCCACTTCCGCTATAACCAGTTGCTTCATCTAGTTTGTCTGTATCCGTGGTTTGTAAATAATCAAGAGTATCATCATCATCAGGTGGTAGTTGTTGTTTTTTAGGTGAAAAAGATATTTTCTTTGCAGGTTGCTGTCGCTTTCTTTGCAATCTTGGCGGTTTTTGTTGTTGTTTAAACTCTTCGTATTGATTATACACGTGATCCACCATCCTGATATATTCAATGTATGATGCACTATCTGTCTTTTTTTGACTTTTTCCAGTTTTGATTTTATAGAATATATCAGCCCAGTGAGTGAAATTCTTAACAAACTTATGATGTTCTGGTTTCAACATTTTTTTTCTGTCTTCATAGGACGTAACAACAAGCGTAGGAATTTCTGTTGGATCAGTCTCATCAATTGCTGCTAACCCTTCTTCGTTAAATCTCATGCGTAAATCATCTACTGTTCTCTTTGATTCTATTTGTTTTGTTTGTTCAGTTTTCGCTGCTATTTTTTCAAGTTCACCAATAACAGATTTTCCCGTCTCGGGACCATCTCCCAGTAAAGCACGCTCTACCCCTTTCGTTGCTGTGGTTACTGGTTTAAACAACTCTTCAGACCCCAGAGCAAAATCAGTTTGTAAACTCTGTCGTTGTTGCAGTTTATTCCTGACAGAGTCACGAATTGGTATAAATTTCTTAATTGCATCTAGTCGCTCACGAGCCAATCGGGTCGTTAATGCTTCATTGACCATTATTTGAAATCAGAAACCATTTTTCAATTGTAAAACAATTTTTCCCATCGATGATTCCATCCTTAACGGTCCAATTTTTTATTGCTGTGAAATATTTTTATTTTTTATCCATTGATTTTGCCTGTTTTGGTGCCATTTTGGTGGTTTTCAGTTGAAAATCTCAAAGAGATTTTACAGTCAAGTAGTCGATTTTACATGGGATTTTCCATAAGGAAAAGCTGTTAAAACTCATTTTTGATGATTTTTAGCCATTTTTCATCAATTTTTGCCTGTTTTCAGTGATGTTTGGTCATTTTTCATCGATTTTCATCAAAAAACCTCGTAGGGTCACGTAGTCGATTTTACATGGAAAAAAGTTCTTAAAAGTTAGGATTCTATTTTATTTTCGCAGTGTGAAATATTTTCACTGATTCAATCAAAAAATGACAAAAAAAATGAAAATCTCAAGGAGATTTTACTGTCTGACAAAATCTTTTGAGGGTCGGTCAATCAAAATAGTTCATTTTCTTGAATTAACGCTCGTAAGTTTCTAATTTTAGAATTAACTTCCTTTTTCAATTCATATTCGTTACCCAATTCTTTTCGTATTCCCTCCACGATAGTATATAACGGAACAAACACATCTACTTCACTGGAAAATGCAAGAGAGTCTCGAATAGAATTTTGAATTTTTTTGATGAGTGCATATTTCTTTGGTAACATATACTTGTTAGTGCTAACTCCGTATTCTATATCCTGAAAATCCGACTTGATTTGATCAGGATTTAACCCATCTGACAATTTAATATTCTGATTTTTCAATTTTCCAATTTCAACTATGATGCTATTCATAATTTCAGAATTCATATATGATAATACATATTTCTAATTCATTTTTCAAAAATAAAAGAGCCGTTAATATTTTTAAAATTCAGTCTGTATATATAAATATCTTTTTTAAAAATTCAGTCTGTATATATAAATATCTTTTTTAAAATTCAGTCTGTATATATAACTATCTTTTTTAAAATTCAGTCTGTATATATAAATATATTTTTTAAAAATTCAGTCAGTATATATAAATATATTTTTTAAAAATTCAGTCTGTATATATAAATATAAATGCAGACAAAAATAAATAACAACCATGATGAGCGGTTATCAGTCATTTGGCCCCCTTGATATAGGCCACTGTGTCTTTCATAGGGTTCTTTCTATGAGTATTTCCATTTTTTTTTCTGAGATTTCTTCGATCTCGATTTGACACTATTTGGCCGGTAATTCATTTTTGAACACCATACGGGGCTACCCAAATGTGACGGAGAGCTAATTACATCCATGGATGTTATTTATTTTAGGTCATTTATATTTACATTCACCGGAAACATATTCCCCTAAGAGTGAATCTAACTCGTCAAATAACGGGTTAGAATCACAAGAGGGTATGTTTACGTGAAATGACCTAGAGGTTACATATATACGACAACACATCTTTGGAACTCCTTGGTTGCCTTCACATCCAAGTAAGCCCAAAGGAAACCCGAAACATACATCTCCGGAGGGGAGGCCTAACGTGGCAAACGCCATCTTAGACCGCCCAGAAGATATGCTTGGGGTGACGTCACAACATATACTTAATTAAGGACAGCACAAATACCGTATATATTTCCACTCGAGTGTTGTGGCAAATTGTAGGTATACATATACTTAATTAACTTAATTAAGGACTGCACAAATACCGTATATATCTCCATTCAGATTGTAGGTATACATATACTTAATTAACTTAATTAAGGATGGATTATAATTCAATGATGATGTAATGATGATGGGACGGCACAGACATCACAAACATGAAACGACGGGGCTGATTTTCAAAGGCCAATTCGACCAATCAAAGCAACCCATGAAATTAAACCCGGTTGCATGATTGAGTAAAAGTCAACCACGCACACGTGTCAATGGCGTGGGTTATTTTTTGACTGGTCGAATTGGCCTTGAAAGCCCCAGCTTTAAACCTTTCATTTAGTATATAAGGTGACTAATACAGCAGCGTCAATCCACAGAGTGTGTTATTTTATTTTCTTGAATTACTTGTTAATGGTGCTTCACAGTATTAAAATGAGACAGAATATTTGCATAAAGCACTAAAAAAAAGAATATAATCGTTTGAAAACATTTTATATTTGATTTCTTTTCTAATTAATTATATCCCAAGCCGCTGAATCACAATTTAGGGGGAAATAACCCACGCCATACTGTAATGTAATTTTTATAGATGTAGCATTTGTACATCTTTTATAGGTGCCATGTCGGCATCCTCTTTTTTTTAAATCTTTATTCAATATTTACATATTAAATTATACAAATGATAGTCAACCCCCCCCCCCCAGCACCCGTCACTCATACACACATTTTCACCACACTCACTACATACAGACATTTAAAAACACTTATATTTACACATAATAGTAGAAACATATATGAGTTTTTTTTATTTTTCATATATGAGTAGGTGGGAGGGGTTGTTATTCCCTCCCTTATGAACTCGACACCATTGAATTGAATAATTTGTTTTAAGTGCTTCGTCCGTGAGGCTCTTAGCACTGGTTTGTCCTTCAATAGAAGGTTATTTAATTATCCTGTGGGTGGGAATTGTGCCGCGCACCCACTAGGCGTTAATGTGATCAGAGATCACTATTTAATTTGGCCGTCACATCTGGTCAATATTGTATTGACACGGTGTGATTGGAAGGCCATTTGGGTGGGTAGGAATAGAACCCACACACACCCACCCCTACAGTATTCTTTGTATGTGCCTACCTCTGCAATAGCAGTAAGGAAGAGCGAGAGAAAAATAGTTTTCTCATATCGCCTATATCTGCAATAGTTATTGGGCGTGCATGCACGTAAATTAACTGCTGCAGGCAGCAAGGGAGGCGAAGGGCCAAGCACGCGCTCATGCATCAAATTCAGTCCAGTTGTACTAATGGACAGCCTAACAACCAATAATGTGTAAGTCACCTGTGCAATTAGCCAAATATCCGAGTTATAAATATTTATTAATCATCCTAGCATATAAAGGGATTTAGTACCATGAGCGTACATACAAAATCCCTATGTATTTAAAATTAAAAATGTCTAAGCGACATATAAAAGTGTAGTCAATGGTAGGTAATTTTTGGTCATAAATTTGTTGAAGGCAGTGCCAAAAAGGTCAAATTTGTCTTTTCAGGGCCAAATGGTTAGTCAAAGAGGGGTACTCTAAACCAAATGAGTCCCCTATTATTCAGTACAGTGAAATGGCAATGTATCTCCGACTTCTTGCTCCGCTGTCTTCGACTCGGGGTGCAGAAGGTGGAAGACACAGCATCGACTTCTGTATCCTCCTGTTTCCCTTCTGGCTGGTTAAGTTATATCGTCTACTATGCTGAGAAGTGGTTTGTGGAAATGTTTTCTGCTTCCACGAGATGTCCCTCCATTTTTGCCCAAGCAGTAGTGACGCCTCGTTGTGCCTCGTGCTTGGGCGGCCATTTTGGTTTTTCTACGTGGCGCCATTTCTTGGTCAGCATGTAGGGATTTTGCAGCAGTCTACCTTCTATTAATGGTGTTTCACAGTATTTAAATGAGACAGCATATTTGACTTAAACACTAGAACAAAGAATATAATTGTTTGAAAACATTTCTTTTCTTACAAAACAATACCCAGCGCTGAATAACAATACCCATTAAACAAGTTAACACAATCTAAGGGAGAAAGTATACACGTGTGTTATCCTGTAACGCCTGCATCTCCGGATCACATCCTATGTTTATGAAATACGCATTAATCGCACGTGAGACAGAATATTTGACTTAAACACTAAAAAAAAAAGAAAATATTTCTTTTCCTATAAAACAATACCCAGAAGCTAAATCACAATGATAACTCCCTTGGTTATATCATTTAAGAGTTGTCTCCCTTGGTGTTATAGACACATACGAAAATTGAATTTTCTGATAATACCATTACGGAATGCTTCATAATTAACAAGCACGGAGGGGTGAGGTCTGAATTCTTGGTTCATTTGTATAATAACACTATTTTTCTAATTCATTGTTTGGTTTAATTATAAGTCTCTGTATATAATCTTGAGCAGTCTTTATTATTTTGTCATCGTTGGGGTCAATGGCAGTATTTTTTATTCTTTTATCATAATAGCGTTTTAGTTCTCTGTATCGTTTGCCGCCACACATAACGCATAATTGCGACTTCCCCCTGACCCCAACCCCACATCGAATACAGGGTAACGGACCAAGGTTTCCACGACGAAAGCTTTGCATATGATACCAACAGAATTCATTTCTGCATGATTTGTTACACGGTGTCACTGATCCAATCATAAGCCATTTGCAATGATTCATTATACTTAAATCTTTCATTTAAATACTTGTTTTAATTATAGTATGGAGGAGTTCGAGAGATTATCGAAAATTAAGCCCTGGAAAAGTGTTCAATTCAATCTTGATAGAGTTTCTGATACACCAAAGAATAAAATTCTTGATAGAACCTTGATTAGTAAAATCAGAGACTGTTTTAATGAATTCAAGCGTGATGGGGCAGCTCATTGTTGGTCAACATTTCGAATTGATGGTGTTGTTGACGCTACCATGAATGATGAAAAAGCAGCAGTGATAATCTCACGTCTTGGGGAAGAAAGAAATTTTTTTCGAATAAAATTCCTTATCCGTGATAATGGAAAATGGATCATTAGGGACAAATACGAGCCTATTCTTAAGGACAAAAAAAACTGTCACTGTGACTCAGGATTCAAAACCAGGAATTTTGACTGGACTTGATAAACCCTACTACGAAAGATCTTATCCTGTCACAGTAGTTGTTTACGGGATATATCCGCTCAATGAAAAACCTGATATTTCAAAACTAGCACCCATGAAATATTCGACAGGGCTCAATTGTGTAGCAACACGAATAATAGAACACTTCACAAATGCGTCCCGGGGAAATAAACTAACTGATCTAAGACGAAAAAAAATAACCGAATGGGAACTGACAGTGAAACAGCATGGGGCAACAATTCAAGATATAGCCAAATTAGAAACATCATTGAGATTTCCAATATCGGTAAGGACAATCACCGGAGAAGTATTATACGAATCGAAATATAAATCAAAAGGGACTCCCATTGAAATTATTGATCATAACGCGCACGCGTGGTCATCTGCAGTAACAATATTCCCACGGGATAGAACCGTAAAATATCTATCCCAAACTCTGTTTGGAACCGAAGAGTTTTTTTCAGAGCAGAAATTATTTGATGCTATTTACCATTTGAGTAAAAACGATTCTGTGTCAGTGTGGCTATTTCATAGTACTTCAGACGAAGAATGTAGATTTGATCAGTTTGTAAGGCCCAACGGAGAATTATACCGTACTGAAGAACTGCATAATCAAATGAAACAACTAGCTAGTGAGTTTTCTCCCCAGAGTTCTCTGGGGGAAGACAACGATCAATTATTAGCAAACTGTTTTACAGTACCATCAGTTGCAGCACATTTTGCTAGAAAGAAAAACGGGTGGAAACCAACCCGAAGTGAGTTCTTATCAGATGTCAAATTGTCCTGTCTTGAATACAGCCATGGAGGATTATGGAACACAAAATACACCGCTGATACCGTTATTTCAGTTGATATGATTGCATGTTATCCAGGAAGTTTTCTTGGGTATGGAGAGTGTGGGAAATATTTCAAACGATTTGGACACCCTACACACGAAATGACCCGTGTTGCTATTAATGGACCACTGCCACATTTCGATTTAACCGGATTCGCTTGTGTAGCATCATTTGAAATGGCTGAAGGGCTTCATCCGTGTAGTTATCTTTGGATTGGTAAACACATGTCTGAAAAACACTGGATGCCAATAGTGTTATTACGGTATATGCTTGATTGTAAGATGTTAAAATCATTAATTGTCAGTGAAGCAATTATATCCTATCGAGCACAGAAATCAGTCTGGTTACCCCAACCTGATCTAGAAAAAATAATTAGCGAAGAGCGAAAACTGTTTCCTGATTTTAATGAACAACAAATCATGGATTGGTCCAGACAGTTATTTGAAATCAGAAACAATGAAGCAAAAGACCTTGGACGAAGAATAATCGGTAAATTTACCCAAGGTGGCAAAGATGATAATACGAGATATTCTTCACGATTGATTATAGACAATGCTGAATACGATTTTGTAATCAAAGATTTAACGAATAGGGGCCTATATGTCAATCGTAAGGACGCATTTATGTCCGATGGAACCAAATTGGGTACAATTGTTACTTACACTGATGGATACCATCCGCAGTACACATATTTGAGAGCTTCTATGCTTGGTTATGCTTCTATCAATCTGTTTTCAATGATCAATAGATTTCCTACCACCGCAGTTAGAGTTGCTACTGACTCATTTTACATAAATAGCAAAATGGCTGATTTTAAGGCTACTGGCAACGAGAATTGGGGGTCATGGAGAATTAAGAAGGAAATGCTTCATGATTATATTCCATCAGCAGATGTTACCATTGAAAATAATTACTTAGAAAGCAATCAGTGTTCAGAATTTTCTAGTGCACCACCGATTTCTGATCCAATCTGTAGATATAAAACAGTTTATTTAAACGGCTGTGGTGGGTCAGGAAAAACAACCCGGGTAATTGAGTTATTCCGTCGTGGAAACGCTAGCGTTCCTAACATGATTGTGCTAACACCGACTCACAGACTCGCCAGAGAGATGAAACAACGAGGGGTAAATGCCTGCACTTATCATAGTTTCTTTAGATGGAAGGGAGATAAATGGACTCCTGAGCGCATGGGAGAGAAATTTATTCCTGAAATTATCATTTGGGATAAAATAGACACAGTGTCCGAAGATGTCTTAAAAATATTTCTTGAGTGGTTGTTATTGAAGAATACAAAAGTCGTCATGTGCGGTGATCACGGCCAACCTCCACCATTTGTCGGTGCATCTCCCCATGAATGGCTAAAGGGTTTTGTAGACTATTATGAAGAAATTGATACCGATCATAGATCACTTGATAATGAATTAAAAGAATTTAAGAAACTAATTAGATTACAACCGGATAAAATCCAGTGTGAAATAGCCCGTGAAATAATTTCGGAAACTCCCATGAATGAGTTTTGGGAAGCGTGGAGACCAAATGATTTAATCATTGCAAGTAGAAAAATAGTCAGGGACACACTTCAGATGAAGTTATTTGAATTGCATAAACAAAAATTTGCAACGCTTCCAGTACCGTTATGTTATAGGCCATCGGATACACGAAAACAGAACATCGAAGTTGATATTCCAGGCCTGACAGAGTCAAGGCGTGAAAAGCAGATTCTCGTATTAAATGATATTGTGCTGGTTGATATCAATGTCGTTGAAGATGCATTGCGTGCTAATAAATCCCCATGGACGCTAGGTTATGCAGCAACAATACACTCTTCACAGGGATTGACTATATCGGATACAATTGTTTGGATGGTAGATAATCGCATAGAATGGTCGAATTTAGTCTATCTCGCAGTGTCTAGAGTACGAAAAATAAATCAGCTTCGAAGAATTGTCTTCGATGATGAAATCATTGGTGGCGATGATGAAATCATTGGCGATGATAATGACACCACAATAGATGATATTATTGATAAAAAAACTCTCCGGTTACAAACAACAAGACAAAAAAAAACAACGAGAATTTGATATTGATGCTGAATTAATAATTACTCTGAAGCAACAACAGAATAATCACTGCGCGAGTTGCAATTGTATAATGCGTTGGCAGTATTCGGACAAGGATCCTCGCCAATTCACCGCTGACAGAAAAAATAACAATCTCGGTCATGTCAGAAATAATGTGATGTTGACTTGTCTTGAGTGCAATAGACGCAAGGGTGCTAGTTAAGCCCATGCGGTGGTAATTGAGTATCCTCAGGTATCACTTGTAATTGTTGTCTAGTAAAACCCCGTTGAGGGGCAGTTGAATCCAGTTTATAGATTGGAGGTCTACCCGTAGATCGTGTTATACTAGATATCTTGTGTGCAGTAACACTCCAAATAGGATCAGTAGCCCTTTTTGTGCCACCCTCAAGCTCTCCTGGTTCGTATAAGTACCTCACAATGACATTACTACCAAGAATTGGTTGGGAAACGCTAAAATCTTTTTGAATTTCCATTTCAGGTATTGACTTCTTTTTAATCGCATTGATAGGTTTCATGTTGATGGTTCTAGTAATCTCGTTATTCAGTGCAGTAATCACAGCTGGTAACCTTTTAACCCATTCACGGGATCTTTTTTCTTGGATGAATTCTTTTGCGTATTGATATCCAAATAACCGTTCAGCAAGGGTTTTATTAAACCGTTCTACAATGGCCTGATCACGATGTAGCGCAGTATGTCCTCGTCTGATAGTGACTTTATGATTTTTCATTATTGATAACACTGCACCCTGAAATTCCTTGCCCGGATCAACTTGTAACAGATTTGGCCAGTGCAGAGGACTCCTTCGATAAATCCTTTCAAATGCAGAAGCCACTTCAGTGGCTGATTTTGTTTTTAACGGTTCTGCTTCTTTGTATCGACTTGCAATATCAACTACGGTTAATGCGTATTTGTAACCACGATCATGTGGCAGAAATAATAGATCAGCCTGATGAACTTCATTGGGTCCGGTCACATCAAAATGCGAGAAATTGATTTGTTTAGGCGGTGGTAGATAAATTTGCCATAGTGCCTGTTTGGATAACCAATGAGCCGCAGTGTTTTTTTTTTCACTTTTGCAGCGCTAGCGAGTTTATGGATTGCTGATTTACCCCTCCAGTATCCTCTTGGGGAATAATAAATAGATTCCATGTTGTTATTAATTACCAGCACCTAACATCAATTTACTTTTCATAGCCGATTTTATCAAAAAGGAAGCCAATTTTTCTTTGAAAGATTTATCAGAAATAGCATTTAACGCATGAATTAATTTCACATCTGCTAGATGCCTGTGCTGCAGATTACTGCTTTTATAAGATACATCATGAAAGTGACAGGCCTTATCAATAGCGTTTATTGGTTCCTCACCGGGTCGGGGCTGATTTTGATCATTGAGTCTGATATCAAGTCTTGTTCCCGGTCCACAGTAGCTATATCCTGGAAGGTGCTTTTCTCCGGGGTATTTTGCCCATGGGGTTCCAGGGAGTTTTGCTAATTTGGCTGCGATATCACCTCCTCGTTTTTTTTTAAAGGTTCCTTGAGTTCCTTGGGTTTAGAAACAAATCTAAATTTCTTTGTACTACATTGTACGCATTTACCAGAAAGCGCTGATCGGTTATTTTTAGTTGTAATCGTCGTCAAGTCATCTGTGCCAGTACGTTTTTTACACTTCACACAATATAGATCCATAATTTATATATAACGGCATGAATATAATTGATTATTCAGCTACCCGACGGCGGGAACCTATTAAACATCATGAAATGTTGCCGAATTCAATTAGAATGATTATAATCGGACCATCTGGAAGCGGAAAGACACAACTGCTACTTAATTTGATAACGAGATGGATGAAATGGAACAAATTGTATTTAATAGCCCCGAGTGTAGACGATCAGCGATGCTATGAAGTGCTGAAGGATTTTAACGAGAAAGCAAAAGAATTTCAAATCGAGGATGATTTTATTGAGTTTATTACTGATATAGAGGAAGCCCCTTCCGTGGAAGACATCGATGGAAGTATTAACAATTTAGTGGTATACGATGATATCATGTTAGATAATCAAAAAAATCCTGCTAGAATATTTTCCCGAGGCAGGCATAAAAACACTGATGTGATCTATGTCACTCAACGGTACACACAAATACCAAAAGTGATCAGAGATAACTGCAATGTGTTGTGTGTATTTAACGGCGTTGATACTCATACGCTACGAAATATTCATCAAACTTGGTGCAGCGGTGATATGAATCATAATCAGTTTAGAAATTTCTTTAGTCACGCTCAGTCAAAACCACACGGATTTGTGACAATAAATTTAGCAGACCCTAGGACACGATATCGTATCGGACTTGATCAAATATTCGGTTAAAATCACCGTAACCCATAGCAGCAGAGAGGGTGAGTGACAACGACGTTGCAACATCAACGAAAACGCGAACAATCATAAGGGTCGGAGACTTATTTTTTCGCGAGAAGGGTCTATTCGTACCGTTTTAAAGGTATAATAAAAAATAACCAAAAAAAAGTTGTCCGATTCACCCTCTCTGCTGCTGAATAAAAGGAAAGCAAAAAGTCAGAGTTCATCTTTCCAATGACGCATGCATTTTACCCGCTTCCATGCCTGTACAAGTCATAAACTGTTACCAATTTACCTGCTTCCATGCCTGCATAAGTAATAGAATGTTATGCATTTCATCTGCTTCCAGGCCTATATAATTCATAAATACACATTTTACCTGCTTTCGTCCCTGTACAAATCATAAATTCTTATAAACTGTACCAGCTTCGATGTATGTACAAGTCATACATTGTTATACATTTTACCAGCTTCCATTCCTGTACAAGTCTTTGTTATAAAATTTACATGTTTCCATGCCTGTACACGTCATAAAATTGTTATACATTTACCTGTTTCCATGCCTGTACACGTCATAAAATTGTTATACATTTACCTGTTTCCATGCCTGTACAAGTCATACATTTGTTATACTACATTTTACAGATGGAATCTGTATGATTTCTCCTTTCTTTTTGCTGTATGCGTATAAACAAAATAAGGCTCTCGTGATTGCTCCTTACCAACATGAAAATAACAATAGAGATTAATATCTTATCGGAAATCACTACTGTTATTACAAATTTGTGACTCACTAATGGTCGACCGATTATAACACAATGTAAGAAAAATATGTACCTTTATATTCTATTCATCTTTACAGTTTACTAAAATGTGAACATTCACAAACGTGTTCTACATTTAATTGTAGACCCTAACGAACTGATTTCAGACAAATATGTACATGCACAAGTTGTAGCTTCTTTGTATTGTAAATTGTTGGAGTCTACCGGCCATCGTAGTATGACCATTGTATGAAAGGACGTGCTAAATAAAACTATCCTGTTTATTGTCAGTCAGATAAATCAGAGGGATTGTCGTTGTTTATCTCTTGACCTTGTATTCACACTTATGATAATTAGCTGTATAAACTGTCCCCCGGGCGTTAGATACAACTGTTTATACAGCCCATAGGTCGCAGGCATATAGCGTGATGAAAACAAAGATATACATCTATATCTCACTGTCATTTAACGAGAGTCAAAGATACTATTTTCCATATGATAAGGCGTATTCAAGCGGGTACACTCCGTGCTTGAAAAGATGATAAACATCACAATACACAGGGTATGATACTATTAATAAATATTTAGAAGAGATTGTATGCAAGCAAATATCATCAGAACATAATGACTTATGATGGTTTTGTCTCAATGGAATAAATACAAAGCACAATTAAAAAAAAGTTATCGAAAGGTAAATTTCCAAACATGGACTAAAATCCTGTACAATAACATAACTGCATGTATATATGTTAATGGCGCTGTCACATATAAATTTAATACTGTATAGAAAGATCAGTGAGGCAAGTTGCCCACTATCAATGCTTTATACGTAGTAGTAGTATTATTTAAGGTTTTAAGTGAAACCGGCCACGAAGGGTCATATGTTCACTATTTTACACTACCAATTAGTATGGTAGTGATTTAGAATTTCCCGTGGTGAAGGAATAGTGCCACATCCCCACAGGCATTTATGCATACAAAGTATGCTATTTAATTTGGTCGTCATGTCGCGCCCCTAGAAGGGGCTATCGACATGAATGGGAGACATAGGGGAGTAAGAATATAACAGCCACGCACTCAACCCCATCAACCTATGCTTTATAAGTAATAGCAATTGAAACAATAAGTATTAAAATAAGAAGTAACAATGAACTTGTGGGTATTAAAAACCTCGATATATTTTTTTGTAAAATATTACAGCATGCTGACCATTGCACGAACTTTATTAGAGATCCACATTCATTTAAACATCTAGATAAGGAATTCGAATCCTTTGGGGAAACTTCTGGGTCTACAGTGATAAAACATAAATTCAAAAAATAGGGAAGTGGTGGGGCAATCACCCTGGATTACTCCACATCTAGTGAAAGATCGAGTTAAAGTTTTTAAAGTGCTCTTTGGTAAGGGAGAAGAGCAAGAAAATTATAAAAGTATGAAGAAGGAAATAAAAGAGAATATAAAATTATGGACACCTATGCCATAATGCATCATGGATCCGGCACAAGTAGCCAAAACCTACTCCAATACTAATTACACACTAATTCTGTATATATTTAATGACCAAAACTTGCGAAACAATTGACAATGAAATGATAAACTCTATTTGGAACTATAAAACTCATTGTTAAGAAAGCCACCCTAAATAGAGCAAAAGTCAGGGCAAATTTTAGGGAAGTATAGGGACAATAATTCTGTAATAATAATGCTTATTCCAATAATATCTATATCTTTATAAAATAAATCATTACACATTACATTTATTTTCAGTAGCAAATCATTCCGAGCCTCATTAAAGCGGTATTAATATCCAAAGTATATTTCTTTTTCAAATTGAAAAGTTGTTTTTTTTTTAGGACAAACAATATGTTTTGCTTCTGAGTTTCTTGAATAATATCGGAACAATGTCTAATTCCCATCTTTTTTTATAATCGTAACTGTTCAACATTTTTGTTCTCCGATTTTTGCAGACAGATTACTCGATATAGGCAAGTCACTGGTCTGACATGAATATATAGTGGACCACTGCGTTTAAAATGTAGTCATTCGACTTATTGCAATCAAGATGAAACGATCGCATCATTTCGTGGAGAAAGGTAGGATCTAGAAAGTAATAGACAGAAACGTAACCAACCGCCTTGCACTATAGCTGAAGTTATGACTCAAATTCATGCCTGCGATTTTGAAGACGACATGAGAGAACCAAATTATAGGCCTAGAGAGTCTTCGTTAAACCACAGTCCACCACTAGTAAACCCTGAAAGGTACTACCACATTCGAGAGACTGACAAACATAGTCCACCACTAGTAAACCTTGAAAGGTACTACCACATTCGAGAGACTGACAAACACAGTCCACCACTAGTAAATCCAGGAAGGTACTACCACATTCGAGAGACTGACAAACACAGTCCACCACTAGTAAATCCTGAAAGGTACTACCACATTCGAGAGACTGACAAACACAGTCCACCACTAGCAAATCCTGAAAGGTACTACCACATTCGAGAGACTGACAAACACAGTCCACCACTAGTAAATCCTGAAAGGTACTACCACATTCGAGAGACTGACAAACACAGTCCACCACTAGTAAATCCTGAAAGGTACTACCACATTCGAGAGACTGACAAACACAGTCCACCACTAGTAAATCCTGAAAGGTACTACCACATTCGAGAGACTGACAAACGCTTGTCTTGAAAGTTTAGAACCACAGCCTACACGTACACGGTGATTTTTAAAGATTTCAAGTTCAACTTACTACTAGAGAATGCAGAAGAGTTCATCACCGATGTGTGGGATTTTTTATTAACCCCACTAAAACGGCAATGTCAAGCCAAATAAGACGCTCGCTTGACACGTTCCGTGAATACGACAGTCTGAAGTGCCCCGTTTGGATCGAGTTTAGCAGGCCAGAAGAACTAACACCTTCCAAAGTCATCGACAAGATTCAAGATTTGCAGCAGTCCAACGACAAGTTTCACATCACCGACGGAAAAGCGACAATGTGCATGGCCCATGTGTTTATTCCCCAAGGGATCGGACACAAAAAGGTGTTATTGGTAGACGACCTTCGCAGCACCAAGTAGAGTTTCGTCCGAGTTAACAACCCTCAAGACCAGATGTGCTTAGCCCGTGCCATCGTGGTGGGAATAATGTGTGCCAACAAGAACGACACAGCAGAATCAATCACATTTTCCCCGAGTCTCACTACTACAACCCCGACAACACTAAACAACGAGAAGTTTTCTACGCTGGCACAACTTTCACGCCTCAGACCATTTCGACTTTCAAGAAGATATGTTAAAATATTGTCGTTCCGATGTGGAAAGTTTACGGCGTTGTTAAAGAAAAGTTCTAGAAATGTTCATGGAACACGGAGGGGGATCGATCCTTGGAAAAAAAAAAGCCTGCATCATTGCCAAAACTTATTCCTTATTCTACCACCCACGATTCATGCCCGAAAACACCCTAGCTGTCCTCAAACGACCAATTCAGTCAAAGCTCTAAGCTAGCTAATATTATTTGTGCGACAAAGAAGGCAAATTAATCCAACACGACTTTAACCGAAGAGGCGAAAAGACAATCGGAACGTATTGGCTGGGACTCATAAAACCCTAAAATCGTGTACGAGTTTAACGACTGCTTCTTTCACAGATGTTTCTGTTGCCCTCAACGTGACACTAAGATCCAGTTTTTATAACTTACCATGGAAGACTTGTACCATGCCACTTGTCAGCTTCGCCTGAAGTTAGAACAGCAAGGATACCAAATGGTGGAAATGTGGGAACGCGAGATCGATCACAGTTTGAAAACCTACCCCTAGGTTAAACGCATCGTAGAAATTATAAGCTGGTGGACCCTCCGAAACCGCGGAACAGTTTGTACGGAGGACGGACAAATGCCACCTGTTTGCTGCACCAGGCCGACGAGAAGAAGAAAAAGAAGAAATCGAATAATTAGAAGTGTTTTGTCTGTATCCTAACGTGTGCAAATATCGTCACTTTTTTGCAAGGTATTCTCAACTGCTGATGGAACACATCGACCTAGACAATATTCAAGAATACGAAGGATTCATCATATGTAAAGTCTTACCTCCCACGAACTTATAGCATACCGTTTTACCTCAGCATTGCCAAGGAAACTGATGTTTCCCTTGTGCCGTACTTGTGCCGAAATGTGCAATCAAGACCAACCTTGTCATCACACACAGGAAGAACGAGAATTGAAAGGAACGTGAGGCAGCATTGCATTGTTTAAAAATTTAGACATAGCATACCAGTTGTTAGAAGTGAATGAAACTTACTACGTTCCCAAGACAAATAAATACTACAAGTGCGACGAGACTCAGAAGAGCATTTAGCAGACTACGTGGATGCTTTTTTAAGAAGGCAGCGACTATTATTTTTGGTGCCCCACTTCCGAATTCCAAAAAAAATGAAATACTGGGAGCATGATGGCATCACTTTAGACCACGTAGACAAAACGAAGGAAGCCGATCGTTTGCACAAAGTGATATTAAATTGATTGTGGGGAAAATGGCACAACGACCGTGTTTACCCAAGACATAGCATTTGACAGAACCTTCCCTCTACTTATAGATGATTCACGCAAAAGCAAACACATGAAACACGTGGACCTTTGGTCATGACGACTTCAACTTAATTAATTACGAAGAATTTCGAAATGACATTATTGTGGCATACGTGACAGACCATGCTCTCGTAACGTGTACGAAGCTTTAGAACTGTTAGGAGATCACGTGCTGTATTTAGATACGGACAGTTGCATCTACATCGATTGCCTTGGTCAAGGTTACACTGTCATTGAAGGAGACCTTTTAGGAAAATGGACAGACGAGCACCCCAACGTCAAGATTTGAAGTTTCTGCTACATTACGGTTCGGAATACAGAGACAAAAAGAGAAGTTCACACGGAGTGTAAAGTGAAAGGATTGACTCTCAATCATAGTACCAGTCAAGTCATGAACTTTGGGGTCTTGAAAGAAGCCTTGTAATCTGGAGTGGGTCAAATTTTAAAGTTACCACCTACCAACCTCACAAGATTGTACGTTAAGACACACACCAGATCGTTCGTCGCTCTTTGGAAAAAGTGTATCAATTCGTGTAATACAAGCGAGTGCGTTTACCCCACCACTTCACTTTACCGTACGGTAACGTCGATATTGGTCAGCATATAAGAAAGACAAAATGTCCAATACCGATAATTAATTTTCTCACCCAAGCGACAAAGAAATCTAGCTGTTTTACTAACCTTACTTTTCTTATCTCAGTCTAGTCATCTCAGACCAATCGTATCAGTCATGGTATCCACGCGCTACGGACTACTTTATCAAGGGATGCAACCATTGTTGTCTTATGCTTGACCTGATGGAGTTATTTTTCGATACAAACGCTAACACTTTGAGATATTTAAGAAACTAATTTTTTGGAGGAGACAAAACATAACTACCAAAAAGAAGATTTAGAAAGAAAACTATAAAGATAAGACAAAAAGAAAATGGACTACAACCTAGGAAATATATTGACTCTTAAAGGTAGGAAAGCAAAAATCGTAAATGTTTACCATCCACTGGGTACCTATTCAATGTATACAGTACGCTTGTTTGACGATGGAAGTTTCACAAATTATGCTAAACATCAACTAGTAATTTCAGAAAATTCACCAAAGCATGAGTCAGATGATTTTTCCTTTCTTTTTGATGACTGGGAAACAAATGAAATAAATGTGTCTCTGAAAGCGAACCAACTTTCTTCGGAGAAAATAACAAAACCAGGAGTGGAAATAAAAAAAAAACTGAAATTGTCAAAGAGATCAGATTTACAGAAGTGGAAGAACAATTTGTCACAAATTTTGTTTTGGAGCATGAAAATGCGAATACCAGACGCAAGGCATTGAGACACCTAAAACTCCTAGAAGAATATCTTGAGAAAAACAATGAAACGCGCCCTATACATGAAGTGCCGGCACCTGCCCTATACAGCATTCTCTCAAGATTTTTCCTTTCAGTTCGTCAGAATGATGGAAGTGAATAGGAGCCTACAACATTGAGAGGTAAAAAAGGGCCTACATATTGATTGATAAGACGCAATTGAATTTGAAGAATAATGTATGAGCAAATAAAATGATGCATAGCGCAAGAGATATATTTTCAATTTGTTCAAGCATAAATTAATTTCTGAATGAGTGCAAGAATGAATACCAATTTACCCAAAAATATTATGTAATGAACAATAATTGTATTTATAGTTGCAAAAGATAAATTGACTGATAAAGCAATTTAGACCCTCACCAACATGGATGACAATGATGATGTGTGTGTGTGTGTGTGTGAGAGAGAGAGAGAGAGAGAGAGAGAGAGAGAGAGAGAGAGAGAGAGAGAGAGAGAGAGAGAGAGAGATGATCCCCAAGGTACAAGGCTTTTGATAATTATTAATTATTTATTATTTATTATAGGTATGATGGGAAGTTTTGAACGATATCTGAGTCGAAACAGATACAATTGCAGCTTGGTTTATGGCCCTGAATTTTATCAAGCAAGAGAGGCCCTAAAAAGTAAACAGAAATATCTGAAGAAGAAAGGAAAAGGAAACAAACCCAAAACTGCTGATGCTGTAACTGATGATGACATAAACAAATTATATGAACACTCGCTTTTGGGCCCCAGCACTCCGTCAAGCTTACTGAATACTTTATGGTTTAAAAATACTTTGCACTTTGGGGTACGGGGAGGGGGAGAAGAACACAGAAACATAAAGTTGGGAGACATATCATTAAAGCAGGATTGCGAACTTAAAATAGAATACTTTGAGTTTAACGAAAGACAGACAAAGACGAGGACAGGGGAGGACATAAAAACACGAGAAATGAAAAACCAAGGATGTATGCTAACCATTTATTTCCAGATAGATGTCCAGTAAACATCTACAAATGTTTTATGAACAAACGTCCAAGTGATTTTTGTAACCCTGAGCATCCATTTTACTTTGCCCCTGTAAATTACGTGCATGCGCCTGGGCCAAATGAGCAATGGTTTTTACGTGTACCAGTTGATGCCCGAAAGTTTAACTCGCTAATGAAAAAAATGGCTATGAAAGTAAACCTGCCCGATTTGGCTTCTAAACGCATTACCAACTCTAGCGTGAGAAAATATCTCTGTCAGAAACTAATAGAAAACAATGTTCCAGACACTCAGGCTATACACATCACTGGTCACAATAATCCCAACTCTCTCAACAACTACAGAAAACTTAATAACAGCCAGAAATGTGTTATGTCAAGCATACTTTCTTCTACTTGTGTTAAACATCCCCATTGTGCCCCAGTTGATTCAAACATGTGCATGCAATCTTTGGTGACAAATAACGAACTTACCAGCCAGAGGGAATCATTTATCCGTCCACGCGTTACTCCACAAACAAATTTCCATGTAGCAGTTCCTTCCACTACTGATACCAACACTTGCCATTTTTCCAAGACAGAAAATATAAATTTTCAAAGATATCGTCAACTTGAAACTTCATCACATGGTTATCCGTTAGGGTCTTATTTGGAGGGTCTTTCATACAGGGTTGTAATTTTACGATCAATATGAATTACAAGCCAAGTACGTCACAAACAGTTTCACCCCTCCAAAGAGAAGGAGAGTTATTTACGATAGTGACACGGATCTATAATTACCCGTTAATAACCAAAGCACGGACACTCATTCTACAGGTAACTTTTTGAATAATAATAGCCTATACACTACAATAGAGGTGTTGGCACAGTATCGCTTCAAAAGTTTCAATATAATTGTCTAATTGGAACTGATCAAAATGCAACATTTTCTTGTAATAAATTATAACTATTTATTGTTAATTTCATATAACATCCATATATTAAATGTGATAATACGTCATTACTCTGCGACGTTTTATGTTGTTATTTTTCTTTGCTCACGCGAATGAACTGTGTACTTCGGACGCCACAGCCCTCAATAGCAAATTTGTATTCATGCGCCGCATGTAAACATTGGGACGTGAACACTAGTAAAGAGTTCTTTTTACTTTCAAGGATAATATTGGGTGAGAAAAAAATCAGCGTTGGGATTTGCACCGAGACAATGAAATCCCAGCCGCGGGGTTACATTATGTTTCGGACAAGCCTCGTGGGGAGACAAATAATATAACTCCATGGCTGGGATTTCATTGTCTCGGTCCAAACCCCAACATAGATTCTATATGTGACTACCATTGCCAAGCAAGAAAGATGAATGCTTTTAAGCAAATAACGCCTTTCAAGTTCGGTGATTTTCAGGTGGAGTGAGATGCTTTGACACATGTATGACTGTGATAAGTGTAGAGTCTCTAAGAACATTACAAACTGTCGCTACGACACCACACCTGCATCACCAAACATGTTGTATATTGACTTGATCATATTCCACCTGGATCGTTTTGATGTGTATTTTATCCATGTAATTCTCATTTTGGCTTTGACATATTTTTTGTCTTTTATGTTGTTTTATTTAATAAATAAACGTGTCCTGATAAAGTATTTTAAAAAAAACTCTTGTATTGTCTGTCGTCGTTTCAAAAGTGCCATTCCCTGCACTATGACTACCTCTTCTTTCTCTGCTCCGTCTTCTTTCACTATCAAAGTTATTGACGAAAACTTAGTTTCTGTCAGTTTGGAGGCCATGTATCTTCTCCATCCCTTTAACATGTTAATTACCGGACCCAGAGATTCAGGTAAAATAGAAATTTGTTAAACGGTTGATCGAATATAAAAATCATTTAATCGATCATCCACCTCGATGTATCGTGTGGTGTTACAAAGAGTGGCAATCGGTGTACAGCCTCCTGCGAGAAAGTCAAGGTGATTCCATTGTGTTTAGGAAGGCAATCCTAGCGATGGCTACGGGACCATGTCTGACCCCGGACAAACAGATATGGTTGTCTTCGGCGACATGTTAGAGAAGAAAAAGAAAAAAAAATTGGTTTACGCGCATAGGGCATCATTATAATTCCAGTGTAATTTAGATCACCCAAAATTTGTTTCAACATATTAAAGACCAATGCGCCATCAGTCTCAATGCACAATGACGTGATTTTGTTTAAAACCCATACAGATAAATTGCAAGTGCAGGTGTAAGCTAAGCAGTTTGTAACGCCTAGGCTGACTTGTGCGTACGACGATGCCACTTAAACCCCTCACGCATATTTAAAAACCCACCACTAACGATTAATTGCGATATCGTGTCCATCTGTTTTATAACTGGTGCCGAGATAGAGAGCTTGTTGTATACACGTGCCCGTTGCCTTAACAACATTAAAATGTATATAGAATCCTCAGACACTATATATCTTCAACCTGACGTCTTTTTAGCTTCATCTTTCCATCAAATGTATTCGTGCCTTGTACGGCATCAGTCGAGTAACAAATCCACAAGTGCCTGCTCGTGTCTTAAAAACCAGTCTCAGAGAAGTCATACCATGGTTTACGGCGACAACACATCAATTAATGTAAGGCATCATTCACATTCCATATCAAACCATATGCTTTTTCAGAGAAACAAAATAGCCTTAACGCAATTGGCAGATCCTCGCATTAACACTCAAATCAATAGAAAATCACATTGAAAACTGAAGGTAGCGGTTCTAAAAGGGGTGTCATCGTTTGTTCCCTCTTAACATGGAATCACAATTCTCCCAAACTCCTCCCAAGAAAAAAGGTCACTCCCCGCTCCCAACAAATCCAGAAGAAAAATAGGAGAATTGTCAAGATCATTCACAGCCTCAAACAAAGAAACTCCCCAGACCCAGAACGGAAACCAGAAACAGCTTCTAAGCACAAGAGAGGCACCGCGGCGAGTAGGCAATTTTATATTTCCATACCATGACCTTCAGCGACGGTGTCCATGTCTCCAGTAGCCTCTAAGTTCTTACATTTCTCCGTTGTTGATGATGCCAGTCAAACCCGATTTTATACGCGTCTTTCCTCATTTGATGAAAAAGGAAACCCGTCTCTCCAGGAAGTTTTTCAAACACCGTCCGCAGCTTGGATCCCTAGCGAGATTTCAGCATCCTTGTTGACCCCTTCCCTTAACACCCCAGCAAAAAGAACTCAAAGCTTGGATTTAAAATAAATGTTTTTCACTCCTCCTTGCTATAAGTCAAAAGGAAAGAAAGGAAACCAGAAGTGACAAAAAAGAAGACCAAAGCCGTCCCATTACCGCCACCACCACCACCGCTACCCTCGACTTCCACATCTGTGGCACATCGGACACGTACAATCCAAACCACCCTGGCCCCATTTAGAGTAGCATCAGTGAATAGTGAGTTACGAAGGAGTTCAGAAATTGTATCATGCTGCCAACACCCGACTGGAAAGTGTCTTTTTACCTCAACGATGGTTACAAAAACAAGCCACACACACCTTACACAAACCCATTTGCCAGACATTTTCCAGAAGTCGCACCCATGTGGAGGGTATCGATCATCAATGGCAATACGATATAGCCGATCTCTCATTTGGCCACCTACAATTGTGGCAACAAATATTAGGTATGTGTCATCAACGTCTTTTTTCAATTTAAGTTAGTGCGAACCCTCAAACTGGTTTTGGAATAAAGTGGCCGTCACCCTCTGAATCAAGCTTTCGAAATTTTTTTAAGAAAAGTGACATTCACTTTTTTCACCACCGCAAATCATGAAATCAAAGCCAACATTGTGGAACATTTTTACGCACATTGAAAGAACGTATGTGCAAATATTTTACACATTAACGCTCTCTCAAGTATATTGACGTCTTACCGCACCTGGTCCAAGTGTACAACCATTCTTACCATCGCCTGTGCCTACCAAGAAGTGGCTCCCGATAACAAAGTGACAATCTTTGAGCGTTGGGTTTGTGGCTGTCCCCATAGAAAGGTTGAGATTGGATGCTCATTGGCAAAACCAAACGCAATTCGAAAAAAGTTACTTATCCAACTGGACCACCTAGTTGTTTCTTGTCACTGGACGAGTACACGATCGTCATCCTATCGTCTATAAACTGGAAGACAGCAGCGAAGAAGTGTTAAAAAGAGCTACAACGCGTGACCCACAAAGAAGACGTATACGAAATCGAAAGTATTCTTGATCGGTGAACCCGAAAAGTGGGAAAACCACGTGTCAAAGAAGTCTCAGTACCTTGGAAATGATATCCTCCCAGTTTTGACTCTCGAATAGACGCTGCACAAATCATCGATTACAAAAGAAGTGACAATCAACACAGCCTCAATCACTACTGGGATGACAAGTCCTTCACTGCAAGATCTACAAAAGCAACCCTTGTAGGTGTGGTGTAAAGATAGTGTGGTGCCTCAGAGCAAAACGTCTTTTTCTGCCAAATCGTTGTGATGTATTGTGTCATCGGTGCATCTTTTGCTAAATTGATTCTTCAATAGGAGACAAAGAATTGTGGGCCAATATATTATTGAGCGGTTGAATCGGTTACCTTTTTCCCAATCCTTCCTTGAAACTACAACTGAATCAGGATTTCCGTTGGGAAGTAGCTTTGGTCGAAATGATTCACCCTACACAAATCTGAAACATCATATAACTCGATTTAACAACATTTAAGTGTGCCAGCCCATCTGCAAATCAGCTATGCTTTAACGCTACTGTGTTAGCCTCTTGTGATGCTAGACTGGTTTCATTCCTTTAAAGAAAAATACAAATATGGAGCTGCTTGTGAAACAAAAAGTCTAATAGACGAATCTAATCCACTGAGCGTTTAGATTGTCTAAGGCCGATAACTCCTCCCTTCACCCGTGATGTTGGTTTTCGGGTGTGCGGCTGATATTACCTATTCATTAAAAGCTGCAATTATCTGCATCCAAATTTGAGTGCACAGTATCAACATATATTTGCTGGGTTGATTTATCGGACATGGATTGTCTTAACAAATATTTGTATGGCAAGCACCCAAATAACTCATACTGCAACATCTTAATACTCTGGTTAAAACTCGATAATTGTGACTCACTAGGAGTTCAGTTATGACTCAATTACGTAATTGTTTTGGGCATCAAGGTGTGGAGGAAATTTACCGGGTTTTTCCCAGCTTTCGTCAATATATACAAAATTCAAGGACTATATTTCCGGCAGCGTGGTAAATGGACTTCCAGCTATCACTTGCCTTAGTGACGACAGGCAACGAGCGATACCCATGTTAAACTGGCGTCCATACAAATCATGACAAGCCAGTTATTTTAACATTTAGACGTGGCATTAAAACAAAAATAACACGTGCTAAGTCGTACATGATATGACTAGAGGCGAGATAGCAAATTATTCAACCTACGAAAACGGATTTGCTGCTGCGTACTTGATCAAGCACCGCAGGTGCGACTCCACGAGATATTCGCTCGGAGACTATATATTACCCATCTCTACCTTGTAACTGGCGGCTCTTTCCTTGGCTTCTTTGAAGGAGACGAAACATACCCTACTACACTAAAAATGGACAACGAGTTCGGGTGCAACCGTCAACTTCACATAATGTTTCAGTTTGTCCTCCACTCTTTCGCCAAAATGTTATCTCGTACGATGGATTTCCACGGTTCCTGCAACCAATTCCTGAAAACATTACATGATGTTGCTGAAGCATGTCACGTTTGCTCAGCTCAAGTTAGTGAGTCGTGTATAAACGAAGGTATTATCACAAGCCATAGTTTGATGTCTAAACATGTCTGCAGGTTAGCTAATCTCTTACGCAAAGTTACTGTAACCCTTGAGAAGACTCGTCATCTGGAATCGTCACAGGCGTTAGATCGCACAACTTCCCACATGTTTGTTACATCTTAGTCATAAGATCAGAGGAATCCAATAAGGGGAACTAAATCCGTTCTAAATTAGTCCCCAAGCAGCAGAAGGGGCGAATCAGACAACATTTTTAGACAAGTTTTCACTGAAATCACGCTTAAAAACAATGAAACCAATGACATCAGGCCCCAATGTGTGTGTGAATCTGATATCGTTTCATGGATTAGATCCAAAAAAAAATATGAAAAAATCAATGAAATTATGAAATCCTCCATCGATTTTGGGGAAAAAGGGACTACAACGTCGTTGTCACTCACTAGAACTTTCAGTTGGGGTTAACCGAATATTTGATCCAGTCCGATACGATATCGTGTTCGAGGGTCATGTAAATTTATTGTTACAAATCCGTGTGGGGCAGACTGAGCATGACTAAAGAAATTTCTAAATTGATTGAAGTCCATATCAGAACACCATGTCTGCCAAATATTTCGTAGCGTATGTGTATCAACGCCGTTGAATACAGCAAGCATATTACAGTTATCTCTAATCACTTTTGGAATCTGAGTGTAGCGTTGAGTGACATAGATCACATCCGTGTTTTTATGCCTGCCTCTGGAAAATATTCTGGCTGGATTTTTTTCATTATCTAACATGACATCGTCGTATACAACTAAATTGTTGATACTTCCATCGAGGTCATTCACGGATGGCGCCTCGTCAATATCGGTTATAAATTCAATAACATCCTCGCCAGCAATCTCTGAAGCGTTTTCATTAAAATCTTTTAGCACTTCATAGCATCGTTGGTCGTCTACGCTAGGGGCAATTAAATACAACTTATCCCACTTCATCCATCTCATTATTAAATTGAGCAACAATTGCGTTTTACCGGATCCAGATGGCCCGATTATAATTGCGCGGATAGAGTTTGGTAGCGCTGCATGATGCTTCACTGGTTCTCTTGTTTTAGTCGCTGAAAAATCAATTATATTCATATCTCTATACATAAATTATGGATCTATATTGCGTGAAGTGTAAGGCGCGTACTGGCACAGATGACTTGACGACGATTACAACTAAAAATAACCGATCAGCGCTTTCTGGTAAATGCGTACAGTGTAGTACAAAGAAATTTAGATTTGTTTCTAAACCCAAGGAACCCAAGGAACCTTTAAAAAAAACGAGGAGGTGATATCGCTGCCAAATTAGCAAAACTCCCTGGAACCCCATGGGCAAAATACCCCGGAGAAAAACACCTTCCAGGGTATAGTTATTGTGGACCAGGAACAAGACTTGATATCAGACTCAATGATCAAAATCAGCCCCGACCCGGTGAGGAACCAATAAACGCTATTGATAAGGCCTGTCACCTTCATGATGTTGCTTATAAAAGCAGCAATTTGCAGCACAGGCATCTAGCAGATGTGAAATTAATTCATGCGTTGAATGCCATTCCTGATAAATCCTTCAAAGAAAAATTGGCTTCCTTTTTGATAAAATCGGCTATGAAAAGTAAATTGATGTTAGGTGCTGGTAATTAATAACAACATGGAATCTATTTATTATTCCCCCAAGAGGATACTGGAAGGGTAACGCTGCAATCAGTAAACTCGCTAGCGCCGCAAAAGTGAAAAAAACCACTGCGGCTCATTGGTTATCCAAACAGGCACTATGGCAAATTTATCTACCACCGCCTAAACAAATTCAATTCTCGCATTTTGATGTGACCTTTCCTAATGAAGTTCATCAGGCTGATCTATTATTTCTGCCACATGATCGTGGTTACAAATATGCGTTAACTGTAGTTGATATTGCAAGTCGATACAAAGAAGCAGAACCGTTAAAAACAAAATCGGCCACTGAAGTCGCTTCTGCCTTTGAAAGGATTTATCGAAGGAGTCCTCTGCACTGGCCAAATCTATTACAAGTTGATCCTGGCAAGGAATTTCAGGGTGCAGTGTTATCTACAATGAAATATCACAATGTCGCTATCAGACGAGGGCATACTGCACTGCATCGTGATCAGGCCACTGTAGAACGGTTTAATAAAACCCTTGCTGAGCGGTTATTTGGATATCAATATGCAAAAGAATTCATCCAAGAAAAAAGATCCCGTGAATGGGTTAAGAGATTACCAGGTGTAGTTACCGCACTGAATAACGAGATTACTAGAACCATCAACATGAAACCTATCAACGCGATTAAAAAGAAGTCGATACCTGAAAAACCACAAAAAGATTTCAAAGAACCAATTCTTGGTAGTAATGTCATTGTGAGGTATTTATATGAACCAGGAGAGCTTGAGGGTGGTACAAAAAGGGCTACTGATCCTATTTGGAGCGTCACTACGCATAAGATATCTAGTATAACACGATCTACGGGTAGACCTCCAATCTATAAACTGGATTCAACTGCCCCTCAACGGGGTTTTACTAGACAACAATTACAAGTGATATCCGAGGATACTCAATTGCCACCCCATGGTCTTAACTAGCACCCTTGCGTCTATTGCACTCAAGACAAGTCAACATCACATTATTTCTGACATGACCGAGATTGTTATTTTTTCTGTCTACGGTGAATTGGCGAGGATCCTTATCCGAATACTGCCAACGCATTATACAATTGCAACTTGCGCAGTGATTATTCTGTTGTTTCTTCAAAGTGATTATTAATTCAGCATCAATATCAAATTCTCGTTGTTTTTTTTTGTCCTGTTGTTTGTAACCGGAGAGTTTTTTATCAATAATATCATCTATTGTGGTGTCATTATCATCGCCAATGATTTCATCATCGCCTGACTCTGTCAGGACAATTCTTCGAAGTTGATTTATTTTTCGTACTCTAGACACTGCGAGATAGACTAAATTCGACCATTCTATGCGATTATCTACCATCCAAACAGTTGTATCCGATATAGTCAATCCCTGTGAAGAGTGTATTGTTGCTGCATAACCTAGCGTCCATGGGGATTTATTAGCACGCAATGCATCTTCAACGACATTGATATCAACCAGCACAATATCATTTAATACGATAATCTTCTTTTCACGCCCTGACTCTGTCAGGCCTGGAATATCAACTTCAATATTCTGTTTTCGCGTATCCGATGGCCTATAACATAACGGTACTGGAAGCGTTGCAAATTTTTGTTTATGCAATTCAAATAACTTCATCTGAAGTGTGTCCCTGACTATTTTTCTACTTGCAATGATCAAATCGTTTGGTCTCCACGCTTCCCAAAACTCATTCATGGGAGTTTCCGAAATTATTTCACGGGTTATTTCACACTGGATTCTATCCGGTTGTAATCTAATTAGTTTCTTCAATTCTTTTAATTCATTATCAAGTGATCTATGATCGGTATCAATTTCTTCATAATAGTCTACAAAACCCTTTAGCCATTCATGGGGGGATGCACCGACAAATGGTGGTGGTTGGCCGTGATCACCGTACATGACGACTTTTGTATTCTTCAATAACAACCACTCAAGAAATATTTTTAAGACATCTTCTGACACTGTGTCTATTTCATCCCACATGATGAATTCAGGAATAAATTTCTCTCCCATGCGCTCAGGAGTCCATTTATCTCCCTTCCATCGGAAAAAGCTGTGATAAGTGCAAGCATTTACCCCTCTCTGTATCATTTCTCTTGCAAGTCTATGAGTTGGTGTTAGCACAATCATTTTTGTGAAATCCGTAGGATTTTTCCCACGGAATAACTCAATTACCCGGGTTGTTTTTCCTGACCCGCCACAACCGTTTAAATAAACTGTTTTATATCTACAGATTGGATCAGAAATCGGTGGTGCACTAGAAAATTCTGAACACTGATTGCTTTCTAAGTAATTATTTTCAATGGTAACATCTGCTGATGGAATATAATCATGAATCATTTCTTTTTTAATTCTCCATGATCCCCATTTCTCGTTGCCAGTAACCTTAAAATCAGCCATTTTGCTATTTATGTAAAATGAGTCAGTAGCAACTCTAACTGCGGTGGTAGGAAATCTATTGATCATTGAAAACAGATTGATAGAAGCATAACCAAGCATAGAAGCTCTCAAATGTGTGTACTGCGGATGGTATCCATCATTGTAGGTAACAATTGTACCCAATTTGGTTCCATCGGACATAAATGCGTCCTTACGATTGACATATAGGCCCTTATTCGTTAAATCCGCCATTACAAAATCGTATTCAGCGTTGTCTATAATCAATCGTGAAGAATATTTCGTATTATCATCTTTGCCACCTTGGGTAAATTTACCGATTATTCTTCGTCCAAGATTTTTTGCTTCATTGTTTCTGATTTCAAATAACTGTCTGGACCAATCCATGATTTGTTGTTCATTAAAATCAGGAAACAGTTTTCGCTCTTCGCTAATTATTTTTTCTAGATCAGGTTGTGGTAACCAGACTGATTTCTGTGCTCGATAGGATATAATTGCTTCACTGACAATTAATGATTTTAACATCTTACAATCAAGCATATACCGTAATAACACTATTGGCATCCAGTGTTTTTCAGACATGTGTTTACCAATCCAAAGATAACTACACGGATGAAGTCATTCAGCCATTTCAAATGATACCACACAAGCGAATCCGGTTAAATCAAAATCAGGAAGTGGTCCATTAATAGCAACACGGGTCATTTCGTGTGTAGGGTGTCCAAATCGTTTGAAATATTTCTCACACTCTCCATACCCAAGAAAACTTCCTGGATAACACGCAATCATATCAACTGAAATAACGGTATCAGCGGTGTATTTTGTGTTCCATAATCCGCCGTGGCCGTATTCAAGACAGGACAATTTGACATCTGATAAAAACTCACTTCGTGTTGGTTTCCACGCGTTTTTCTTTCTAGCAAAATGTGCTGCAATGGATGGTACTGTGAAACAGTTTGCTAATAATTGATCTTCGATTTCCCCCTCAGAAAACTCACTAGCTAGTTGTTTCATTTGATTCTGCAGTTCTTCAGTACGGTATAATTCTCCGTTAGGCCTTACAAACTGATAAAATCTGCATTCCTCGTCTGAATTACTATGAAATAGCCACGCTGACACAGGATCGTTTTTACTCAAATGGTAAATAGCATCAAATAATTTCTGCTCTGAAAAAAACTCTTCGGTTTGGGATAGATATTTTACGGTTCTATCCCGTGGGAATATTGTTACTGCAGATGACCACGCGTGCGCGTTATGATCAATAATTTCAATGGGGGCTCCCTGTGATTTATATTTCGATTCGTATAATACTTCTCCGGTGATTGTCCTTACCGATATTGGAAATCTTAATGATTTTTCTAATTTAGTTATATCCTGAATTGTTGCTCCATGCTCTTTTACCGTGAACTCCCACTCGGTTATTTTTTTTCGTCTTAGATCAGTTAGTTTATTTCCCCGGGACGCATTTGTGAAGTGTTCTATTATTCGTTCTGCTACACAATTGAGGCCTGTCGAATATTTCATGGGTGCTAGTTTTGAAATATCAGGTTTTTCATTGAGCGGATAGATCCCGTAAACAACTGCTGTGACAGGATAAGATCTTTCGTAGTAGGGTTTATCAATTCCAGTCAAAATTCCCGGTTTGGAATCCTGGTTCACGGTGACAGTTTTTTTGCCCTTGAGAATGGGTTCAAATTTATCCTTAATAATCCATTTGCCATTCTCACGGATAATGAATTTGATTCGGAAAAAATGACTTTTTTCCCCAACACTTGAAATGATCACTGCTGCCTTTTCATCATTCATGGTAGCGTCAACAACACCATCAATTCGAAATGTTGACCAACAATAAGATGCTCCATCACGCTTGAATTCATTAAAACAGTCTCTGATGGGTTTATCAAGAATTTTATTCTTGGGTGTATTAGAAACTATATCAAGATTGAATTGAGCATCCTTCCATGATGATCTCATGTTTCCGTCTCTTGGACGTTTGTTACGTTTTTTGGGTCTATCGCGATTAAATCTAGGATTGATTTTCAATAATCTCTTAAACTCTTTCATGTTTCCGTCTATTGGGCGTTTGTTACGTTTTTTGGGTCTATCGCGATTAAATTTAGGGTTAATTTTCAATAATCTCTTAAACTCTTTCATGTTTCCGTCTATTGGGCGTTTGTTACGTTTGTTTCCGTCTATTGGACGTTTTTTGGGTCTATCGAGATTAAATCTAGGATTGATTTTTAATAATCTCTTAAACTCTTTCATGGTTCCGTCTCTTGGATGTTTGTTTCTGTTTACTACACGTTTTCTGGGTCTATCGAGATTAAATCTAGGATTGATTTTCAATAATCTCTTGAACTCTCTATCAGCATTGAATTTAGCATTTTTCGAAGTCAATCTCTTGAACTCCTTCATGCTATACATAAAACAGGTGTCTAAATGAAAGTTTTATATATAATGAATCACTGCAAAATGGGTCAGTCATTGAATTAGACAATAGTGTAGTATATAATGACCCAAGAATTCAGACTACACCCAGTGATTAAAAATTACGAAGCATCCAGTGATGGTACTGTCAGAAACTGTAGACTGAAGAACCCAATTGGGTGTGATAATGGTATGGGGTATTTGGTGTTTAATGTTGGAAGGAAGACATTTCGCAATCATCGTTTCGTATTTGAATGTTTTAATGGATTGATCAAAGATGGTTTTGTTATTGATCACATTGATTCTAATCCAAGGAACAATTCTTTATCCAATCTGCAAGCTATCACACAAGGTGAGAATATCAAACGAGGAAGGAAGGGCACTTGTTCAAATAAAGCGAGACCAGTGAAATCTTTGAATACAACAACTAACGAAGAGAAAATATTTCAATCATTATATGAAGCCGGCAAGTATTTCAATATTTGTAGAACTTCAGTACGATTCGTTGCAGAGGGGATAACCAAAACGGCTATTTAAAAAAAGACGGGGCAAAAAGTTCAATTTAGTTATGTCTAATGCGTCATAATTTCCAATTAGAGATATGTCATTCTTATAGAATAATGAATTCTGAAAACATGAATAGCATCATAGTTGAAATAGCAAAATTGAAAAATCAGGATATCAAACTATCAGATGGGTTAAATCCTGATCAAATTGTGTCTGATTTTCAGGATATTGAATACGGGGTTAGCACTAACAAATATATGCTACCCAAGAAGTATGCACTCATCAAAAGAATTCAGAATTCTATTAAAGACTCTCTTTCATTTTCCAGTGACATCAGTGTGTTCGTTCCGTTGTATACTATCGTAGAGGGAATACGAAAAGAATTGGGGTACGAATACGAATTGAAAAAAGAAGTCAACTCTAAAATTAGAAACCTACGAGCATTAATTCAAGAAAATTGATTGCCCGACCATTGATTGCCCGACCATTGATTGCCCGACCATTTTATCATTCCGACCCTCATTTTTTTAGCCGACCCTCAAGGGTATGTCAAAAATCGATGGACGATATGTCAGATTGATCAATGAAAAGTGTGGAAACTGTCAGTATTATTTATTTTATATACAATTATGACACTTTCCACAAACCTGATAGAAGCTGTTATAGGATGAAATAACACTTCCATGACCATATCAAAAATCATCCGACATGTCAAGTGTTTTGCAATTGAAAAATGGTTTGCGATTTCAAATAATGGTTAATGAAGCATTAACAACCCGATTGGCTCGTGAACGATTAGATGCAATTAAGAAATTTATACCAATTCGTGACTCTGTAAGAAATAAACTGCAACAACGACAGAGTCTTCAGACTGATTTTGCTCTGGGGTCTGAAGAGTTGTTTAAACCAGTAACCACAGCAACGAAGGGGGTAGAGCGTGCTATACTGGGAGATGGTCCCGAGACGGGAAAATCTGTTATTGGTGAACTCGAAAAAATAGCAGCGAAAACTGAACAAACAAAACAAATAGAATCAAAGAGAACAGTAGATGATTTACGCATGAGATTTAACGAAGAAGGGTTAGCAGCAATTGATGAGACTGATTCAACAGAAATTCCTACGCTTGTTGTTACTTCTTATGAAAACAGAAAAAAAATGTTGAAACCAGAACATCATAAATATGTTAAGAATTTCACTCACTGGGCTGATATATTCTACAAAATCAAAACTGGAAAAAGTCAAAAAAGACGGATAGTGCATCATACATCGAATATATCAGGATTGTGGATCACGTGTATAATCAATATGAAGAACTAAAACAACAACAAAAACCGCCAAAATTGCAAAGAAAGCGAGAGCAACCTGCAAAGAAAATATCTTTCTCTCCTAAAAAAACAACAACTACCACCTGATGATGATGATGATGATGATGATGATGATGATTATTTACAAGAAACGGGTTTAGAAAAACTAGATGAAGCAGCTGGTTATAGCGGAAGTGGACTGCAAGATTCCAGTGACCCCCAAAGTGGGGTATGTCCTGATAGTGTTATCAATGATATATCACGATTAGATGTTCTTGTAGGAGGATTCCGAGCTGGAAATAACTCTCCAGAAATAATTAATGAAGCAGCTGATATCTGTAGACGGTTATTTGCCGGCGGTATCATGGATATCAAAACCTATCGAGATTTCATTGACGAGTTAGCAAATGGGTATCATAGTGATTAAATAACAATTGAAAACACTATTGTTTTTATAATAATGATCGTACACTACAATCATGATAAACCAACCCCCGTCTATGTAGTTAATTCACGGTTTCCAGTTTATAAGGCATACTATGGAGATGGCCTCGGCAATACCATTTTAGGATTCTTTTCAAGAATGGCCCCAAAAGTGATGCCGTTAGCTAAACAGTTATCAATGAAAGCCATTGATGTTATTCGTGATAAGGGTATTAGTACTGTTGGAAATCTTGCCGGGAAAGCGTTTTCAACTGCGAAGGATAAAATAACATCATTAGTGAGGCGAAAAAAGAAACCGTTACCGTCTACAGAAGAAATGCCTGCAAGTGTTAGTAAAATAATAAATAACGCAGTAGATGAAAAATTAGCGTCGATGGTAAATCAAGGGGACCAAAGCAATATTGCAAACATGATAGCAGGAAGTGGCCTTAAAAAACTTAAAATACTGGTTTGCAAATATCACAATATGATTTTAAAAATCTGTATCCGATCTATTACTTCTCACTGGAACATCTCGATTTGACAAGACAGTCAGTTGTTGATATACACTTTAGAGCTAATGTGACTCGTCCTGTTGGTGCTGCTGATTATAGAGCGGTTGCTGTCATTCTCAGTGATAAATCAATGCTACTCGAAGGTGTTGGTGGAAGAATGAGAGTGGTAGATGCCCCAGTAGAAAATCTTTGAACGATTTTTCTCGATTTTTCATTGAATTAGAATCAATCAATTATATATAATGTCATATAGTGTTATTAGTGTTACGTTAACTCCTGGTCAAATCAAAAAATTGCAATCAGAATCGGCTAAAAAATGTGGAACCACAATAACGTTGAAACCCAACCAAATGACTGGTGGTGCAAATAAATTATCGCTGACAACTCGTCAAATAAAACATTTCAATGATTCACTTGCAGCCAAAAAAGGGGTTCAGATTACTCTTTCTGCGGCTGCTATTAAAAATATGATGAAAACGGGTGGTATATTTCCATTGTTAGCTGCAATACCAGCATTGATTGCAGCAGCAGCCCCAGCGGTGGCTAAAGCAGCGGCGTTAGGAGCCGTTGGTACTGCAGCAGGAATGGCGTTGAAAAAGGCAGCTGGACAAGGATATAAAAAAGAGACGATCCGTTCAAGGATTGGGTCTAAGACTACCAGGAACCCCGTATTCGTGGTACAGCGGAAAAGGTCTAAGACTACCAGGAACCCCGTATTCATGGTACAGCGGGAGATCCGTTCACGGATCAGGCCTGAGACTACCAGGAACGGTTTATTAATTCAGAAATCTTCAATTTCCGAACCTATGGTTCCCATGTCCAATTTTGATTTAATGGATGCTGCTAAAAAACTAGCGATTAAACATTTCAGAGGTGTTTTTATGAAAGATCAATTACCACATCAACCAAACAAAACTGAAACAGGTATTATTAATCTCGATAACAGCACCGGACCTGGAACTCACTGGGTTGCATACGCTATTGATCCACGTGGGATTGTCTATTTTGATTCATATGGATTAGCCCCACCAAAAGAGTTTATGCGGTATATAAAAACCCTTCCAATGAAGACTTGGTATTCTACGCTACCAACACAACAAATCAATGACCCACCAATATGTGGCAGCGAAGTATTAAATGTCCTTGACGCTATTTCAGCATCTAGAAAACCACCTCATATTGTCGTAAATGACTACACCAGCAATCGCTTTTTAGAGAGAGAAAGAGTTTTACAATAACATGATTGATATTTGGGGGAGATCTTTGAAACCCAAACCCGATGACACTGCACCACCTGATTCTGTCAAGGATGTAAAAAAACTAATCAAAGATGAAATAGCTGAGACGTTGAACTTAACAAATGTTGATCCTAATGAAATAGTTGTATTTCAAGACAAACAGGGTAAATTGAAAAGCAGTGATGTGTCATTGGATGATATTTTAGTTAAACAACAAAACGCAATCGAGAACACCGTTGCGTTATTTTCCGATCAGGGTAAATTGAAAACCAGTAATATTTCTCTGGATGATATTTTAGTTAAACAACAAAACGCAATCGAGAACACCGTTGCGTTATTTTCCGATCAGGGTAAACTCAAACCGGGTGTACTCGTTTCGACGATTACAGATCGATTAAAAATTCTCAACGATGAGTTAAACAATTCTGTGGTTGTACTAACAACACTTGAATCTAGAATTGAAGAACACATAAAACAGTTTATATCATTTCGTAGAAATATCATTGATAAATTTATTGGAACCCCGTTAGATAAAATTGAAATAAAACTCCCTGATATTAAAAAATCCATCGATGAGACGAAAAACTTCATCGAAGCCGTCAAAGGTGATTTTTCGAGGATGATAACAATCATTGAAAAAACAAAAATTCCTCATGAGAAAACCAACAACATAGTATATACAATCCAACACGGATCATTTGCGTGGACACCTACAAACAACAAATTAGATATCACTGCAACCGTCAAGGGTATTTATCGATTAACACTAGTAACACCATTGACTCAATTTAATATATCATCGTCGAGTTCATCCGGGGTCAATAATACGATTTCAACGATCATCGACAAGGATACAACTGAAAAGTTCACTATAACAACTAATGATAAAAATTTGATTAGGGTTTCAGCAACCTGGTATGTGGAATTCGTAGCGGATTTAAGTAAATAAATTGAAAGGATTTCACAATTGAAAACGCTAGCGTTGTTAAAATAAAAAATGATTTCATCATCGCAATATCGCTATGATCAGGTCAGAGAATATCAAACTAGACTCAAAACCCTGTCTGAGGAGTATGCAATGAAAATTAAAAAATATCGCAGGAGAATTACCGCAATTGATGTTACTGTGTACGCTGTGAGTGGTGTAATCACCGGAGCTGGTATTATACTGTCTTCAGTGACAATGATGGCTCCGATAGCTGTTCCAATTTGCATTTCTGCGGCAACAACAATCGCTGGAATTATTTCAATAATCACAAAAAAAATATCCTCATGCAGCCAACGGAAACTACAAGACTACATAATTCAATTTCATGTTGTGTCTACTGCATACTCGCAATTATCCTCATTGATATCGTCATCGCTCGATGATACAATTATATCAGAGAGTGAGTTTTCAGCGATGGTAGATATATATGATTCTGCGATGTCAAAATTAGAAATACAAAAACATGAGTATAATAACAATGACAACACCGATGGAATTACTTCAACAAATAGTGGAGAACACAAACCCAGTACAAACAAGCATGATCTCAATAACCTCAACGAATCCAGAATTCAGTGTGAATTTCCCCTCTCCGGTCCCAGTGAAGGAGATAGCGCTAGCAAAATTACGAGTATATCACAGTTGGCCAAATATTAGGTCAAAATCATTTGGTGGTCAACAACCCAATAATTCACTGGTATTTGCAAATAAGAATAAACCCGACGGTACCCCAGACTGGAATGTTGTTTCCATACCAACCGGATCATACCAAATCGAACAAATCAATAATGAATTCGCGCGTAGAATAAAATCGATTACTGGAGTAGAGTCAAAAATAGCTATAACAGTTCATGAACCAACACTATCATCTGCCATTGAAATAAGCACAGAGGGTTATGTCGTAGATATCTATCAAAGTTCTATTAGAACCGTACTGGGATGGCCTGAAATCCCACCCGGGGGAAAAACCGTTAATTTACCAAAACCACAAAAATCTGATTATATCACCGACAGAATAAAACCTGATAATCCAATAAAGAGTTATAAAGATCATAGATTTACTATAGAGTTTTTTGGTATCGGATACCAACTAACTGGGAGAGAGAAGGAAGGGAAGGAGGAAATAGAGGAATATCATTTTATTGACAAACCTAAAATCGTTGACAATTTCACAGCAATGAATAATGATTTTTCACTGTTGTTAATATCCCTTAAATCCGGCTCTCTCACCCGAGATGAATTTATCAGCGTCGTAGAAACATGCAATAAAATTATCGACACTATGGAAACATTTAATTTGAAAATTATTCAGGATATATTAGATGATAATAATCCCATATCGAGAACAACATTTGCAATAGACTATAAAATCCCCGTCAAGGATATTCCAACATTCAAACTACCAGGATATAACGTACCAGAACTAAAAAAACTTCTCAGTGACACCATCGATGTTGGTTTCAAAATAATTCATGATACGTGGAAAAAAACAGCATCACCGGAAATAAAAATCCTCAAACACAATAATGACCCAGACGGTGGTGGCAGGCATATTGCTCCGTTCAATGTGAATATTTCAACGGTGATTGCGCTCAATTTAGTATGTGATGTGATCGAAGGAAGCTATCAAATTAATCTAGAACGATCAAATCAAGCTCAGCAAGGATATATTTTGTATTCATTTGCACCAACAGCCCCTCCAGGGTTTTTAATAATTGAGTCCCCGGTGAATCCAGTCTATATGCGATGTCATAATAATTCATTAACCAGAATTAATTTCAAACTCACTGACCAGTCTAATAATCTGATTGATTTACAAGAGGAGGTTTTACAAATTAGTCTGTTTGTGAAATCCTAAGGGGATTTTCGTCGTAGTGATTTTCGTCCCCCAGACAAGGTCTCGAACACGATATCGTATCGGACTGGATCAAATATTCGGTTAACCCCAACTGAAAGTTCTAGTGAGTGACAACGACGTTGTAGTCCCTTTTTCCCCAAAATCGATGGAGGATTTCATTAATTTCATTGATTTTTTCATATTTTTTTTTGGGACCTAATCCATGAAACGATATCAGATTCACACACACATTGGGGCCTGATGTCATTGGTTTCATTGTTTTTAAGGGTGATTTCAGTGAAAACTTGTCTAAAAATGTTGTCTGATTCACCCCTTCTGCTGCTCCCCACGTAGACATTGTGAAGGACATGTCCGTTAAATTGATTGGATCGGATTACAGCGACATCCAATCGTAACTGAGATAAAGGGTGTGATAACAATTTTGAGCCGAATTATAACTTCTAACTAGCAAGCGAAAATTTAATATCGCCTAGTAAGATTGCTTAGCAATATAAGGTTACTCCGAGGAAGCCACTCGTAATTTGACGGTAAAACTTAGGAGTTTCTAAGGAAAGACATAGCTTTATAAAAGAAGCTATTGGGGAGACAGAACATCCGGTTCAGTTTAGTCCGGAGTCTCTACCAGGGGAAACGCAAGTAAGACTAGCAGAGCAGTTGGAGTCGACAAAGTCTAGTCGGAAGAGAGAGAGAGAGAGAGAGAGAGAGAGAGAGAGAGAGAGAGAGAGAGAGAGAGAGAGAGAGAGAGAGAGAGAGAGAGAGAGAGAGAGAGAGAGAGAGAGATCTTATGTTGCCTTGGAAATTCTATATCATAACTTTGTGATGATGATGAGTCAGTTGAAAGAATGCAGTATTTTGGAAACAAAGAACTGAGAGAAACTTAAAACTGCAGATCCTGTTTATCAATCGATCAATCACACAGTCGAGGAGAAAGGAGCCGAGGAGAAAGTTGAGAAGTATAGAGAAGTAGAAGAGGAGAAGGAATTTGGAGCAAGTCGGAAAGAAGAGTAGGAATTGAACAATATAAGAGAGTACAAAGACGAGTAGAATACAAGGACAAGTGGAAAACTATCTACTTAAGTGATGCAATAGGCTATCACAGGGTCCAGAGATAGGAGAATGCTTGGGAAAATTAAATCATTTAACTGTTGAACTGTCATTAAAATCACATTCGTTAAATTTCACTATTTTGTCTATTCAATCATTTAACTGACTTTGGGTTTGGAACTTTACATCTATCTGCCACTAACTTAACTTATAACCAAAATCGAGCCTGGGTGGGACTTCTATAATAATTTAAATTAAACATTGGGAGCACCCTACCCCAACCATAACAAACCTACCACATTGGCGTAATAACAACCCATCACACCACAAAACACATTTCATACAGGCGAACCATGACTCTATGTTGTCCTCGCCGACGTTTGTGTATACAGTCAATAGGAGTCTAAATTTTAGTCTTTCTGGAATTGTTGGATCTGAGAGGTAGTTAAGGATATAGTAGAAAATCTGTTCAGTTTGCATATTTAAAACGGAAATAAATATTGCCACAGCTTTTAAAACCCAAAAATAAAGGTCTATACTCATGACTGTCAGAAATATGGCGCTGCATACAAAAGTCTAATCACAAGAGTGTGTCTGTACTGTATATATTAGTCTACTCCGTAATGAATACACCTATACATGTAACAAAATCAAAGAAACTAAGTACAAAGACGAAATGTCCACGCTTATTCCAAAGCCTCCTCTGTCTATGTTGACTATATCTTGACTATAGTTCCATGTCCCATCCATGATCTTGTGTTTCAACTATAATCATGTCTGACTTACGAGTCTGTTTTACCAATGATCCTATGTCTCATTTATTATCCTGTTTTACCTATGACCACATGTCTCACCTATTATTCTATGTCTCACCTATACCCCATGTTAACCTATGATCCTATGTCTCAATTATTATCCTGTTTTACCTATGACCCCATGTCTCGCCTATTATTCTGTCTCACCTATTATGCTATGTCTCACTTATTATTATATGTCTCATTTATGATCATGTCTCACCTATATCCCATGTTTAACCTATGATCCTATGTCTTACACATGATTCACGTGCTAGAAGAAAATGGCTAGCTTGACTTTACACAATGATTTAACTACTTCATGCAGCAATATCTTCAAGTCTAGTTAGCATAAACAATATTTTGCAAATACCTCCCAAGGCTTTTCAAATCTTCTAGTTAGGATATAGAATGCTTCAATTGTATTTACATTTGACAATTGTTTTCCCAATAAGTGTCAGTAATATCTGGTATAATGCAAACCATTGCCTTAAAGTTAAAATACTACCTTGTGCAATCATAGAAAAGCTCGATACAAAAACCAACTTGTAAGACAAATCATAACTGATATAAAATAGGGCTGATTTATTTTCATATTTAATATACATTTTTAAAGCTCTTTCTGAGGAATGAAATTTCAAAATGCTGAAGAATCAAATTTCCTTTGTGGAAAACATGAGGAATAAAAAGTATGATGCAACAACGTGGCTTTTACAAAGTTTCTTTTATTTATCCAACAGTTTGGACAGAATATAGTATAACAATATATTTCACTTATTTAAATCAAACTTAAAGTGATTAAGAATCTATCTAATCACTTGCTATCAATTAAGTCAGATGCGTTGATGACTAAAAAATAAAGTCCCTCAAATAAAGTGATGCTGTAAGAGTAGAAACATACCTCCAGGAGTAAATAAATCCATTTCTTCTGTCCTTTTCTTCATTTTAACTGCTGAGTATTGAAAGCATCAAAAACATTCTTGAGAAACTCCAACATACAAAATTTGGTAGCAAAAATATTTTCTTGTGGGTTTAAGTTAATATATTCACAACATATACCGGTATGTAAGTGCAGTACAAAATTCTTTGTCCATATAAATCCCTGTGTTGCCATGGTCACATGACAGTGCAGCTAAATGCCCATGTTAAGATCTTTGACCTTCAAATCCATGTCCGAGTTTGGAGTTCAAATTGTTTACTGGAATGCAGCCATATACTGAACAAAGTCCCATTGAAATCCATTGGTATTATGTACATATCAGTATTTTCACAAGTTCCATGAAGATAAAAAGAAAACGCAAGCAATATTGTCTGACATGATCTGTAAGGTCCACACTATCTGGCTTTCAAACTTGTTCATAAAAGCTCACATAGGTTGGTCTGGTTTAAAACTCTTTCATAAAAATGCAGGTAGGTCAGTCTGGTTTTCAAACATCTTCATATTCATAAACAATGCATACATGTTGGTCTGGTTATCAACACCTTCATAAAAGTGTACATATGTTTGTTAGATCTGCACTCATTTTATTCAGAGCCTATTATACATTGCAGTGGTGTTGAAATGAATATTACAAGATTTTCAAAATGGCCAGTAAGCACCAGCATTATTCAGAACAAGTCACATGTTCCAAAAGTGGTCAAAACCCATGTTAACACCAAGTAGACATTAAAAACCTCTAGTAGAAAAATCCATGTTAATATGACCTTCCATTATGGAACAGTAGTGAAAGCCAGCTCTTCAACATGGACACAAAATTAGCACTATTTTCATTAGGATCAACTAGACCTTAGATCAATGTATGTATAACGCTTCATGACAATTTTCCCAGTAGTTTCAGAACAGCAATAAAGAAAATATGCTATTGGAAAGAGAATGAACAGGTCGTAATACAATTTTCTGGCTTATGACCATTAACAGGCCATAACAAAACTTTTTAGGCCTATCAATGGACAGAAGATGAACAGGCCATAATAAACTTGTCTGGCTAATCAATGAAAAGAAGATAAACAGGCCATAACAAACTTGTCAGGCCTGTCAAAGAAAGATGAACTATTGGATGTCTGAGCAAGCACCACTTTCATCTAGGACCAGCTAAACTTTAAGATGAATGCTTGTTTAAAGTGCCATTCCAATCCTCCAAGTAGTTTAGCTGAAGTCCTAAGAACAAACATGTTAAGATATGAACAAATCACTGATGATGGAAAACAGACCATCCAACAAGCCCTTTCAGCCTATGACCAGTAAATAAAAAAACAAAAAAAAAACCCCACAGACCATTTTTCAAATATTTTTGTGGCCTTATGACAGAAACAGAAAATTTAAAGGTAATTATAAAAAGCCACATATATATGTTCTTGTGTATTTCATTACTATTTTCCACTCACAAAAGGAAAAAAAGTCATCTTTACAAGGACTATTAAGTGATCTTCACCAATTTCACCAATGCATGGTTTTCATATATAGGCCTTAATAATGTTGTAAAGAGTAATTATAAGTTGAATCAAGAAAAATGAAAAAAATACACCAACCAACCATAGAAAATACATATAGAATATTGTGACAAAAATAAGATTGTAAAAAAATCACAAACTTTACCCTTTCACTAATCATGTGACTTTCTCGACAGATATATCTGCAATGTGATTTTTTTAAAATATAAAAATAAGAGTCACAAGAATATAAAAATATGACATACTGCTATAACAATAAACATTAACACTGCGCTGTTGTAACAGTTTCTTTGGAAGACATTCATTTAAATGTACTACTACATGAACAACAATACTAATACTATTTGGTGGTTTAAATCTGAGACAATATTATCTGACATACATATTGTACTTTTGAACACACCCAGTTTGGATTCAAAGGGAAGTAATTAGCATACAGATGATATTTACATGGTAACAAAAACATTACACATATCTTTATACCATACCCTCACCTTAATATTTGCATACTATATAAATGGATAAAAATAATAGGATATAAAAGTTCTAGAACATAAATGCCATGAATAACACCCTGTGTTTAATAATTATCTATTCAGACACTGGTCTCAATGACATGTATTTTAGGTCAAAACTAAAACATACCAAGCTGATACCATTTTTTTCTTACTAGAGTTACAAAGACTCTCGCCTTACATCCCAAAATATATAAAACACAAAGTCTTGTCACGGAACTTACTCCAGAACAAAAGCTATTGTGCAAAAACATATTTTCATTCAAATCACTTGGACCACTCTGGTGGCCCAGTGGTTATAGCATCCGCCTCGGATATGGGTTCAATCCCAGGCCGAGTCATACAAAAAAACTAATAAAAATGGTACTAACAGATGCCTCAATTGGCACTGAGCACTATGAAGTTAGTGTTAGGATAATATGACTGGGTGGGACATCATGCTACATGTCTGTGACATGATGCCCCAGTGCTAGACATCACTATAAACTGTCATACTGCAGACGTCATGGCAATATGACTGAAAAATTTGTTAAACATATGTTCAAAATCCAAACCACACACACACAATTACCTTGACCTTTGACTCAATGACCTTTGCCTCATGGGACACATCCATAGCTTTTGTGTAATCCATCCACAAACTTTAGTCAAGGAACATGATCTAAAGCAAAATTTATTAAGCGAAAAGAAGAGTTTTTGTTTGCATCTTGACCTTCAACTTTCTGGCTGCAAGGTCAATAGCTTCTGTCTAACCCAAAGCATAAGCCATCTACAAACTTTGATAATGGTACATGGTCAAGAACTGCAATTTATTTTTTACAGAAACCATTTATCATTTTTCAGTCACAGTGACCATAACCTTTTGCCTTTTGACTCCAAAATCAACAACTATTTTGGAAAATTAATTCCAAAAGAATAAACAGAAAATCAATGGGGATTAACTCAGTAATATCCAGTTAAACTGTTCCTTCTACAACATAAACAACACAACGGCATTTGACAAAGATGTGAGACTTCATTTTGAATCCTCAGTGAAATCTTATTTACATTGAATTTTGATGATAGATTAATACCAATGGTAGCAGACTCACTGGCTCAAGTCCAGGAGTTTTAAAGTTTTCTGCTACCATTTGCAAATTCATTGAAAAATGAGGCTCAAATCAAATACATGTAATTATGCAAGAAATTACAAAATCATCTTGTAGTGGGTGAGGCATTTCAAAAGATGAGAAAATGCTGGGAAGCAGTTGTACTTATTATCTATACATTTATATTAAAATAGCTGTTTCAAAATATTTATTCTAATATTTCCTAGTATTTTTTTCTTTAAAAGTGATGAATGAGAATGTGAAAATAGATTATGGGAACATAGCTGATAAACTGTCATGGATACCTTAGCAATGAATTATTGATAAAAGACACTCCTTAGATGTACTCCACAAATTCACAATGTGAAAACTATAAACACCTTACAATACCATTAAATAACAATAGATCTAATTTATTTTACAAGTCGAATTTTTCTAATGGATAACCTTTGCATCCTGTAAAGTTATTCATGATGGATTTTAAACAAAGAAACATTTTCTTTTACTCTATGCCATATGTCTATATGGGAAGCTTTCAAATTGGGTAATATTAGGTAAACAAGAATTGCATAGCTAACCTCTACAAAGCTTTTATTGGCCTCCAGCAGCCACTAGAAACATGCCTGAATTACATTATCTACAAAATGCTGGCCCATGTGACACAACAAAATATAAAAATTATATTCTTTTATTTTATATAAAAATAAAATCACTATTAACAAGTTTATAAAAACCAGAGATCTATATTTTTTGTTTTATATTATTTCAAATCACTGTTCTTAAAATCTTTTTCAGAAGCTACAATCAATGTAAACACCCTTAAAACCAGATTTTACTCAGTGAATGTCACAACCACCATGACCCTTTTGAGAAGCATAGGACATGCATCAGCGATTACATTGATTTGCAATACAGCTGAGACCTCACATTTAATGCATGCAGTCCATTTGTTTTATATAGAAAATCATTTGCATGTTTCACAGTTAACCTATTGAGAGTAACCTATCACAATATAGTTTGCTGAATTATTATTATGGATAGTTTACCATGACTAAACATATTTATGCCCAATTTCAACTGCAATGATTTAAAACGGGCATTTTGTATCAACTAGGATATTTATAGCATTGTAAAATTATGTGGCCATGCACTAAAGTAAAACTTACAATATGTTAATAACACATAAGATGTTCATCCCATTGACCTTCTTGGTTGTGGGTTTTAAGTACCAATAGAAATGCATCAAATTATAAAATTTCATGATTCATTCATGAATAGCACCTAAGAAATGAAATTAAAATTTAAAAATTTAAAAAAAGTCAATGAAGTCTGAATAATAGGTCACAGAGACCTAATTTTATTTTATCAAGATGAATCGCCTCAACAAGTTTTTGGTCATAGCATGCATACAACATGTCAGAAAGTAATTTTGCCATGAGCTAATCTCAAAAACGTAATAAAAGCCAGTCAGAGAAGCATATGTATCAATACACTTCTTTGCTGTATGGGTGTGGTATTAAAAGTAACAAAGATCATCAATTATATGCTTCCAGTTTGAGCAGTGCCTGACAAATGAACAAAAAACACAAATATGAAACAAGTCCATTAAGTGTAAAATATGATTCTACCTATTTCTGCAATGAAGTCCGTAATACTCGTAATGATGAATTAATTCCCTCATGATGTTGTATGAATTTAGAAAGAACAATATGTGGGTATAATGCAAAATAATTCTTGTCAAGAGCTAAAATCAAACAATTAATCTAAGCTGGAAAAATGAGAAATATAGGTTATGGCAGCCTTATATTTTACAGATGTGATATTCTAAGAGGTGTATTTGATGATTCTAGCATGAACAGTGCTTGTGAAATTTAAAGTTTGTAAAACACAGGTCACAGTGATCTACCTTTGTGATGAGATACTTAAAAAGATTATCTCCTCATAAAGTTTCATGATTTCAGGTATAACAAAATATATATAGGGTATCAAAATAAATTTTGGCCATGAGCTAAATGCAAACATTTAAAATGTGAAATACAGGCCATCTATAACTCTCACTGTAAGGAACTGTTTCTAAAAGATATGCATACAATCATCAAGCAATGATACAGCCATTAACAGTGCTTAAGAAATAAACTTGAAACAAAATTTAATCTGGTCACTGAACAAAAATGTAACTATAAATACACAAATAATATACATCATACATGTAAATAAAAAGTTAGCCTGTTACCATAAGACAGTTGCTGTGAGACTCACTCAACCATTGCTTAGGACCTTCGACAAAATAATGGTTGAGGTTAAATGAGACTGTTCTTTGTCTCCCAGACTGGTTTATAAGGCATGTTAATGATTATCTGCTGACATTTTCAATGCAAAAACATAATCCTCATGGTATGTAGAACTAGTCAATTTTCTTAATATGTGAACAATTGTGCAACATTTTTATTTAAAGTTATCTCATGCAAGCACTTGGACAAATAACAATAATCTTTATTTTAATCCTTGTGGGTTTTAATCTGTCTCATCAATAGGAATGGCAGGATCAGAGAAACACCTCCAGATATATAGCACACCTCAGCACCACAGCTCCAGTAAACTGTAATATATCAATAACATGCGAGTCAAACACTGGAACTACTCTGATGATTAAACTGTGCATGAAATTATTTGTCTACAAAATTGTTCAGTTTTTTTGGCTTGCTTTCATTGAGTTTTGTGAGGTTAAATGCCATTTTACAGTACATGATCGGCTTTACGTGGCACACAATACTTATGGTGGATGAACATCCCAGGAAGGCCCTGGGAAGAAAAACTGTAAGCTACTGGCAAGCTTTCTCACATACCCATGTTACTCTAGATGAGACTCAACTCATGTGGACAGAAGTTACATCTGTGATTAATATGTAGAGGGGAGCAGCTTACACCATTCTACCACCCAATTTATTGGGGTGAAAAACTGCTCACGATATCTGACTACATTCTAACACCTCTTTTTTCTTCATGTAAGAAAAAAGAAGAAAACGCATTAAAAACTGAAATTAATAAGCTAAAGTCAAAACATCATAAACTGAAACTTTCATTCTTATTGTCATTAAGGACAAAGAGAACATTCATGTCATGCATGCTTACCAGTTGAAGCTACTATAGGTCCCAAGGCCCTAGCCAGAGCACCTAATGACCGGAAAATACCCAGTATTGTCCCCTTTTGATCTTCTCCTCCATAGTGGGAGATCATTGTAGTCAGACACGGTACCACAGTTGCTGAAGCTGAGTTATAATACACACAATCATTCAGTAATCTCATTCTTTTGTCATGACATGAAAAAAAAATATATTATCAAATGATCTATTATCTAAGAGCTGTAGCAATAATAAATCCATTCCTGGATTAAGACCCTTTCTGTTCATTTTAATGAATCATAATCCAAGTGTAGAGAATGCTGATGATGCGTATGATTAAGATAATACAATATTAAACAAGATCAAAGGAATTTTAATTTAAAAAAAAAAATAAAAATAATAATAATAATAATAATAAAGAGGACTTTGGATAGCACCTAATCTTTAGAAGCTCTAAACACTTTACAACATTTATAATCATGAACCTTTTTCTATCAAAAAGTGTATTTTTCCTTTCATATCATAGCACAAAATTGATTTTTGTAAAAATATATTTTCAGAAAAAATATTTAATCAGTTATTTTTGAACATTTTCCGTTGAAATGATGATCATACTATCTCAAGGGAAGTAACCATTTTGGCTAATAATTTCTATTCAGGATTAGAGTTTGAGTTGTTTTTCTTTACACAGATTAACATGATTTTAGAATCAAAAAGCCAGAAGAGCTCAAGACAGAAATGTCTTATCATTAGAAATACATACAAACTATTCTTAGTAACAAAGACTAGACAGTATATCATAGGCTTTGGAGGAACTGAAATTGATCCAAGCTAAACAAAACATGTACTTACCAAATGAGAAGAGAATTAAAGATATGTAGATAAAGGTAGCTGTTCCCGAGAAGCCCATCAGAATAAAAGCAGGTACAAGTATCACAATACCCTGAACAACAAAAAATATTACTCGTCATCTTTTCAACAAATTTATCATGCAAACATTTTTCATTTCTATATAATGTGATGTTATGTATAATTGATTTATAATTGTGCTGAAGGTCTGGTCAGCATCATTAATTTCAGCACAACTAAATATCACAAGAAGTCCAAGTAAAAACCCAATTTCATTATGACCATCAATTCAGGTGAAGAATCAATTACACAAGATTTTCAAGATGTCCACCATAGTGTCCATAGAGCATGTCAGATTAGGATAAATGTGATTTGGACTTTTTAACGTAGCTTTAAAAAAAAATTCAGTCATATCACTACAATGTCTACAGTGTGTCAGATGTGTGTGTGTGTGTGTGTGTGTGTGTGTGTGTGTGTGTGATTTGGATTTTTAACATATCTTTAACAATTTTGTCCGTCATATTACTACAATGTCTACAGTATGTCAGATTTGGATGTATTTTATTTGGGGTTTTAATGTAGTTTTCACAATTTTTCAGTCATATCGCAACAATGTCTACAGTATGTCAGACTAGGATGTATGTGTATATGATTTAGAATTTAAACAATTTTTCAATCATACAGATTAGGAAATTAGGATGAATGTGTATGATTTGGATTTTTAATGTAGCTTTAATTTTGGATTTTTAATGTAGCTTTAACAATTTTTCAGTCATATCACAACAATGTCAAGGATGAATGTGTATGATTTGAATTTTTAATCTAGCTTTAAACAGAATTCTGTGATATAGCACAAGTCTTTTGGTGAAATTCCATTTCGATATGACCATACATTCAATAGGATTAATGATAACAAGATTTTCAATATGGCAACCATGGTGTCAACACTGGATGCCAGGCCAGTATTATTTTCATTTAGGACCAACTAGACATTAATTATCTAAGTCTTTCAGTGAAAACCTGATGTCATTACAATCATAGGAAGATAGCAAAATACTATGAGTTTCAAAATGGCTACCATTGCAACCATATTGGATGTCAGATCAGTACCATTTTAAGTGAAAAGTCCATGTTAACCTGACCACCCGTCTAAGGGTAATAGCAAACAAGATTTTCAAAATAGTTACTATAGCAACTATATGGGATGTTGGAGATAAGCTCTTTTCATTTAGGACCAACTATACATCAGAACGATTGTGTTGGTAAACTTTGGTGTAAATCAGAAGATAATTATATACTCAAAGTCCCTGAAGCCCTATGTACATGTACTACATTTTAAACTTGGAAAGTATTAATATCAAGTCAAGATCCATGTTTTCTGCAAATGACTTTATCAAAATGAAAACCAGGCTCCATTCAAGATAAATTTCATAACCAGTTTACATATGCATGAAGTAGCACATTAATTAATTTACTGACATGGCATTAATATTTACCTGCTTGGCAATCTTCAGTTCTTTTCCAGCAGCAATTCTTCTTACATAACCCCCTGTCAAAGGCATTAAAATATGTAACTAGCATAACAAGAAATTCTAAATATATCATTCTTACATATCCACCTATAAAAGGCATTAAAAATATGTAACTAGTATTACAAGAAAGTCTAAATATAACAATATTACATAACCCCCTGTCAAAGGCATTAAAAATATGTAGCTAGCATTACAAGAAATTTTAAATAAAACAATATTACATAACCCCCTGTCAAAGGCATTAAAAACATGTAACTAGCATAACAAGAAATTCTAAATATAACAATATTACATAACCCCCTGTCAAAGGCATTAAAAACATGTAACTAGCATTACAAGAAATTCTAAATATAACAATATTACATATCCTCCTGTCAAAGGCATTAAAAATATGTAACTAGCATAACAAGAAATTCTAAATATAACAATATTACATAACCCCCTGTCAAAGGCATTAAAAACATGTAACTAGCATTACAAGAAATTCTAAATATAACAATATTACATATCCTCCTGTCAAAGGCATTAAAAACATGTAACTAGCATTACAAGAAATTCTAAATATAACAATATTACATAACCCCTGTCAAAGGCATTAAAAACATGTAACTAGCATTACAAGAAATTCTAAATATAACAATATTACATAACTCCTGTCAAAGGCATTAAAAACATGTAACTAGCATTACAAGAAATTCTAAATATAATTCTTACATAACCCCCTGTCAAAGGCATTAAAAATATATAACTAGCATTACAAGAAATTTTAAATATATCATTCTTACTGATATATTAGGTCTCTAACAATCGCAGTAAAACTGCAGGTTATGGGTGTAGACCAGGTCTGATGTGTCCCCTGCATGTTGTAAGAGGTGACTAATGGAGGCAGAAGCTGTGGTACACATTTCTAAGCATGGTCACCTTACAACCTGTAGGATCCAGTTTCAAATTCTACTAACTGATTAGCCTCAGTTGGCTACTGTTGTGTTCATGGAGAAGGCAATTTACACCAACTGCCTTGGTACTTAATAGCCAATCCATTTTGCTGTGTTCTTGGGTAAGGTACAATATAATACTACTGGGTGGTGGTACAATCCAATCTATTATTTCATATTATTTCCATACTGGGTTGTGGTACAATCCAATCTATTATTTCATATTATTTCCATACTGGGTTGTGGTACAATCCAATCTATTATTTCATATTATTTCTATACTGGGTTGTGGTACAATCCAATCTATTATTTCATATTATTTCTATACTGGGTGGTGGTACAATCCAATGTATTATTTTATATTATTTCTATACTAGGTGGTGGTACAATCCAATCTATTGTTTTGCATTTTTGCTATACTGGGTGGTGGTACAATCCAATCTATTATTTCTTATTATTTCTATACTGGGTGGTGGTGCAATCCATGTATTATTTCTATACCTGGTGGTGGTGCAATCCAATGTATTATTTTATATTATTTCTATACTGGGTGGTGGTACAATCCAATCTATTTATTTCATATTATTTCTACACTGGGTGGTGGTACAATCCAATGTATTATTTTAAATTTTTTCTATACTGGGTGGTGGTACAATCCAATCTATTATTTCATATTATTTCTATACTGGGTGGTGGTGCAATCCATGTATTATTTCTATACCTGGTGGTGGTGCAATCCAATGTATTATTTTAAATTATTTCTATACTGGGTGGTGGTACAATCCAATCTATTTATTTCATATTATTTCTACACTGGGTGGTGGTACAATCCAATGTATTATTTTAAATTTTTTCTATACTGGGTGGTGGTGCAATCCAATGTATTATTTTAAATTATTTCTATACTGGGTGGTGGTACAATCCAATCTATTATTTCATATTATTTCTATACTGGGTGGTGGTGCAATCCATGTATTATTTCTATACCTGGTGGTGGTGCAATCCAATGTATTATTTTAAATTATTTCTATACTGGGTGGTGGTACAATCCAATCTATTATTTCATATTATTTCTATACTGGGTGGTGGTGCAATCCATGTATTATTTCTATACCTGGTGGTGGTGCAATCCAATGTATTATTTTAAATTATTTCTATACTGGGTGGTGGTACAATCCAATCTATTATTTCATATTATTTCTATACTGGGTGGTGGTGCAATCCATGTATTATTTCTATACCTGGTGGTGGTGCAATCCAATGTATTATTTTAAATTATTTCTATACTGGGTGGTGGTACAATCCAATCTATTATTTCATATTATTTCTATACTGGGTGGTGGTGCAATCCATGTATTATTTCTATACCTGGTGGTGGTGCAATCCAATCTATTATTTCATATTATTTCTATACTGGGTGGTGGTACAATCCAATCTATTATTTCATATTATTTCTATACTGGGTTGTGGTACAATCCAATCTCCTATTTCATATTATTTCCATACTGGGTTGTGGTACAATCCAATCTATTATTTCATATTATTTCTATACTGGGTGGTGGTGCAATCCATGTATTATTTCTATACTGTGTGGACAATCCAATCTATTATTTCGCATTATTTCTAAAGTGTGGATGTACAATCCAACCTACTTTTTGGCTCTAAGGGTCCTCAATAAACTCTTCTTGTGAAATATCTTTAAAAATCCTAGGGTAAAAATGCCTGTTAGTACCGGTAAGCAATGTTCATTGGTTATTCCAATTCTTCCAAATGTTTCCTTTTTTATTTTGGTAGAATTTGCTGACATAGAGCACTTCAGTTTTTTGTTGTGTTAAACCAATCATATTTTCTTCGGAAGATTTTTCCACAAACACTGCAAGATACTCTGATACCAATGTGTGTAATCTTGATGTGCTGTGCTTGAGACTGGCTATGCTTAAGTTTTCCTTTAGAGTTCACACACTGGTAATACATTTTGCTATGTAACGGTTGTGTAGCACAGCAAGACTGCATCATAATTTATGATGTACTCCAAAGCTGGGGCAGCATTTTTAGGACAGTGATTTCCTTAGAAGTGTGTAATATTCCAGGATGATGACTATGGGGCTGGATCATCAAAGTTCATATGGTAGAAAATATAATAAATTAAGTTAAAAATGCCTGAACTCCCACTTAAACAGAGATGTGAATACCTCCCAGCCGTAGCGTATATAATTGGTATATCCAATAAAGTTCTTTATCTACCAATCATATATCCTAGAGCTGTTAGGGATTAACATCTCTGTTTAAATGGGAGTTCAAGCATTTTTAACAAGAAGACCTATTAGTAAGTAAATTCACAGGCAAACATAAAATGCTTCACTTACCCTGCACTAGAGCCATAATAAGACCAATAAAGAAAAACATCTTTCCTTGTTGCATACTGAAACAAATACAGAAACATTGTTGAGAATCTTTGCATGCTTCTTAACGGCAAAACTTCAATAAAGTGGTCTTGCTATAACATGGTATCTTCTGCAGAGCGAGAAAAATTCCAAAATGGCAGTTGATATATCAACCAAACCTTCAAATACTAAACATGAAAAATCCAGTTTTGGGAAGTTTTACTGTAGTTATAAATAAATCAATAAAAGGAATTTTGATAATGTGATTTACAATGAGACATATAAAAACATGTATTGGAGGCTAAAGGAATAAATTTAAATGAAATGCTTACATTGAGATGTATAAAACTATACATGATGTATAAAAGTAGATAATGATGTATTAAACTATACAATGATGTATAAAACTATACATGATGTATAAAAGTAGATAATGATGTATTAAACTATACAATGATGTATAAAACTATACAATGATGTATAAAACTATACAATGATGTATTAAACTATACAATAATGTATAAAACTATACAATGATGTATAAAACTATACATGATGTATAAAAGTAGATAATGATGTATTAAACTATACAATGATGTATAAAACTATACAATGATGTATAAAACTATACAATGATGTATTAAACTATACAATAATGTATAAAACTATACAATGATGTATAAAACTATACATGATGTATAAAAGTAGATAATGATGTATTAAACTATACAATGATGTATAAAACTATACAATGATGTATAAAACTATACAATGATGTATTAAACTATACAATAATGTATAAAACTATACAATGATGTATAAAACTATACATGATGTATAAAAGTAGATAATGATGTATTAAACTATACAATGATGTATAAAACTATACAATGATGTATAAAACTATACAATGATGTATTAAACTATACAATAATGTATAAAACTATACAATGATGTATAAAACTATACATGATGTATAAAAGTAGATAATGATGTATTAAACTATACAATGATGTATAAAACTATACAATGATGTATAAAACTATACAACGATGTATTAAACTATACAATAATGTATAAAACTATACAATGATGTATAAAACTATACAATGATGTATTAAACTATACAATGATGTATTAAACTATACAATGATGTATTAAACTATACAATAATGTATAAAACTATACAATAATGTATAAAACTATACAATGATGTATAAAACTATACAATGATGTATCAAACTATACAATAATGTATAAAACTATACAATGATGTATCAAACTATACAATAATGTATTAAACTATACAATGATGTATTAAACTATACAATGATGTATTAAACTATACAATGATGTATAAAACTATACAATAATGTATTAAACTATACAATGATGTATAAAACTATACAATGATGTATTAAACTATACAATAATGTATAAAACTATACAATAATGTATTAAACTATACAATGATGAATAAAAGTAGATAATGATGTATAAAACTATACAATGATGTATTAAACTATACAATGATGTATTAAACTATACAATGATGTATTAAACTATACAATAATGTATAAAACTATACAATGATGTATTAAACTATACAATAATGTATAAAACTATACAATGATGTATTAAACTATACAATGATGAATAAAAGTAGACAATGATTTATAAAACTATACAATGATGTATTAAACTATACAATGATGTATTAAACTATACAATGATGTATTAAACTATACAATCATGTATAAAACTATACAATGATGTATAAAACTATACAATGATGTATAAAACTATACAATGATATATTAAACTATACAATGATGTATTAAACTATACAATGATGTATTAAACTATACAATAATGTATTAAACTATACAATGATGTATTAAACTATACAATGATGTATTAAACTATACAATAATGTATTAAACTATACAATGATGTATTAAACTATACAATGATGTATAAAACTATATAATGATGTATAAAACTATTAAACTATACAATAATGTATTAAACTATACAATAATGTATAAAACTATACAATGATGTATAAAACTAGATAATGATGAATAAAAGTAGATAATGATGTATAAAACTATACAATGATGTATAAAACTATACATGATGTATAAAAGTAGATAATGATGTATTAAACTATACAATGATGTATAAAACTATACATGATGTATTAAACTATACAATGATGTATTAAACTATACAATGATGTATTAAACTATACAATAATGTATAAAACTATACAATGATGTATAAAACTATACAATGATGTATAAAACTATACAATGATGTATCAAACTATACAATAATGTATAAAACTATACAATGATGTATTAAACTATACAATAATGTATTAAACTATACAATGATGTATTAAACTATACAATGATGTATTAAACTATACAATGATGTATAAAACTATACAATGATGTATAAAACTATACAATGATGTATAAAACTATACAATAATGTATTAAACTATACAATGATGTATTAAACTATACAATGATGTATTAAACTATACAATGATGTATTAAACTATACAATAATGTATAAAACTATACAATGATGTATAAAACTATACAATAATGTATTAAACTATACAATGATGTATTAAACTATACAATAATGTATTAAACTATACAATGATGTATTAAACTATACAATAATGTATAAAACTATACAATGATGTATAAAACTATACAATGATGTATAAAACTATACAATGATGTATTAAACTATACAATAATGTATAAAACTATACAATGATGTATTAAACTATACAATAATGTATTAAACTATACAATGATGTATTAAACTATACAATGATGTATTAAACTATACAATAATGTATAAAACTATACAATAATGTATTAAACTATACAATGATGAATAAAAGTAGATAATGATGTATAAAACTATACAATGATGTATTAAACTATACAATGATGTATTAAACTATACAATGATGTATTAAACTATACAATAATGTATAAAACTATACAATGATGTATTAAACTATACAATAATGTATAAAACTATACAATGATGTATTAAACTATACAATGATGAATAAAAGTAGACAATGATTTATAAAACTATACAATGATGTATTAAACTATACAATGATGTATTAAACTATACAATGATGTATTAAACTATACAATAATGTATAAAACATTACAATGATGTATAAAACTATTTAATGATGTATTAAACTATACAATGATGTATTAAACTATACAATGATGTATTAAACTATACAATGATGTATTAAACTATACAATGATGTATTAAACTATACAATAATGTATAAAACTATACAATGATGTATAAAACTATACAATGATGTATTAAACTATACAATGATGTATTAAACTATACAATGATGTATTAAACTATACAATGATGTATTAAACTATACAATAATGTATTAAACTATACAATGATGTATTAAACTATACAATGATGTATAAAACTATATAATGATGTATAAAACTATTAAACTATACAATAATGTATTAAACTATACAATAATGTATAAAACTATACAATGATGTATAAAACTATACAATGATGTATAAAACTATACAATGATGTATAAAAGTAGATAATGATGTATAAAACTAGATAATGATGAATAAAAGTAGATAATGATGTATAAAACTATAAAGTGATGTATAAAAGTAGATAATGATGTATAAAACTAGATAATGATAAATAAAAGTAGATAATGATGTATAAAACTAGATAATGATTATAAAACTAGATAATGATTATAAAACTAGATAATGATGTATAAAAGTAGATAATGATGTATAAAACTAGATAATGATGAATAAAAGTAGATAATGATGTATAAAACTAGATAATGATTATAAAACTAGATAATGATGTATAAAAGTAGACAATGATGTATAAAAGTAGATAATGATGAATAAAAGTAGACAATGATTTATAAAACTATAAAATGATGTATAAAACTAAACAACGATGTATTAAACTATACAATGATGTATAAAACTATACAATGATGTATAAAAGTAGATAATGATGTATAAAAGTAGATAATGATGTATAAAACTAGATAATGATTATAAAACTAGATAATGATGTATAAAAGTAGATAATGATGTATAAAAGTAGATAATGATGAATAAAAGTAGACAATGATTTATAAAACTATACAATGATGTATAAAACTATACAATGATGTATAAAACTATACAATGATGTATTAAACTATACAATAATGTATAAAACTATACAATGATGTATAAAACTATACATGATGTATAAAAGTAGATAATGATGTATTAAACTATACAATGATGTATAAAACTATACAATGATGTATAAAACTATACAATGATGTATTAAACTATACAATAATGTATTAAACTATACAATGATGTATTAAACTATACAATAATGTATAAAACTATACAATGATGTATAAAACTATACAATGATGTATAAAACTATACAATGATGTATTAAACTATACAATAATGTATAAAACTATACAATGATGTATTAAACTATACAATAATGTATTAAACTATACAATGATGTATTAAACTATACAATGATGTATTAAACTATACAATAATGTATAAAACTATACAATAATGTATTAAACTATACAATGATGAATAAAAGTAGATAATGATGTATAAAACTATACAATGATGTATTAAACTATACAATGATGTATTAAACTATACAATGATGTATTAAACTATACAATAATGTATAAAACTATACAATGATGTATTAAACTATACAATAATGTATAAAACTATACAATGATGTATTAAACTATACAATGATGTATTAAACTATACAATAATGTATTAAACTATACAATGATGTATTAAACTATACAATGATGTATTAAACTATACAATAATGTATTAAACTATACAATGATGTATTAAACTATACAATGATGTATAAAACTTTATAATGATGTATAAAACTATTAAACTATACAATAATGTATTAAACTATACAATAATGTATAAAACTATACAATGATGTATAAAACTAGATAATGATGAATAAAAGTAGATAATGATGTATAAAACTATACAATGATGTATAAAACTATACATGATGTATAAAAGTAGATAATGATGTATTAAACTATACAATGATGTATAAAACTATACATGATGTATTAAACTATACAATGATGTATTAAACTATACAATGATGTATTAAACTATACAATAATGTATAAAACTATACAATGATGTATAAAACTATACAATGATGTATAAAACTATACAATGATGTATCAAACTATACAATAATGTATAAAACTATACAATGATGTATTAAACTATACAATAATGTATTAAACTATACAATGATGTATTAAACTATACAATGATGTATTAAACTATACAATGATGTATAAAACTATACAATGATGTATAAAACTATACAATGATGTATAAAACTATACAATAATGTATTAAACTATACAATGATGTATTAAACTATACAATGATGTATTAAACTATACAATGATGTATTAAACTATACAATAATGTATAAAACTATACAATGATGTATAAAACTATACAATAATGTATTAAACTATACAATGATGTATTAAACTATACAATAATGTATTAAACTATACAATGATGTATTAAACTATACAATAATGTATAAAACTATACAATGATGTATAAAACTATACAATGACATATAAAACTATACAATGATGTATTAAACTATACAATAATGTATAAAACTATACAATGATGTATTAAACTATACAATAATGTATTAAACTATACAATGATGTATTAAACTATACAATGATGTATTAAACTATACAATAATGTATAAAACTATACAATGATGTATAAAACTATACAATGATGTATAAAAGTAGATAATGATGTATAAAACTATACAATGATGTATTAAACTATACAATAATGTATAAAACTATACAATGATGTATTAAACTATACAATAATGTATTAAACTATACAATGATGTATAAAACTATACAATGATGTATTAAACTATACAATAATGTATAAAAGTAGATAATGATGTATAAAACTATACAATAATGTATAAAACTATACAATGATGTATAAAACTATACAATAATGTATTAAACTATACAATGATGTATAAAACTATACAATGATGTATAAAAGTAGATAATGATGTATAAAACTAGATAATGATGAATAAAAGTAGATAATGATGTATAAAACTATACAGTGATGTATAAAAGTAGATAATGATGTATAAAACTAGATAATGATAAATAAAAGTAGATAATGATGTATAAAACTAGATAATGATTATAAAACTAGATAATGATTATAAAACTAGATAATGATGTATAAAAGTAGATAATGATATATAAAACTAGATAATGATGAATAAAAGTAGATAATGATGTATAAAACTAGATAATGATTATAAAACTAGATAATGATGTATAAAAGTAGACAATGATGTATAAAAGTAGATAATGATGAATAAAAGTAGACAATGATTTATAAAACTATAAAATGATGTATAAAACTATACAACGATGTATTAAACTATACAATGATGTATAAAACTATACAATGATGTATAAAAGTAGATAATGATGTATAAAAGTAGATAATGATGTATAAAACTAGATAATGATTATAAAACTAGATAATGATGTATAAAAGTAGATAATGATGTATAAAAGTAGATAATGATGAATAAAAGTAGACAATGATTTATAAAACTATACAATGATGTATAAAACTATACAATGATGTATTAAACTATACAATGATGTATAAAAGTAGATAATGATGTATAAAACTAGATAATGATGTATAAAACTAGATAATGATGAATAAAAGTAGATAATGATGTATAAAACTAGATAATGATGTATAAAACTAGATAATGATGAATAAAAGTAGATAATGATGTATAAAACTAGATAATGATTATAAAACTAGATAATGATGTATAAAAGTAGATAATGATGTATAAAAGTAGATAATGATGTATAAAAGTAGACAATGATTACAATGATGTATAAAACTATACAATGATGTATAAAACTATACAATGATGTATAAAACTATACAATGATGTATAAAAGTAGATAATGATGTATAAAAGTAGATAATGATGTATAAAAGTAGATAATGATGAATAAAAGTAGATAATGATGAATAAAAGTAGACAATGATGTATAAAAGTAGATAATGATGTATAAAAGTAGATAATGATGTATAAAAGTAGATAATGATGAATAAAAGTAGATAATGATGAATAAAAGTAGACAATGATGTATTAAACTATACAATGATGTATAAAAGTAGATAATGATGTATAAAAGTAGATAATGATGAATAAAAGTAGATAATGATGTATAAAAGTAGATAATGATGAATAAAAGTAGATAATGATGAATAAAAGTAGATAATGATAAATAAAAGTAGACAATGATGTATTAAACTATACAATGATGTATAAAAGTAGATAATGATGTATAAAAGTAGATAATGATGAATAAAAGTAGATAATGATGAATAAAAGTAGACAATAATGTATTAAACTATACAATGATGTATTAAACTATACAATGATGTATTAAACTATACAATGATGTATAAAAGTAGATAATGATGGATAAAAGTAGACAATGATTTATAAAACTATACAATGATGTATTAAACTATACAATGATGTATTAAACTATACAATGATGTATTAAACTATACAATGATGTATTAAACTATACAATGATGTATAAAACTATACAATGATGTATATTCAACTTTACACTGATTCACCAAAAACAAGATTCTCTGATTAATTTATGACAAAATGTACACAATATAAATGGTGAGTTTTCAGATTAGACATTTTAAACTCTGTCAGTTCAAGACGATGCAATAATTTTAATCAAATCACTGAGACATAAATCAGTGGGGAACATAAGCAAGAAAACAAAACTTGCAAAAGTACTCTTTATAGTGTTGACTAAAGTTTAAGGCCATATTATTCAACAGATTTTTATATGTCTTGGGTTTTCATCAAAATAACTAAGCTTCATAACTATATTATTAACAGATTTGCAAAGTCTTTGTTTCTTATCGTAATGACAAAGCTTCAAGACTACATTATTCGCATTATAGTCTTAGGTGAAAAAAATATGATGCATATATGAGAAACGTCAACACTCCATGATGTCAAATTGCATATATACCATATTTGACATAATACACACATAAAAAGTATTAGTTTGGTAATTTACTTGGGATTAAAACTTATAATAATAAGCACACACCAATAAAATATCAAGTGATGTACATACATATCCAATGTAATGTACATAATAGAAGAGTTATTTCCCTTTAACTATGCTGGCACTCTCCAGCGAGGAGGGTCATTGCATGGCACCCTGACAAAAGAGCGCACAACAAAAGCATGGCGACAAATGAGCGCATGACAAAAGAGCTCAATACCAAAAGAGTGCAAACGAAAGAGCGCAAGACAAAATAGATTGAATAATTTAGTAATTGAAAATCTTAAATGCTTAAAAAGAAATGTATTCAAATTTAAATTAGAAATCACTTCTGCATACATTAGGTAAATGTTTAACTAAATTATAATCATTACTTAAAATGACTAAAAGAAATTAATAGCACTATCTTTCCCTTCTGTGACTCGATTGTTTCCATGTAATTTTTTGTACAACTATTATACTGTAATTTTGTAAATGTTGTAAGACTGCAGAACATGGTGAACATAAATAGGATTTTGTAACTATTTATACACGTCCAACATATTCTTTGATCGCTAGTCTGTTTGTACTAACGTATATAGATCAAAGCTTCCATCGTTTGAAAACTTCTCTATATAACTATTTGATCTCCTATACTTATAGTATAGTTGCAAACATATTTTGTTTCCTCAATGTTTGAAAACTTCTCTACTTGATCTCTACTCTACTTGTTAGTATAATTTAATTGGGGCTTTTATATCAGCGCTCTTTTGGTATTGAGCTCTTTTGTCCGGCGCTCATTTGTCGCCGCTCTTTCGTCAGCGCGCTTTTGTCGGGTCAGCCATTGCATACTGGTCACACGAGTCAAGCACATGCAAAATCCCTATTTGAGATTGATGAAACTAAGGAATGTAAGCGAATATGAGACCCCAGATATGGACCATGATGAGTTCCATGAAAATAATGATGCTGCAGCAGGTCTTAGCAGCCATTTTCCTCCCACAGAGCATCCTGAGATCAAGAAACGTCCATTTAGGAGTCGATATTTTGTGCAAATTCTTATCAAAATAATGCTATGCACTTGTTAAGGCATCCTTGTGAATTATATAAAAGATGATATAAATGACTCACATAATGAATATCTAGAATTTGAAAGACTTAATTACCTGTCATACTTAAGTCTGTTATGGGTAAGAAAAGTTAGTGTGAACTCTAATCCAGAGTAGGTAAAAAGATAAAGAAAATAGACCGTCCCAATCCTTCTCACAGAGTCTAGGCCTGAAAGAATGAAAGAAAAGTGCTTCAGTAAATTAAATGCAAGAAGCAGATTGTAAATCTTGAAGGTTCTTGTCTAACGTCAAAAACATGTAAAATGATTGCCCTATTATACAACGTAATAACTTGAAGCAATTTCCAGGACATTTTAAAGCCATGAAAATATCAAAACATAAAACACGCATACAGATTAGACTCAAAAGTAGAAACTATAATGAGCAAACAATATCATGATTGATATTTTACCAAACATCTTAATGACAAACAATTCAATAGTTTTAATTAATCTATTTTCTTTTGAGAGAAGTAAAAAATGAAAATCATTTTACATTCTGTGACAAGATAAATGTTTCAATTTGAAATCCATTCAATCAGAGTAACCCCTCTAGCAAAATCAAACCTATTTGTTAAGTGACTATAACAGGACAAGCTAGTATGTTAGATACATCTTAAAAAGCATATCCAAGATAAGAGGGCTTTAAAAAATCCTCCAAAATGCAAATTGCTGCTGCTATCTTTGCAGTAGAACTGAGTTATCCAGACATTTTTTATTTTTGAGGAATAAATTTATTACAAGCCCTTGTCAGTATTCATGATAAATTGTTTAATAAACAAGAAGAACAAAACATGTCCAAATATTTTAGAGGGTATTAAAATGATATGCAATTTCTCTCTCTCTCTCTCTCTCTCTCTCTCTCTCTCTGATTATATAAGGTATATTATCAATTTACATTCAAGACACCTAAGAGAATGTTGTGTACTCACCTGAAGGTGCCAGATTTGTGACAGATGAGAATCTAAACAGAGACACTGGATTAATAAGATATGACTTCTTCTGCCAACCAGTAGCAATACTTTGTGCCTAAGAAAAGAGAATGAATTTGTCAGGTGTTAATCTGCATAATTGCATACCAAAACAAATATACATTTTAATCCTTAGGTTGGTTTTTGTACTTCGTGGCCCTTTTTTTTAACTGTGTTGCATCTAAGATTTTATGGGCTAGAGATAATGACACAAATTCTCAAAGGGACAAAGTAAATTATTTTAAGATATTTTAAATTCAAATTCTGTCTCCTATTTTTTCTGACATTGATGGTGTTTGGGGGTTGTGTTTTACTAGACTAGATCTCTTAACTAAAATTAGATTTTCTATCTGATTGGTCACTGATATCATCTTCACTGCATACAAGACCCAGCAATATTCATCATGATGTGTAGTGGTCATGATGCAAAATATCATAGTTTATAACGTAACCAGTACACTGCAAGGGCAGTCAATGGAATAAATTGTTTCTTCAAAAGAGTTCAATTTACTTCCAGCAACTGATTATAGTGCTATAGCATTGAAGTTCTCATGGAAGGAAATGAAATAAATTAAGTTCAAAATCAGCAGCTGTAGAGGATGAAATTAGTAAATCCAATAAAAATATCTGAGTGATAATAATGCTACAAGAGAGCTTTGTATCAGATGAGAAAATTTATATTATCTGGAAAAGAATACAGTTTTTACTGTGAACAGATAGACACTTCGGTATTAGCAAACACTTGGCTTGTTAACATTTCCTCTACAAAACAAAAAAAAAATGGACAACAAAATTTGGTTTACAACTATACAAAGGGGGATGAAAAAAAAATGCAAAACAAATCACATATTATGACTAATATTCAATGTAATTTAAATAGCCACTAATAATTGGTACTGTGACTAATATTCAATGCATTTTAAATAGCAACAAATAAATGGTACTGTTTCAATGTATTTTAAATAGCCACTAATAAATGATACTGTGACTAATATTCAATGCATTTTAAATAGCCACAAATAAATGGTACTGTGACTAAGATTCAATGCATTTTAAATAGCCACAAATAAATGGTACTTTGACTAATATTCAATGTAATTTAAATAGCCACTAATAAATGGTACTGTGACTAATATTCAATGCATTTTAAATAGTCACTAATAAATGGTACTTTGACTAATATTCAATGTAATTTAAATAGCCATTAATACATGGTACTGTGACTAATATTCAATGTAATTTAAATAGCCACTAATAAATGGTACTGTGACTAATATTTATTGCATTTTAAATAGCTACCAATAAATGGTACTGTGACTAATATTCAATGTAATTTAAATAGCTACTAATAAATGGTACTGTGACTAATATTCAATGTAATTTAAATAGCCACAAATAAATGGTACTGTGACTAATATTCAATGCATTTTAAATAGCCACTAATAAATGGTGCTTTGACTAATATTCAATGTAATTTAAATAGCCATTAATACATGGTACTGTGACTAATATTCAATGTAATTTAAATAGCCACTAATAAATGGTACTTTGACTAATATTCAATGTAATTTAAATAGCCATTAATACATGGTACTGTGACTAATATTCAATGTAATTTAAATAGCCACTAATAAATGGTACTGTGACTAATATTTATTGCATTTTAAATAGCTACCAATAAATGGTACTGTGACTAAGATTTAATGCATTTTAAATAGCTACCAATAAATGGTAATGTAACTAAGATTCAATGCATTTTAAATAGCCACAAATAAATGGTACTGTGACTAATATTCAATGTAATTTAAATAGCCACTAATAAATGGTACTGTGACTAATATTCAATGCATTTTAAATAGCCACTAATAAATGGTAATGTGACTAATATTCAATGCATTTTAAATAGCCACTGAACATGCTACAAATACATCATGATTAATATTATAAACGCTGTGTCACAACAAGCACTATCTTTTCAAAAGTCTAAATTTGAAACAATGATACAAAACTGGTCATCAATGGTTCAAAACTTTAGAAGAAAAAGTTTTAATTCTGAACAATCTTTTGTACTGATGATGATAGATATTCAATTTATGTAGAACAAAAAGCAAAGAAAAGGTGGAAATATTACAGAATTTTACATGGTTTTATTGGTGCATGTTCCACTTGCTTCAGTGAATGAATACTGCAAATAAGAAGTGCATACAAGTTATAATACCATTTATTTTGTTGATGAAAACTATGTTATCAATTGCTTTGTTATGTTTCCTTCTGGTATTGCAAAACCAACACGATCTATGTATCTTTGTTTAGTGGAACTGTTGGATTCTTACTCACTCTTTTGTTCTCTGGTAACGTTTCCTTGAAGAAAATCATGAGGAAAATAATATCAAGCAAGGCCAAGAAAAGGGCAAAAAGAGCTGGTACAACGTAAAACTGTCCTTCATGTTCCCGAGCATATCTTGAAAATATGGCTCCAATAATTGGTCCAAATACAAAGCCTATTGAAAAGGCAATACCAATGAGTGCCTGAAAAGAAACAAATTGAAAAATAAGTACACCCTTCAAGTTTTCTGAAATAAATATTTACCGAAAATAAAATGATTGTTAGAAACCATGACAATATAATCCCTTGGTTATTTTAGCTGTAAATGTCAATTTCCATTAAAAGTATAATTTATAGCAGTCGTTTTTGTAAGTAACTCAGGGTAATTATCTGCATGGTAGTATGGATACAGCTGGTATTGGGTTCTCCATTGCAAACATTTTAAATGTTATCAGGGGTGATATAGTAAAAAGTACCGGTTTTACCCACAGTAGCTTGAATAGAGTTAGCAAAAAATAACATATCTGTATTGAAATTTCTGTGTCTACTGTCAACAGTTATAAATTAATACTTGTAATTGCAACTGACATTTTATTTACATGCTTAAAATACCTTTCCTCACCTGTTTTCCAGGTTTATACTAATCTAGTTAAAATTGGTTAAGTACATTTTTAGACAAATAGAAGGGTATATATGTTTGACTGTACAGAATCGGGTTATTTTTTGAAGACCATAAACTTACAGCAAACACAGTCTAATGATTTTCTCAGCTGTTCTCTTACATTGATGGGCAAATTAAAGCTATGCATGTTAAGCTGGACCTCAAATGGTAAAAGCAATTAAAGACAATGCATACAAATTAATGTCTATTGCTCACACTTGAATGAATTCAGGAAACTCTTTGTCTGATGTATTTACCAGAGATATGTATTTCTAACCGATGGCATTTTCATCTTCATCTCAAAGATACCAAGTAATAACTTTAATAAAAATAAATGAATTATCAAACGAGTTCAGTAAAACTATTTCAATTAAAAACTGAGATGAAGAAAGTAAGTCAATGCTTTTGCCATTTGCATGAATAAAACAAAGAAATAACTGAGCACTAGAATGAAGGAAAATTAGAATTTCAAGTCACTCAAGTTGACAAGTATCAATACAATGTAACAATTATGTTGCTTTCATTTGCATTCAAATGGTACTTGATTGAGTAAAACATCAAACTGTACATACCATGCCTTTCCCTCGTTTCCCTTGTGGCAGAATGTCGGCCACCACAGCAGTGCTGATGCTGACATTACCCTTGCTGATTCCACCAATAATACGAGAGATGACAAACAGTGTGAAGTTGTGTGACACCGCCCAGAGAGCATATGATGCAGCTATCCCTACCTAAAACAAAGCAGAATATTATAATTAGTCACCATAATTTTCTTCTGCCACTTTGATAGAATTATGTGCACAAAACTGCCATGTATTTTTACTGTAAATACAGTACAGTATGTAAAAGTTGCATATTAAATGGGACGTGTGGAAAAGGCCATGTATTTTTACTGTAAATACAGTACAGTATGTAAAAGTTGCATATTAAATGGGACATGTGGAAAAGGCTTCCAAATACTTTATTTTGATTCAATGTGCAACTGGAATTATAGTAGTATCTGATACATGTGTAGACTTAATGTATATGAACAAACTGGAATAATTAGCTCATTTTGTCTATGTTTCTAAACTCTCCAATTTGAAGGTGCATTGTATCTCTCAAACTGTCAAATTTAGGATGGTGTCAGAATGTATTTATCAAAATAGAAATAAAATTCATTTCCGTGTAAAAATGTCAATATTTCAGAAAATGTCAATCAGGACCCATCGTTCCTAATCATCGGTTACCCGTGCACCTGACCAAATGGAAATTATACAAAACATGAACCTAAACTGCTTTGTTTTAAGGTCATACATGTCAACCCCTGAAAGGTATAAGCATAACTGTTATTAATATGAATGGTAAAAAAATTAAATGACTGAACATGTGTCTGTAATTCTTGGCTTATTTTGGGATTTAATTTGCAATACTGTAAGTTATTTTTTTCTCATTTTCACTTTGTATTCTAGGTATATAAAAATTGATTTGTTGAATTTAACAAATCATATTGCCTTTCACTCTTTTTTATTACTGATTTTAAGAGCATGGACTCATAACATAGTCTACATCACATGTTTCACTTTTGCTGAAAGGTCATCAAGTCCACAAATTCTGAATGCCGTATTACATCAATGCTGAATTTCTCTTTGAAAATTTGTAAAACGCTAATGATTTGTTCTTTTCCTGATGCAACTTATTCCTGAGTTTAACAAAATCACTCTTCTCTAACATATTTTCGCCATCAACGAGTCACACTTATAAAGCCTGTTTCACTTAATATTTGGCACCATGTTGTTTGTTTCAATATGGACTAGTCTGCATAGTACATGGTTTCAAATTCAAGAAACATGTCTGTTTTCTTGAAACATGTCATGTACAGTTACTATAAATAGAAAATAAGGAAACTGTTCACATGTATCAAAAATACAAGATCAATAGATGGAGGTTTATGATGGATGAATGTCACATGACAATCCATAAACTGTACTCATTATTCTGTGTCTTTATCACTTCCGACATTGCCAGATAAACGTTTTGAACTGAACTTGGAAATGGAGTATTTTTACATGGACTAAATAGGTACCCTATAGTTAATTTTATTACCCAAGTAATTATGAATGTGTGGGTACCTGAGTATCTGCAGACACCTTTGTTTCCATGCACATTATATACATTTTGGAAATATCAATTCGTTGTGTTTTATTCTGTCACTGATCCAAAACCATCTTGGTCTATCTGGTGATAAATACAATTAATAAACTAACTGCAATCATTCTGGTAATCCCATTTTAAAAAAATAAACATGTAGAATTTACATGTAATAATAAACACTTGAAAAATGCTAAATAAAGTTATACTTGCCCCAGAACTTATCAAAGATGTTATAAATGAAACTTAATAAAATTTAGTTGCTCCTATGAAAGTAGAAAAGTTACTATATGAAAATCAGAAAATGAATCAGCGAAACAAGGCTACCACAACTATCAATAGTTTGGTTTCATAACATCAAATTATATATTAGTCAATGGCATCAATTCAAAGAAAGGAAAACAACAGGAATTTATATCTAATGGCACTGACCATGGACAAAATGAGGACTGGTTTTCTACCATAAACATCTGAAGTTGCTCCTAAGACAGGAGAAGCCAGGAACTGAAGCAGTGAAAACAAGGATCCAATCAAACCTGAAATAAAATAAATTATGAGAATTTGGCTTACATGTATTTAATATGCTTGCCACCTCCCTTAAGCAACAGCCTCTCATGTCCAGTCAGGATCTCATATTCCCTTCTCTTCATTTCATCTACAGATTTACCTCTTCTCAAATAATCCCCTTGTTTAACCAGTCAAAATTTGTCATCCATCTCACCAGTGGCTTCTAAAGAGAAACTCCATTACCAGTATTAGAAAAATGTTATTTTTATCCACTTGCACATCAGTCATGTACAAATAACTTGCCCAGCAACAAAATTAGCATTCCCAGTAAAGAACATTTCTTAGTATACAATATTCAATTTTTAAAAACCACTACACATAATTATTCTTGTATTTCCTAATTGAAATGGCAACACAAAAAAAACAGGGGGCACCTTTAATATTCAAATTTTTGTACATCTGGATATGAAGGAATCATTTTATACACTATTTCAATCTAAATATATTTGAAATAGGTGCAATTGTTTACATTTAGATGTGTGTGTGTGATTTGGATTTTTAACATATCTTTAACAATATTTCAATCATATTGCTACAATGTCTGCAGTGTGACAGTTTATAGTGATGTCTAGCACTGCGGCATCATGCCGCAAACACCCAGTTCCATTATCCTGACACCAGGTCAACCAGTTCTAACATTAACCGTTTAATGGATTGAACCCATGACCTCCTGCATCTGAGGCGGACACCGTAAAAACCAGGCCACCAAGCGGTTTACATTTAGATGTAACAATAATACATCTATACATGGATAACTAAACCCTGATTCTAATCTGTTTATTATTATTATTATTATTATCATTATTAATATTATTATTGCTTATGGTTCTTGCAGATCAATAAACACTCTACTCAATTCTTAATGTTGTCTATGTTCCCCTGGATATGGCACTGGGAATATGTTTTGACCACCCAAATATTGCTTAACTAGTAAACTATTACTATGCTGGGATGTATGTAATTGATGAGTATGGGTATTTCTATGTGCACGCATGCATGACCAAAAAAGGTAATGGCTTATGTGATGACAGATTGTTATTTAGTGTGAGTCTAGATAGCTAGAGGAATGTGTTAATGTCCTTGTGTGTTCATACAGGAAGCTTTTAGGGACCAGAGGAGCTGTAAGAGACAGAGAAGGGAAATACCCTAGTACAGTTGGTCCTGAGTCTCTGCGAGACAAAAAAAAGGAGAGAATGGAAGCAGAGTTAGATGGACTGGAGGGGAACTGGAGTACCAGTAAAGAGAAAGAATAATACAGATGAGTAGGAACACAGGACAGGAGGAAAATCTATACAGTAATTCAGATGATGAAAAAGGCCATCACTTGGTCCAATGAAAGATGAGTGATAGGGTTTTGAATATTGAATTTCATTTGATTCTCTGTTATTGAATGGTATTAAATTATTTGAATTTCACCTTTTGTGTATTCAGTAATTTAACTGTCGACATCGCTGACTGGGGGCTCGGAGTTTTGCATCTCTCTATCACTACTTTAATTTCTAAGAAAAACTTGTCAGGGTGGGTCTTCTGTAATAATTAAATAAAATACTGGGAGCCTCCACCAAAACCTAGTCCATGCAAACCTTTACATATAACATAATTTCTCAGGAGACAAGCATGATATTGGAAGGATAGGTTTCAGTAACTTTGCTTCAAATGAAATAATCCTTTGTGTCCAAAAGCTAGAAGTGCTATTTATGACTAATTATGGTGGTTTTTTTTGATGGTTGATGGTTCATGTACTCGGAGATTGTTACACTCGGATTCAACGGACACACAAACATCAAAGGTTCTACTACTTTATGTAAAACAAGCATTGAAGTGTTGCTTACAGTATAAGCCCATACTCCTGCTCTTTGACTGTAATTTTTTTAGATAGGATTTGATAAAATGAATTTAATTTAACATTTGTGCCATATGCAAGGCAACTAGTCAATGCTAATAATACACACTGGTTTGCTGAACCCACAGCTTCCAAACTTGTTGAATACAATTCAAATATATTGAACAATTCCTCAAAATTCACTCTAGAATTATTGGAATCCATACCACTGCTATTAAAAATATTACATTCAGGTTTGTAGAACACACAAAAGCCATGGAAAAATCACACAACTTGAAGCAAAACAAAAGCAACAATCTTATTAACTCAAACACAGTACTGCTTGCTACAGTACCAAGCCCACACACCTAATCTCTGTTGCCGTTTTAGCAAGAATTATTGATAAGGAATAATATTAATTTAACATCTGTACCTTTTATCCAAGGTTATAGAATTGGTACATGCTTAATTAGCCCCCTGTAAAACAAACAATAGAACAGTGCCCACATATCATACCAGTTATAAAAATATCCTACTAGTTATGAAATATCATACTAGTTATGAAAATATCATACTAGTTATGAAATATCCTACTAGTTATGAAATATCCTACTAGTTATTAAAATATCCTACTAGTTATTAAAATATCCTACTAGTTATGAAATATCATACTAGTTATGAAAATATCCTACTAGTTATGAAATATCCTACTAGTTATGAAATATCCTACTAGTTATTAAAATATCATACTAGTTATGAAATACCCTACTAGTTATGAAATATCATACCAGTTATGAAATATCACGTTATTAAAATATGATACTAGTTATGAAAATATCCTACTAGTTATGAAATATCCTACTAGTTATGAAATGTTATACTACTTATGAAATGTCAAACTAGTTATGAAATATCATACCAGTTATAAAAATATCCTAATAGTTATGAAATATCCTACTAGTTATTAAAATATCATACTAGTTATGAAATACCCTACTAGTTATGAAATATCATACCAGTTATGAAATATCATACTAGTTATGAAATACCCTACTAGTTATGAAATATCATACCAGTTATGAAATATCACACATTATTAAAATATCATACTAGTTATGAAAATATCCTACTAGTTATGAAATATCCTACTAGTTATGAAATATCATACTAGTTATGAAATATCCTACTAGTTATGAAATATCCTACTAGTTATGAAATATCATACTAGTTATTAAAATATCCTACTAGTTATGAAATGTTATACCAGTTATGAAATATCCTACTAGTTATGAAATATCATACTAGTTATAAAAATATCAAACCAGTTATAAAAATATCCTACTAGTTATGAAATGTCATACCAGTTATGAAATATCACTAGTTATGAAATATCATACTAGTTATTAAAATATCCTACTAGTTATTAAAATATCATACTAGTTATGAAATATCATGCTAGTTATTAAATATCATACTAGTTATTAAAATATCCTACTAGTTATTAAAATATCATACTAGTTATGAAATATCATACTAGTTATGAAATACCCTACTAGTTATGAAATATCATACCAGTTATGAAATATCCTACTAGTTATTAAAATATCATACTAGTTATGAAATGTCATACTAGTTATTAAATATCCTACTAGTTATGAAATATCCTACTAGTTATTAAAATATCATACTAGTTATGAAATGTCATACTAGTTATGAAATACCCTACTAGTTATTAAAATATCATACTAGTTATGAAATATCATACCAGTTATGAAATATCCTACTAGTTATTAAAATATCATACTAGTTATTAAAATATCATACTAGTTATGAAATATCATACCAGTTATGAAATATCCTACTAGTTATTAAAATATCATACTAGTTATGAAATATCATACCAGTTATGAAATATCCTACTAGTTATTAAAATATCATACTAGTTATTAAAATATCATACTAGTTATGAAATATCATACCAGTTATGAAATACCCTACTAGTTATTAAAATATCATACTAGTTATGAAATATCATACCAGTTATGAAATATCCTACTAGTTATTAAAATATCATACTAGTTATGAAATGTCATACTAGTTATGAAATACCCTACTAGTTATTAAAATATCATACTAGTTATGAAATATCATACCAGTTATGAAATATCCTACTAGTTATTAAAATATCATACTAGTTATTAAAATATCATACTAGTTATGAAATGTCATACTAGTTATTAAAATATCATACTAGTTATGAAATGTCATACTAGTTATTAAAATATCCTACTAATTATGAAATATCATGCTAGTTATTAAATATCATACTAGTTATGAAAATATCATACTAGTTATTAAAATATCCTACTAGTTATTAAAATATCATACTAGTTATGAAATATCCTACTAGTTATGAAATATCCTATTAGTTATGAAAATATCATCCTAGTTATGAAAATATCCTACTAATTATGAAATATCATACTAGTTAACAAAACATCATACTCGTTATCATTCTAGTTAAGAAAAGTCATAATAGTTATAAAAATATCATACTAGTCATACTAGTCATGAAAATATCATTCTAGTTATGAAATTATCATCCTGATGATTTTGCTTGTAGCTACTGAAAGTGACTGTTCATGATTTTCTATTTGATGATGATTGTTTCCTGAATAATAAACTGAATAATATAACTGATTCTTACATGTGCACCATTTCTCTTCAGTGTGTGATAATTCTATTTTCACAATATATAAGAAGACACAATATCATGATTTATGGATATACCAAACCATCAGTCTACAAAAAAAGACTGATGAACTACAAAGTTACTACTGTGTTGCTAACCCTGTTGTATGCATGTAAAAACCTGGACGGTGTATATATGCCTTGCCAAGAAGCTCAATTATTTTCATATGGATTTCTTGAAGGAAGCAGACAATTTAGTAAATTACATTTCCTCAATAATATTTATCTGATCACATTACATTATTGATAACTTTCTTTGCTTCCTCCGAATCGAGCCCTCCTGGAAATACTGATTAACATAATGTTTCGTCTATATTATATAGACAAGGGGAATAAATTTGTACAGATTAACTCCCCTATCTACCCTACTGTTATGCCGTTTAAACCAGTTCATACGAGTGAAACCTTAAAGAATGCTCGCATTGTGGGGAAGGGTGGAAGGGATTATTCGTAATGTTATTGGGTAATTATTATTAGATAAACATAATTTATTAAACAATTTGCTTTCTCTGCCAAATACATCACCTAATTACATTATATTAGGAGAATAGGTAAGAGTAAAATATACACAAAGCATCCAACCTCTACCTGTGTCACCCAGTAATAGCATGATTGCCTTTCTTGCCAGATCAATAAAAGATAGGGATCAAATAATTATTGTTAGTTGACTATTTCTAAGGAACCTGATTGTATTATTAGAACAAATGAACCATCAATGAGAACCTTTTCGTTTAAAGCTGGTACTGATGACATGACGGTTGGCAGGCAACATCACTAGTGTCAGAAAAATGACAATCAAATAAGATCTTCTGTGGTGATCTTATAGTGGTCAGAATAAATTCTTCAAAGATTCCCTCAATTCATCCCTGAATCACTTCAACAATGACACTGAAACTTTATTTTTATTGCTTATTTAATCAGTAATGCTAAGTTTAGTTAATGATTATGACTGAATATCTAACCTCCAAATAAAACTGAGTTCCATCTTGGAGTATCAGGTGCTCCAACCAGTTCCCGGAAACCATGGACTGATGTCTTCAGAGTGTGATACAGATTGTCCTAAAAACAAAAACAAATTTCAATAATCACTGAAAATGATCTTGTGAATTCAAATATTTTTATACTGGTGGAATTTCATAGCTAACTGTTTGTGAAATCAATAAACAAGCTGAAAGAGAAAATAATATGACAAAAACTTATGTCATTTTTGGGATAATGCATGGTTTGATTACAAATCACCTTACCTCTAGCTGTAAGATGAGCGGATGGTGTATAAATAAGTGGGGACTTGTAATAATAAAATATTATTCTTGATATTATTCTTCTAAAATACAAAGCTGGCATATTTGTCTCAAATATTCTGTAAACCCATATAAAGATCGAATTATAAAATTTTTTAACAAACAATTTTTATTCATGAAAATACTGTAAATTTTCTATATTCTTTAGCATACAACTTTTTCTTGATTTTGTGGTTGCCATGAACCATAAGATCAGTCAATAAGAATAATAATAATAATGACGACTTTGTATAGCACCTAATCTTTAGAAGCTCTAAGTACTTTAAAACATCTATAATGATATGAATACAAAATGCTGAAAATATTTAAGGTAGGAATGGTTTTTTTTAGGTCTTAAAGTTTGTTCTCGCAGTTGAAAAAGGTGAGTTTTAAGAGCACACTTGAAAGGGATCACTGTGTCTTTTTGTCTAATTTCAATGGCCAATTCATTCCACGTTGATGGCCCTGGTATGCAAAAGAATGTTGTCCATATGACATAGGAATAATGAGTATATGATTGTCAGAAGAGGAGCATAAATATCTTGTTAGTGTGAACATATGGGTGGGGCCGGATAGATCGTTCTGTAGAAATAACAAATTCCCTCTAAAAATCAGTGAATTCAAGTACTGCCAAACAATAACTTTCTTAACACATTAACCCCTAGTGATGACTTTACAAGGCATGAGGTAGTAGCCTACTTCCAAGGTCTGTAGCATCAAGGTCATGCATGATACACTAAAGAGGGTGGTATTATAGAAAGGTAGATTTAGCTCTACAATGATACCAAAAAATCTGGATATTTTAGTTGCACTACAAAATACAGAGGAATAAACCTAAGTTATTGTACCCATTTTTTTTTCACCCAAAAAAATTCGCCCATGATCGGAATCTGAATTTGTGTCCAGATTTGAGACTTTATGGACTCAGATCTACGGCAGACCGGTCTGAAGCACACACAAACAGGTGAACCTGTGCAAAAAGTGGGATAGTGTGGACATTTTGAATAAAGAGTCTTCTCCATACGTAAGGTATGGGTCCGTTAAGCAAAAACAATTTCACCTTCTGCTCATGAGCCAGCAAACTAACCAATGAAAAACATTTTCTTAAGCACAACTAGCCATTTGTCTAATGAAATATTACTTGGAAGTCGATGTATTAGGGTGTATTCAGAAATAGTCCCCAAAATGTGTTTCGTATTCACATTTCATGCGAAAACAGCAAAAACCATATCTATGCGTGTACTGAAGTCTGACCCAGCTGCAAAACATACAGACTCCAAGCTACCACTGCATAATCCACCAGTATATCCTGGTCTATACAATTCATTAAAAGTAATAAGTAGAACAAGTAACACATACCTTAACTGGCTGGCAAATAAGGATCTATGGTGTTTACAGATGAATCTGGCTTATAAGCAAGTATAGATGGCAAATGTAATGCCAGCAATACATTTGGATAAATATCCAAGAATGTGCATAATGTTTCCATTTTTTGAATTTCTGTCCAAAACAAAATACAGCCAAACCTGTGTGTAATGAATAAACAGGGTACCACATCTATTCTTTAAAAATAGGTCCTCTTAATAAATGGTTTAAGTCATGTAGAGGGATTTGAAAGATCAAACAGAGATACACAAAACTCAAAAGCATATATATAGATAATGTGACTGAATCGAACTCAAATTATCTGGATATTATCAACTGTACATAGACAGGTGGGTGGTTAGGTAGGTAGGTGGGTGGGTGGGTAGATAGGCTGGTAGGAAGGTACATAGATACACCAGGGAAGCAATATCGATTTGCAGTACATGCAAGTCCATGGTTGACAATGCATGTGATAAGCAGTTTGCTGTATTACTGAGAAGTCTGCAATATTGATATGTATATCTATAATCTTCTTAATTTGTATTCATGACTGTAAATTGTGGTTATCATCTATCAATTGCTGAATTTGGTGTACAAGAATATGGTCTATTTTAAGATGTAATGAATGTAAAATTGTGCATGGTCTATAACAGATGCTTAAGTATGTGTTTAGAATTACTAATAACAAAATTATTAGTAAATATATTGACATGAGTTGGCCCTTTTTCCCAAATGGACAGATATCTTAAAAGAATTAAGTTATTTTCCATTGAATGGGTAAGGTCACATGAATCTGTATTTTGAAATATTAAACTGAATAGTAAGATATGTCACATGGAGTATATTGTGACATATAGTCATAATATACTCATGACGGTATAAATAAGGAATTAACTGACCAATCGGATTCATTCCTATTTTAGTGTAAATATTATTTCCTGTGTTCTTGTTGTATGTCTGCAGACATGTTTTATCTTGTACTTAGATATTATTTGAAAGGGAAAACCTTTATCTGGACTGTTCAGTAGAAACAGAAAGTGCTCATTGGACTATAATAATATTTTTGAACTAATGTGAATTATTCAAAAATGTTCTGGTCAACACCATTTTGAAAAAAATTATGTTTCTTGCCAAACAAATACATTTCTAGTTCTGAAATTAATAAGAAACTTATCTTTCTTTTTACTTTAATAAAACGTTTCACATTATTTTGGCTTCATTTTATAATACTATAAGATCCTCTCACATTTTCATTTTAACTCTGATAATGAAATTATTTGTTAAGTTATACAAAATTAATCTTTTTAACTTAATTTGTGTTAACTGGGTTGTAAAAATATGCTGGTGTTAAATATTTGCAGGTGGTTTCCACGGAAATGCTAAAAGTATAATGAGTGTGCCATACCTCACCATGTGTCCCATAATAGTCAAGAAGAGAGGGTAGCAATGGCAGTATCAATGTGAAACCCAGCAAATCAATAATTAAGGATATGAAAATAATATACAGCATCTTCTGCTCAGAGCTAACTGTGACAGCAGGAGAACTGTCCTGGCTTGCTTCTCTATTCTGTTTTCCATTTTCTGGCAAATGAGATTTGCTTTCCAGGTTTGCTTCTTGTGATCTTGTCAACACCATATCTGATGATAACTCTGAAAAAAGAAATCATTTTTAAAATATGTTTGTCAAAAAAGTTATTTTTTTTTTTTTTTTTTTTTTTTTTTAGGGTTTAACGCCATTTTTCAGCACACGATAGGCTATACATGGCAGCCAGTATTATTGGTGGAGGAAGAACCCGGGAAAACCCCCGGAAAGAACCGCCGACCCACGAGAAGCTACTGGCAAGCTTTCTCACATAACTACATTAGCCGAATCTTAGACTCGAACATACGCAGACAGAGGTGAGACGGCAGTGATCCGTAACGGCAAGCGCTTTAGACCACTCGGCCACTCGGGGCCCCTCAATAAAGTTATGAAAAATAGTAACAGAACAAACACACAAGGGTTGTATGGTTCCCAATAACCCTGAATACTGCAAATAAAATGAAGGTTTATATTAAAATGTAATATCCTAAAATTTAAACAACTTTTCGAATTGTAAAATCTTTTATAAATGAATTTACTTTTTGTCAGACATTTATCTACAAATGAATAGTTTAATATGACTAAGACTTAAATATGTGATAAATATAGCCCTAGCATTTAACATCAGTTTCTTTGTAACCATAAAGACTTAAACATGTTGTAATTATAGCCCTAGAATTTAACAAGACTCTCTTTGTAACCATAAAGACTTAAACATGCTGTAATTATAGCCCTAGAATTTAACATGACTCTCTTTGTAACCATTAATACTTAAACATGTTGTAATTATAGCCCTAGAATTTAACATGACTCTCTTTGTAACCATAAAGACTTAAACATGTTGTAATTATAGCCCTAGAATTTAACATGACTCTCTTTGTAACCATAAAGACTTAAACATGCTGTAATTATAGCCCTAGAATTTAACATGACTCTCTTTGTAACCATAAAGACTTAAACATGTTGTAATTATAGCCCTAGAATTTAACATGACTCTCTTTGTAACCATAAAGACTTAAACATGTTGTAATTATAGCCCTAGAATTTAACATGACTCTCTTTGTAACCATTAACACTTAAACATGTTGTAATTATAGCCCTAGAATTTAACATGACTCTCTTTGTAACCATTAACACTTAAACATGCTGTAATTATAGCCCTAGAATTTAACATGAATTTCTTTGTAACCATTAACACTTAAACATGCTGTAATTATAGCCCTATAATTTAACATGACTCTCTTTGTAACCATTAACACTTAAACATGCTGTAATTATAGCCCTAGAATTTAACATGAATCTCTTTGTAACCATAAAGACTTAAACATGTTGTAATTATAGCCCTAGAATTTAACATGAATTTCTTTGTAACCATAAAGACTTAAACATGTTGTAATTATAGCCCTAGAATTTAACATGAATTTCGTTGTAACCATAAAGACTTAAACATGTTCTAATTGTAGCCCTAGAATTGAACATGAATTTCTTTGTTGTTGTAGGGTTCAACGCCATTTTTCAGCACAATATAGGCTATACATGGCAGCCAGTATTAATGGTGGAGGAAGAACCCAGGAAAACCCTTGAAAGAACCAAAGACCCACGAAAAGCTACTGGAAAGCTTTCTCACATACCTACATTGGTCGAATCCAAGACTCGAACCCACGCAGACAGATGGGAGAAGGCAGTGACCCTAAATTGAGAGCACATTAGACCAATTGGCCACTCAGGGCCCCCGAAACACCATGTCAGTATGAATATCCATGTAGGCGGATTAGAAGTAACAATATGGTCAATGTGCTGGCCATATGGGACCACAGATTAGATCCAGTTTCATTTAAGAAGTCTTTTACTAAAAACTCCACATTTATGTGACCATCCATTCAGGAGGAATAGCTATAATATTTTCAAAATGGCAGCCACAGAAGCTATACTGACATCATGTTGATATGACCATCTATGCAGGAGAAGGAGGGATAAACATATTTATAGATGTCAGATCAGAACCATTTTCACCTATGACCACAAACAAGACATCATATGAAGTGACCATATTGGCTTTGTAAGCAACACCATTTTCATCTAAAGGCCAACTAGTTCATGTCTGACCTACAAGGAGTTCAGGAAAAGTAGAATAACAAACTTGTGCCAATGGACGGACGGATGACAACTAGCCCAACAGGAAATTTACACACAAATATTTATCCAATATAACACCTTAGGAAGAACTAATACTACATCCCAAATCCCTCCCTCCCAGATAAAACCTTTAGCTAACAAAGAGCTAAACGTTATCTGCCCACCTAGTTGGTGGTTAGGCAGAGTGATATCCCTTTGATTTAGGAACTGACAGGAGGAAAAGCCATGAATTTCTAAGTTACTAAGGAATTGTTTTAATATGGAGGATACTGTGGGGAGGCTCAGAGGGTCTAAGAGTATTATGATTGGGTAAGTGTTCATAAAGAAATATAATTTACAAGAAAAGATTTTGTTCTTTAAATATGTTACCCAATCATAATACCTTAGGAGAATATGTAAAAGGTGGAAGGAGGCACATCCCTTTATCACAGAGATGCCATATCTGGTCCCCTAAGGTATCTGAGACAACTTCTAGGTAACCTAACTGGAAAAGACTCCATATGTTGGGGAGTGGCTCTGAAAAAGAAAAACTTGTTCCCTCCAACAAATCAACCAAAAGTCATGAAGCTTCATCTTATAAAGTTGTCAAATGGCCTGGAAAAGCAACCTGTTGTGAAATGGCAATAGATTCATCTGAGCCCTTTGAAATCACCATCCTAATTCAACTCCCATAGTAAACATATGGAAAAACCATCATATTCCAAATTCAATAACTTAAAATGTCTGGTGCTAATGATCAGGCCTACATTTCTCCATGCACAACTATCCTTAGTGAAAGCTTCTGTATGGAGAACACATGAGCTGCAGCATTTTGTTTAATCTACATGTGCATAAAACATGTTATTGATTCTGCACCAATTGAAACAGGTGCTCCTTTCATTACTGAGTACTCCTAAATCAAGCCTGTAAAAATACTAAAATTGCATCAATAGAATATTGTCAATAGTTTTTTTAAAAATTACAGATAGGATAAGCTCTCAAAAGATTTGTTACTATTACATTTTTACTTTTCATTATTAAACAATAATGGACCACCAAATCTCTATATGCTCTATTATTTGTTTACAGTTCTTCCATATGAATTGGTACTGTGTGTCCAGAAAGATCACTGAGGTAAAGACTTGCCTTCCATCCCGCTGCATGGATAATATCAGTTACAGAACAGTTCTGATCAAAGGCACTGCTTCTGGGAACTGCTCTGACATTGAGAGCCTAACTATTTCATCCGAGTTATGTTCTATTTAATACAACAAAAAAAAACAGTATTTGTGGAGGAAAACACTTGATCTGAATTTCAAATCAAACAAACAACAGCAAAATGCAAAGTTGATTTTTTAAAAGAAAATATATGAAATAGAACTTCTTTAACTGGTAGCTTGGTGCCTACCACAAAAGTTTGCACCTATCACAGGACTTTTTGCCCACCACCGGGGTTTACAGCCTACTTCCAATATACAGTGCCCACCACCAGGGCCTACAGCCTACCTCAAGCATCTAGTGCCTACCACCAGGGCTTACAGCCTCCAAGATCTAGTGCCCACCACCAGGGCCTACAGCCTACCTCCAGGACTTAGTGCCAACCACCAGGGCCTACAGCATCCAGGATCTAGTGCATGCCATAGTACCAAGTGTATACCATTAGATCCAACATCTGCTACATAAACTAGTGCTTACCACCAGGCCCTCAATGTATCTACTGCAGAAACTTGTGCCAACCTTCTGACTTTGTGTTAACACACGAACTAATGCCTTCTATGTGATCTTTTCCAAGGTCTTCCTAATACTTTATTAAAAGGAACATATTAAGACCCTTTGCTATTTCAACCATGTCAAGAGTGTAGACTATTATACTAGGTAAATAGTGGAAATTACGAAGTGTGCTTTGTATTATTTCTTTGGCAGTCTATATAAACCATTCATTCACAATCACTGTATATCTTTTGTGAGGTGGCAATTACAAAAAATGGACTTTGAGAGTTATAAAAAAAGCTGACATTTAAAAGTATGCAAGAAAAACGTGCTACCAGTATTATCATAAAATCTTAATTCAAGAAAAACTGGAAGTTTATAGACATATGAACACATAAGAATGACAAAAGCTTTTTAATACCTTATTAACATGGGTTAAAAACAGAGTACAGATAAAAGAAGTCATGATATTAGCTTACTATTTTTAGCTATTGTGCATGAAAAGCAATAAATGTCATGTTCAAGAATTTGCATGATTTACTCTGGGGTCATAAAAGGCAATCATAAGGAAAAATGAAGCTTTGATTTGGACATTCCTGGGTTAGACTCAACAAGTACCGGAACATGTATATGAGATATAAAGATATGCTTTTACCAGGAAATGATAATTGTTAGTCCTGAAATCCAACTCACAGGTCCAAAATAAATACAAACCAATAGTTACTTAATTTAAACAGATGATGTGGGATTTACAAGTAGCGCACTGACATACAAATAGATTGATTGATACATTAAATGCTTTGACTAGACATGGCATGACATGTAAAGGAATGTAGTTACAGAATGTTGATGAATTTAAAATATGTAAATAATAATCACAGCAAAACTGCTAAATGATATGCACAGCCTATGATAATTGTGTTTTGTGCACTCCAACCACCACCAAGGTATTTCCTTTGCTGTTTTGTACAGAACTCCCTAAGTGCAAATCTGTTCTTAACAGTGATCAGAAGAGTGGTCTGAATTATAAGCAATGAGTAGTGTAATGAGGTATATTAAAACAAGGTGGCTTCATAACTGGATAACTGGTGCATGAGTAATGGCAACTAGCTGGTGTCATACCTGGACAAAAGGTGTACAAGTTATGACTACTGGACCAAGAGTAATGGCATACTGGTAAACCTAAAAAAATCACTTATCTCAACATGGCTAAAAAAAAAAATTTTGAGAGTGATAAACTATTTTTCAAAATGCATAAGAAACTGTTTTTAATATAGTTCTACACAATCATTTTTAATGACATTGGTAATTCACAAAATAAAAAAAAATGGCAGATTCAGACTAAAAATCAGACCATCAGAAAACTGAAAACTTAGCTGTTTAATTCCAACTATTACCTATTATATACAAAATAGGTTAAGATGTTAAGATATCCAATAACTTATTCCTATATATTAACAATCACTATTCCAGAACAGGTAGCTGGTAAAACTACCCCACCCAAATTCTATCTTTACTTAACAGTATACAATTTCCAGATAATTATGAATAATTCAAAACAGTATACCAGTATGTGTATTAACAGAGATTACAAATGCCCACTCTTTTTTTTTTTCCAAGCTCAAAACATTAAGTGGCTTCAGAGATGTAATTCAACATGTATACATTGTTACAATATATGAACATGTGTACTATATACATGTGTGTGCAGCTGATACTGAGGTATGTGTGAGTGAGAATGAAAACAATCATATTTGTATTAATGAATGACTTTCGGCACCAATAAAGATACTAACTATATTGATGTATCAATGAGTGACCATGAGATAGGAAAGAAAGTTGCTGTATATAGATCCTATTATGTAGATTCATATATTTCAAAAACATGATGAAGAACTACCTTTGCAAAACATTGAATCTACTCATATGTGTAATGCATGGAATCATTTTTATAAGCAATACAAATAAAATAGCAACAATATAAAATGTTTTCAAAGTTCTTGTACTTTTTGTTGACTAAGGTAAAATTTACATTGGGGGAGGGGGGTAAGAACACTAACTCCAGAAATGCTGGACTTGTGACCTTGCTGGAGCAAATCATCCAGACCAAACTAAAGGTCTACAGGTCAGTTTTGCTCCCTGCATTACTTTACACACGCGAGACATGGACAGTGGACCAATGCCATGCCAGGAAGCTGAACCACTCCCACACAAGTCTCAGAAAATCCTCAACATCAAATGGCAGGACAAGGCATCAGAAATCAAGACACTCATATAAGCAGATCTCCCCAGCATCCACACCATTCTGATGCAGTCCTACGACATGTATGCATGCCAGACAACTGGCTGCCAAAGGGACTTTTTCTGTGGCAAGCTACAGCAAGGACAGCAATCCCAAAGCTGCATTGAAAGCATTCAACATAAACCCTGATTCCTGGGAGTAAATAACAAGCAATCATGTCACTCTGCGTTCCTCCATGCACAAAGGCTCCAAGCTGTGCGAATCTAGCATGACAGCAGGACAGAACTGAAGAGGCAAGCCAGAAAAGCATGTGCCATCATACCTGACTTTCCTTTAAGCAAACGAACTTTGCAAGGAATGACCTCATCAGCCACCTGCACATGCACAAAATGAACAACAATTGTGATTGAGTCTGATGTTAAAACTATACTAATTCTCAATGTATTTACCTTGCCATTCTTAATTTTGAGTGCAGCTAGAAGGAATCAAAGAGATCTTACAATTTATGTTACATTATTTTAATTGATTAAATCCATTTCAAATCAATCAATTTTCAAGATCCATGAAGAAACAAATGCCCATATCCTATTCACTCTTTCATTTAAAATTTTAACAACAAAGCATAATACCGTTTTATCAACTATTTAACTTCTTTAATAAACTTTAACAGCTTTCTCCACAGCAGGTTTAGGATCATAACTCCATCACCCTCATCAATTTCATTAGTTTCTTCTATGGCCCTTTATCTTGATACAATTATGTTGAACTTTGCAAGTTCAGTGTTTCATGGTTTCTCATTGCATTATTCCTCCCAGTCAGAACACTATTAGCATAAAGCCAATAATAATCCATCGTTTTCTTGTTTTTCAGCCTATGGGAATGTCTTATTCCATGAATGATGATTCATTCCACAAAGCTCTCAGTCTCATTATCAGTTTTGTTAATATACTTTTCTTTATATCGGACAATCTCATAAGAAGTGTGCTCACTGACAGCATTGCATTTGGCACCAAAGAAATTATGTCAAGTTTCCATCAGAACAAGTAATAATCATCTAAAAATGAAGCTATATGACACTAAAACAGCTGATTTTACAATGATTTCTGATCATTAATACAGGAGGTCATATTTTTCCAACAGAAAATAAATCCCAAAGTAATGGCACTAATTTTCTAAATATGGAATGTTAACATGCAACATTGTGTTGGGATTTTTTAAAATGATTGATTAAAACAGTGCTGAGTAATGCTTATTGTAGAGAGATGTAAAAGCATACATGTAATTTGTCTTTAGATCAAAATAATCATTTGACAATGACAATTAATTAACAGGTGTCATAATCTCCCCATCTGCTAAGATCTAAATTGGTTTACCTAATCCCATTAAATCACTTTGAAAGCTTGCATTCTATATGACTTTTACTCCCTTTTGTATTAAAAAAAAACAACAATCAAATTAAGCTTAACTTGGGATACAAATAAACAGGAGTGGACTGTTGGTGTTTTTTCATGTTTCCAAAACTGTAATAAAGTATGCATACTTTTAGGAGGATTTCCCAGAGAAATCTTAATAGATCTAAGTAACTGTTATGTACACTAATAATTTAATTGTTAGTTAGTAAAAACAGTTTTTATTCCATTATGTTATTGTAATGTTTACTTAACTTGACCTTGTCCGAAATTCAGTTCATTTCTACTTAACCTGATTGACTTTTTATTAAAATTATAAATCATTTCATTTATGTAAAGAACTAATAACAGCTTCATTATTTTCTATATATATGAGCTTATTATCATGCTTATTATTCAGGTAAACAAAGAAGTGGTAAGTATGTGATCAGGGTCAGGGTTTTGGAGATTCCTAAGTGAATTTTGTAGCTACTGTGTTGTAAATAAACAAGGTTCATTAGATCATTCTTGATGGTTATTCTCCATGAGATAATCCTGGTGTTTAGAAAATGCTCATTTTGACTTGAGGTCAAGCAGAGAACCATATTTTGTGACTGAGAATTTTACCAATCATACTTTAACATCTAGCACTTTAAAAGTTGTATTATGTTGTAACCTGTTTGGGCTGAATCCTATTTTCTTCAAATTATTGATTGGGGCCCTGAGTGGCTGAGTGGTCTAAAGGGCTCTCTGTTACAGATCACTGCCATCTCACCTCTATCTGCATGGGTTCAAGTCTAAGATTCTGCTAATGTAGTTATGTGAGAAAGCTTACCAGTAGCTTCTCGTGGGGCGGTGGTTTTTTCTAAGGGTTTTCCCCAGTTCTTCCTCCACCAATAATACTGGCCGCCATGTATAGCCTATCGTGTGCTGAAAAATGGTGTTAAACCCTACAACATTAAATTATTGATTAAAGTGATTATTTTCTCTGGAAATATAAAAGTGCTCTGAAAATATTCTTGGATGCAGACAATCATATAAATTAATATTGAATTCAAACCTGGAATAATATTTCTGTGATTCAACAAGAGACTGTTGATACTTTAGTTATTTGTAGGCTATAACAGACAGGTCATCACCTTCAATTTGGTAATCTTCAGGACTTGAACTGGGTTTCATTCAGGATTTTTTATTACTAGGACTTGTGTCTATAATTCTGGAATTACTTTCGGATATAATTTGCAATTATACCGTTATTTCTTTATTCTCATTTTTCACATTGTTTTCTATGGTAGTAAATAAATTGTTAAATTTTACAAAGCTTGCTGTCTTCACTCTTTTCTGTTGCTTATTTGAAGAGCATAGGCTTGTAACATACCAAACAAAACTTTATGAAAATCTGACTAGGCAAACTTATTTAATTTCATCTCAAAATTATTTTATACACAAGTGCTCAGTTTGCATATGAATCCTGTGGAAACTGTACTGAGTTAGATATCCACGATATCTAGTATATTCAGTGATACTGGTCACTCAAGTTCACACCAACATGGGCATTCCCAAATTCTTTTTTAAATAATCCCACATTCAATGGTCAGTATTGTCCTTATTACAGAAATGTAATTCTGTACAAAATGTGTATTGTATCCTTACCTGTCCCATCGCATGTATTTAGGATGTTAAAAAGAGAGGTCACCTTAAATTAAAAAATGGGAGCCATGCTGCCATCTCGTTATAAGCACAGGGGCTCGTTACAAAGCAAATTAGGAGTATCCATCCATAAATCATGGTCTAACCTGTAACAATATTGATACTCCTAATTTGCTTTGTAATGAACCCTGTGGTTATAAGCAGAATCAATGTTATAAAGATTTGTGGTTTAATAGGTTTTACCTGTATCACTTATAATTATTTATGCATGCACTGATATAGCAAAATTATTGATGTAACAATACGTCTGAATATTATTTTCACCCCATTTTCAGTTAACATAAACTTTCACAATATACTTAATGCTTGTAAAAATGTCAAAACCACATCTAAATGTAGGCTATAATAACACTGTGAAGACAGGCAAGGTGTTGAATCATCACTACCATTTGACAGATGCTACACGTAAACGTTAAAAAAGGCACAAGTGTATGTCACTGTATGGAGTAAGTTTCATTTGATGTTGCAATAATAATAATAATAATAATAATAATAATAATAATAATAATAATAATTATTATTATTATTATTATTATTATTATTATTATTAGTTCTACTTAAATATTAAAGCTGATATTAATGTTCCATATGGCCCTGAAAATGGGTCATAAAGTGTACAAATTGACATCTTGTCAGTGTCATTATTGAGTTTGAGAAAACAAACATTCAGAAATAAACTGTTCCAGTTGGCAGTAATAATAGTCCGACAGACTATTAATAAGACGAGCAGTAATAAGACGACAGACGTCTATCCCGATTTGTCTTTTGCTTGAGTCGATAGTACAGATGTAACATAATGCACCAAGTCGCCACAGCTGAGGAATCTGAAACTTCCATGAATTAATGTGTAAAGCAGGGTTTGCCTTCTGTCGGAAATAAAATACAGCATAAAGAAGGTTCCCCCTCACCCCACCCTCCGAAATGTTGGAAAGGGAGGGGCGTTCTTCTACTGGTATAAACTTACCTATAACTACCCTGTGCCTATGTCCCACACAAATAAATCACAGTCACGCCAGTTGTGAATCAAAGACATGTAAGTTGTGCCCTGATAACATGTGCAGCTATTAATACCACGTGTCAGCTGTCAATCATTAGTAACATCAAAGTCCGCCTTCTTTATAATATTACTTATTACCTTTATAAGAAACCGTTCAACAACGCTACCGGTATACAATCGGAGAGTCCTCGGTCTTTTCCATTGCATACTAGAAAGAAAGAATAAATAACTCGGATGTAAATATTGGCCATAATGAACTGCCCCCAAGCCCATTGTTTATGCTACGTCATAACTTCAATACGTCAAAATGCAAAAAAGTTGTTTCATCACAAACTGCAACATTTTCGGGCAATCGAAAACAATGACTTTTTTGTTACATTTTTTTTTGGGGGGGGGAAGTGTCTACTTACACAGCCGCCTAGTACCATCTTTTGGAAAGACTTTTACACGGCCTTGTGTGCTCAATATTGAAAAAAAAAACTATCAGCACCAAAACTACCAAATATTCAGTCTCTGGGTTCTGTGTGGAAAATGCTCTCAACATCAACAATATATCTCTCATATGTTCATAGACTTCAAACAGGTTTTTGACAGAGTGTGGCATGAGGCATTGTGGACCACATTGAAGACGTACAATATGGGCCAAACGTTGACCAATAAATGTACAATCAAGCAGCTGTACACCAAGGCTGCCAGAGCAGTAATTGCTCAAGGTAATTAGGGGAATTGGTTCCAGACAAGAGTTACGGTAAGTCAATGCTGTCTCCTGTCACCCACACGTTTCAACATCTACTTGGAGCGCATCATAAGTGAAGCCCTGGAAAAGCACTCTGGGACAGTCAGCATTGGAGGGCGTAACATCCCCAGCCTCCGCTTTGCAGACGACATTGATGGGCTGGCAGGCAGTGAAGACGAGCTTGCCACCTTAGTGGAAAACCTGTTATGAAACATCTTCCAGATTTGACATGGAGATATAACCGCTGAGGACAAAGCTGATGACAAATAGTGGCAAACAAATTTCAGCCAATATTAAAGTCGGAGGACAGGAACTGGAAACAGTGAGCCAGTACAAATATGATGGTTCCATAATCACCGATGAGGGATCAAGAGCAAAAATATTGTCACGAGCAGCACAAACAATGGCAGCTATGTCAAAGCTAAGACCCATCTGGAGAGACATTAATATATATCTGAAAACTAAAATCAGACTATTGAGAGCAATATTCATCTCAATCTGTTTGTATTCATGTGAGGCCTGGACCCCGACAGCAGAATTACAACGAAGAATCAGCGCACTTGAAATGAGATGCTACAGAACTATCCTTGGCATCTCTTACATGGACCACATCACAAATGAAGAAGTGAGTTACACAAAGTACGCTAATATGAAGACCTCCTCACCGCCGTCAAAAAGAGAAAACTGAAATGGTATGGCCATGCCACTAGAGCCATCATTCTATCCACAACAGTACTACAGGGCAGAGTCCAGGGTGGCAGGAGAGGTAGACAGAGTAAAGGGTGGACAGGTAACATCACAGAATGGACCAGGAAAAGTTTTGCGGAGACACGGATATTGGCACATGGTCGAGACAAGTGGAGGGAACTGGTCAGATGCACAGCAGCACAATGCCTCAACGACCACACTAGGTCAAGAGGATGATGATGATGATGATGATGAAAACTGGAAGTGAAGACACTCCCCCTTTATATATACACTGGTCTGACATGAATATATTGGTGACAATGACGTTTAAAATGTAGTCCTTTGTAGTCAAGATGAAACGATCGTATCATTTCAAGGAGAAAGAAAAAAGTAAGATACAGAAACTTTATTTATCACCTCGCACAATAGCTGAAGTATTGTCTCAAATCCATGCCAGCGATTTTGAAGATGACATGAGTGAGCCCGTATCCAGATCCAGAGAGTCTACACCAAACCAAAGTCCACCACTAAATCCTGAAAATTGGTACCACATTTGGGAGGCAGATAAAATCAATTCTAGAATATTTAGAACCACAGCCTACACGTACACTGTGAGGTTTAAAGATTTCAAGTCTGACGTACCGCTGAAGAATGCAGAATATTTCATCACCGATGTGTGGGATTCTTTCTTAACCACACTGAAACGACAATATCAAGCCAAAGAAGATGATCGCTTGAGACTTTTCTTTGATCACGACAGTCTGAAGTTACCCATTTGGATAGCGTTTAGCAGGCTAGCAGAACTAGAAACTTCCAAAGTCGTGCATAAGGTACAACACATACAGCGATTCAACGAAAAGTTTCATATCACTGATGGAAAAGCAACACTGTTCATGACCCACGTTTCTCTTTCCCATGGGACAGGATGTGAAACGGTGTTATTGGTAGACGACCTTTTGAGAACGAAACCAAAAAGAGTCTCGTCCGAATTAACAACCCTAAAGACGAGATGTGTTTAGCCCGTACCATTGTGGTGGGACGAACGTATCTCAACAAGAAGGATAAGAGCTTCGCAAATTATTTAAAAATCGAACCTTGACAAACAACAAAGAGAAGAAACACTCCTGTTACAGCATGAGGAGCAATCTAAAGACACACCCTGCGGAATTCCGGAAATGCAAAAATTGCAAGACATCTTGGATCCACGCAACACATTGAAAGTACGCCCTCAAGAAGTACGTAGATTTCAGTTGTTTCAAGGCAAAAATTTCAAAGGCGGAAAATACATTCACGTCTGTCATCATGATGAACATTTCGATACCATTATCAGTATCGCCGAATTTCTTGAATACTGTTATTACTGTCAGAAATGTAGCTATGGCTATAACAATCGAGACCAACTGAAGCATTGAGCACACTTGCACTTTTTTCAGCCGTACTTGTTACCAACAACATTTGAAGATGAAAGGGCCACAGGGGAAAAGTACTCGTCAACTGCTAAGTTTCTACTCTACTTGTGGACAAGGCATACGTAGCAAAATGCCAGTGCTCACGCATGTTCAGGAAAGAAACGATGTTACATTTGTCACGAAATCTTGGATTTGGAACACGAATGCTACGTTCATAAATACAATTTCAAGCATCAAGAGGAAGAAGACCAGAATAAATGGAATTGCATCTTTTTCGATTTTAAATGCATGCAAGAGACTGGCATTCACATTCCTAATTTCGAGCGTGCGAGAAGGTCATCCACACACATATATTTAGTCATTGCCCTCACTGCAGCACGAGTTCTGGAGGACGGGACAAAATCTTTCGGGAACCTAACATGCTGACCGATTTTGCCCAATGGATATTAGACCCAATCGAAGAGATGTGGAACCAAGAGGATATCGAACATTACGGAGATTGTCATCGCAATATTAAAGTGATGGCTCACAATTTAGCGGGATACGATGGACAGTTTCTTCTCAGATATTATCCGGAACAAAGTACCGAATGTTCTAAAGTCACTTTGAACGCAGTCAGAATCATTTCCATGCAAGTGGGACAAATTCAGATTAAAGATTCGATGAATTATCTGGTCATACCTCAAACGTTTGGAATGAGAGAAATGGCCAAAGGATATTACCCGCACTTTTTCAATACTGAAGTCAATCAACACTCCGTTCTGCCCCATTTGCCTGATGATAACAACTACGATCCAGACAACATACGCACCGAACAACGAGAAGCTTTCTACGCTTGGTACTACTTTCACGCCTCAGATCCCTTAGACTTTCAAGACGAACTACTAAAGTATTTTCGTTCCGATGTGAACATTTTACGGCGTTTCTGTGGAAAATTTCGAGATCTGTTTATGGAGCACGGATGGATCGATCCTTTGAAGGAAGCCTGAACCATTGCCAAAGCGTGGTCCTTAGTGTACCGCAAACGATTCATACCCGAAAACACCCTAGTTGTCATCAGCCCTCAAACAACCAATTTTGTCAAAGGTCAATACTCGGTAAAGCCCGACGCTGGTTACATTACTTGTGCGACAAGGAATTCAAATAGATCCAACATGTCCGCAACGGAGGAGGCGAAAAGACCATCGGAATGTATTCAGTTGATAGTTGAAATTTAGAAAACCTTCAGATTGTGTACATGTTTAACGGCTGCTTATTTCAGGATGTCCCATCTGCTATCCTCAACGTGATACAAAAAAATTCAGTTTTACAACTTACCATGGAAGGCTTGTACCAGGCCATTTGTTAGTGGAGCTTGAAGTTAGAACAGCAGGGATACCTAGTGAAAACGTGGGAACACAAGTATGATTACCGTTTGAAAACCGACTCAGAGTTTAAACGCAACGTGGAAAGTTACAAGTTGGTGAACCCACTCAACACGCAGCACAGTTTGTACCGAGGACGAACCAATGTACAGTTTGCTGTACCACACCGACGAGGAGAAAACGTCAAATATTTGGACGTGTAGTCGCTCTATCATTACGTGTGCAATTATTATGACTTTCTCGTAGGGCACCCGCAAATGCTGACGCAATACATCGACCTGGATAACATTTCACAATACGAAGGCTTGATTAAGTGCCAAGCATTGCATCCCATGAAGCTGTACTGTCCCGTTCTACTTCGCCATTGCCAAGGAAAAATGAAAGTTCCTTTAACCCATGCTTGTGCCGAAACATGTAACCAAGACCGACCTTGTCAGCACATGCAAGAAGAACGCGTCTTGACGGGAACGTGGGTCAGCATGGCATTGTTTAAACTTTAGAGCTGGGATACCAGGTGCTATACGCGTACTAAATTAACCACGTTTCCATGATAAAAAAGTATTAAAGGGGCTATCAATCTCATAAAGTAATTTTGTGCAGATTACGTGGATGCTTTTTTGAAACTGAAACAAGAGGCCTGCGCGTATCCTTCATGGTCCCACTCTCCCAAAGACCATGAAAAGTAAATTCAAAGAAAAATACTGGGAGAAGTAAGGCATCACTCTAGACCACGTGGAGAAAAACGAAGGAAAGCGATCGTTTGTCAAAGTGATGTTGAATTGCTTGTGGTGCAAAATTACGCAACGATTCACAACAAAAGCAAATACATGACACATGTGGACGTCCTTCGTGAAGGTTTGATCCTGGTCAGTTACGAGGAAGAACTGGACTTTGTACAGGCTGACGAATTTAGAAATGTCATAATTGCGGCCGACGTGACTGCCCATGCTCGCTTCAAATTGTAAATAGCTTTAAACCAAATTGGAGATCATGTGCTGTATCTTGATACGGATAGTTGCATATACATTGATCGTCTGGGTCTACGTCACCCTGACATCGTAGGAGACAGTTTAAGAGGAAGAGAGACGGAAGAAATCCCCAACGACAAGATTCTAAGTCTTGCTAGTAGCGGTCCCAAAAATCATCGCTACGAATACCGAGACAGACAAGCAGAACTACCCTTGAAAGTGAGGTTGTGCTTGTCAATCCTGACGGATGAGAAAGAGAAGCCATTCGCTATCGTGGAATCTTTAATGGTTTTCATGGTGGATATCATCCTCCACGTGAAACCATGTGGCTAGCACCCTACAGATGTCATCATACCCTAAGTAAACTGCTGTGGATTTTACCGTACCTTTATCGAAATGAGCCTGTGAAAGACGAATATTCGTTCCCTATGCGTTTGCCTGAAAATTGTGACTTTTAAAGTCGATTCTAAGCCTTTCAGGGAAAATGGCTTAACTATCTAGGTGGAACTATCCCGAATAATTAGCCAGAACTGGATTTATCTGCTTGAGTGAAGCGGATAAAGTCAGGTGCTTCAGGTGTAATGTGTCACGTCACGAGTTGAAACAGATAGATTCGGCTTACGTACAATATGTTCGATGGTCTCCGGATTGTCACTTCGTGCCTTTAGCGGGATGACCTTGTTAATCTCTGGATGTATGCTTTACAAGAGAACATTGGTGGTTTGCCTGTGGAGTTGAGAGACCGCATTTACCGAGAGTTTGAACAATATTGTTCTTTGGGTTGAACTTGTATTTTGACAAACTCTATATATTGCATCCGTTTCGTCACAAATGTTTTGAACGATTTGTATCTGATTGCTATAAGTGGACCGACTCATTTTAAAGTGTTCCAGTAGTCAGATATTGTTTAACTGGACGAGGATCAGAAGACTTTGGTGGCTACTATTCCTACTACTTACATAGTGACTATAATACAGCGAACTCCAGAGTAAGAGTTAAAGGTTACCCAAATCTTTTACGCCATCAAATTTTGTATGTTGAGGACAGTTCTGTGCAGTGTCTGGCGTGTCAACTAGTGATTAAAATATTTCGATTCGCTACCGGAGTACGATCAGTTCTGTGCAAGTACACTTATTACCTCAAACAAAGAAAAACATTTATTTGAAGAGTACATTCAGAATGTACATCTAGAACTGGGGGAACACATTTACCTAGAGTTGGTCAAAATACAAGTTCAACGCAATGAACAATTTCATCCGTTACGTCACCGATGTACTGTCGGTAAACACTAGTACCTGAGAGGTATAAAAGGACTGATTCATTTGAAAACGTTCCATTGGTCAGACATTGATGAACGAGTAGAGGATTACCAACCTCTTTTACACCAACAAGTCTTAGTTCCAGAGGAAACTTCTGTACAACGTGTACTGTGTGAGTTAGTGTCTAAAAAAATTTTGGTACTGATATAAATACAACCGATGATGTTCAAAAAATACGTTTATTACCTTACACCAATGTTGTTCAACCTGCAGACTGATGGCTTGTTTTAAATGGCGCGCCAGAGATCGAGCGATTTGTTTAGCATTTATGCATTTTTAAAAAATCCAAGGCCTACTTTCAAGTATATCTTTTGAACGAGGTAAAATATTGTCAATAATATTTTATAGTCGGTGCTTTTAAGTTTTCTGCTGTGGCACTCGACTTCAAGAAGAAAAAAAATAGTGGACTGATACTGAAGCCTGAAGAAATAGAGAATGTCAGGATGTTGAAAGTGACAGAAAACCTCATAGAAGAGCTCTTCAGAGAGGAAATTACTAAAGAACAACAAGAGTGGACATAGATGAACTGACTTCAAAATCAGCAGAGAGAATATCAGCAGCAGCAACAACAACAGCAGGAACCAGACAGAGGATTTGCAGACTACCATGTAGACACAAAAGAGTTCTCCTCTTTCCAAAGAGGCAGATCCTATCCTGTGGGAAAGCCTGCAGCCGTACGGGGACGCAGTCCCAAACAATAAAAGATTGGCATAACCCCGTCAACACAGTAGCCCTTTTCATGGCTACCTCAAGTATCTAGAAAAGACATACTAGTCAAATTGTCAAAATTTCTACTTAATAAAGAATAGACGCGTGTCTATAAACACTTCATTTCTTTGTTTTATGTCCATAAAACTAATAAGCGTCTATCAACACTTCCTTTTATGTCTTGTCTGATAGTGTGTATGTGTTTGTAAGTAAAAAGTGAAAGTGAGTGTGTATTTTAGGTTCTCGCGTTCTTTGGGGTGTTTTGGTGATGATATGAGTATTTTTTTGATCTAGATACCCAGAAGAGTGGAGGATACCGGTGCTGACAATCAAGACGAAGGAAGGCCCAAGGAACAAGAGACGACAAGGGGACACCGGAGCAAACAAATCAGAATGAGGGAAGACTGGTTACCATTACGTAACCCTCCATCAAAAAGCCCTTCTAAGGGCTACCTCCATCAAAAAAGCCCTTCTAAGGGCTATTGCCATTTAGCCATTACAGAGCTCTCATTTGGTACGAAAGCTATATTTGACAAGCTCTTTTGAGAAACCTAATTTGATCAATTTCGAACATCGCCAATCAAAATTCACAATCCATATAACCTAACAGTCACCAACCTACATATGTCGCACAGACATTCTATAATTAAAATTGTTAGGGACTTACAATACGTAGACTGGGTACTAGAAACATTGGTATGTTAGGAGTTAGAAAAAAATCTTCAACTACACAAAATTTGATTTAATTACACAGGTGGCTTACACATTATTGGTATATTTCCCGTCCATTAGTGAAACTAGACCTGATTTGAAATAAGTATGGCTGTCGACATACATGGGCTGGCTTATTGGACCTTTTCCTCCTTTCTCGCGACCAGAAACCCTCAACATGACGAGACGTGAAAACCATTTTTCACCAGTCATTATTTGGTGCCATTGCACCTCTAGTACACTCCTTCCTATTGGTTGATATGGCTGAGTGCGTGTTTGATCTATTCCCACTCACTCAGGTCCTACATTCATGTCGATAGTCCCTCAATAGGGGCGCGACATGACGACCAAATTAAATAGCACACTATGTGTGCATAAACGCTCGTGGGGATGTGGCATCATTCCTTACCCCACGGGAAAAATTAAATAAGTTTTTGAAAGATAAAACAGTGAATAATGACCCTTCGTGGCCAGTTCACTTTGATTTAACATTCATTCATTCATGACTATTGTGAGTTTTTGGTGTGAGGTGGATGTTTTCTTTCACGTCCGCGCTTCAGACATTAAGCAGAGTGTTTGTCAGTCAATTGCACAGGTGGCTTACACATTATCGGTATAGGTTTGTCCATTAGCAACAACTGGACTCGATTTTAAATGGCTATGGCGTGCAAGACGAACGACATCAATGGGCCAGTCCACCGCACCTTTTCCTCCTTTTCCGCTGCCAGACACCACAACACGACTAGACGTGAAAACCATTTTTCACTAGTCACCATTTGGTGTCATTGCACCTCTAGCTTTTGCATCTTAAGATTGGTTGATAGGGTTGAGTGTGTGGTTGTGCTATTCCCACTCACCTATGTCTTTCATTCATGTCGATGGCCCCTCAATAGGGACGCGACATGACGACCAAATTAAATAGCATACTATGTATGCATAAATGCCCGTGGGGATGTGGCACCATTCCTTCCCCATGGGAATAATTAAATCACTACCATATTATTGATAGTGTAAAATAGTGAACATATGACCCTCCGTGGCCGGCTTCACTTTAATTTAACTATTCGATTCGATTCTTCTGGCTACCCAGCGTTCAATCGTTAACATGAGTAACAGAATTGCTAACTCCAAATACACATTAAGTATGCCAAACGTTTATTGGACGAGCTGGCCATGGAGTGATTGCAGAAAGTGCGAGCATAGAAGAGGAGGAGGAAAAAAAGAAAGAGAAGGAAGAAAGAATCCTGCTTCATATCATTCTAAGACCTCTGTGTGAGGCTAAACCTGAGGTGAGGACACCTATACGGCTAGTACTAGTACCAGCAACACAGCCACTACCAGTACGGCAACCTCTACAAGCGACACAGCCAGTACCAGCACAGTTGCGGGCGCAGGAGATACAGAGGCCAAAGTATCCACGAGCGTGACATATAAGAAGACAGAGAGGAGGTATTCACTGTCCCTGAAAGTGGCGTCTTTGAGAGTGAAGCTTGTCACCTCCCTGCGTGTATATGTGTGTATGTGTTGTTTTTTTTTGCGTTTGCCTACGTTTGTGTGTTAAGGGATCATTTCGTCTTGGTGCTTCCATTATGAGAAACAAAACTTGAGGCTTTCTTAATTCTTCGAATATCATAACTTCTCGGGATCTAATATTTGTATGAACGGAAGAACTACCTTTTATATAGTTTCTTAAGCATGTTGATTATTTATTAATATTATATAATTGTTTAAACTGCTGTTACCCGACCATCGATCCGATTAGTTGTTTTCTGGTTTTCCATCATGACACAAAACATGGTCATATACCTTACCACAATGGGATTTGGTTAAATAAAACATTATTTTTGGCTCATTCCTTGAGGCAGGAAAAGACGGACTAAAAATTTACATATCCAATTTATTCAATGTAGTGTCGGATGGACTGCAGGATAACCTAGGGCATTTATTCAAGACCACACGTTTTGTATCTCAAAAAAGAATATAAGAATTGATGAATGAAGTTGACAATGTTAGCTCCAGCGTTTTCTATATTCGTAAAAGGAATGATTTAATATCCTAATGCTTCCTGAAAAATTGGATTGATATGGGGTGAATATTTTTGGGTCCGTTTTTTTATATAGAAAAATTTGAAACTAGCAAAGGTTCTCCAGTAATTTTTTTCAAATGTTGTTGATCGCGTTTTGACATCTTTATCCGCATTTGTTAGCACATCAGCCAAATATTAAAAGGAACCTATGTCAGAGCACTTCTCGTCAACTTCGCATAATCATTTTTTTAAAGTATTTTTAAACGTTTTTCTATTTTTTCACAATGATCATATTTGGTGACAAGCATGAAAGATTTTCAAGTAAGGATGATTTCTGTTTAACCTGGTAAAAATTATGTGGTGGTTTCTAAGATGTCATTGCAATGAATTTCTACTTTTAGTAACGGATGGCCATATTTAAAGGAAAATGTGCTTATTTTAAATATTAGTAAAGGCCATAATTAATACCAGAATACGGCACAATTTGCTGAGAAATTTATGAGACGTGATTAATATAGGATTATCTAATATTTTAAGTAATGTTGACAGTTTTTATGGTAAATTGGTCTCGTTTGTACAAATGTGAACGTATTTTCGCAAGGATTCGTTTTGTCCATTTTATTTAAGTTTTTGTACAGCCATATGTGATAGTACATTGGCAACATACATAATTAAAAAACCTGCAGGCCAAAATGTTTTTGGTCTAATTTGGTGCAGTTTTAAATAAAAAGGTTTTTTATGTTCTTCCATTTTTTTTAATGGTGTCCATACTAGATGATGGATTAGCTTTTATGTTACAAGCTGATGCTTACAAAATCAAGTGCAAATTGGTTTATAGGTTTCTGAGAAGAAGTTGTGCATGCATTTGTGAATGGTTGACACACCATGGATCGGAGACCACGCCATAAACCCACTTAACCTTATAAACTGGTGAGCTCAAAGGCCATGAACAGGAATAAGTACAAAAAAGCTGCAAAGGTGTAAAAAAAAAAAAAAAAAAAAAAAAAAAAAATCAATGAAACACTTAACCAAGCTATATATAGCATGTATATATGGATTAGGACAACATCGCTGCTATGGTGAGATAAAAACAGAATAAGAGTACTGTAAATGGTACATCATACACCGCCATGTCACGTTAATTTATTGAAAGCATTCTCCATCGCTTGATGACCTTGACTTTTGTCCGATTGATATCAAAATAGGATGGCGCCTTTCTTGTCTCAAAATATGTCTTCATTGTTGAGAGTAGGCCGTATACAGTCAAGAGTAGTTCTGCAGATACCCATTTCCTTATTGCAATCATGTGACCTTGACCTGTTGATCCCATTATGCACATGTATTGTGTGTCTGTGTGTGCGTATAATTTGGATTTTTAACGTAGCTTTAAATATTATTCAGTTATGTCGCTACGATGTTTGCGGTGTGACAGTTAATAGTGACGTATAGCACTGGGGCATCATGCCGCAGACCTGTTTATCATGACACCAATCCTTACGCTAACCTCTTAATGCCGAGTGATAAGTGAGGCAGCTGTAAGTACCATTTGTATGACTTTAGTATGGCTAGGCTGGAGCTCTAACCTGCTACCTCCTGCATCCAAGATGGACGCTAAAGCCACATTTCACCGCCTCAGTATCTCAATTTTACGAGGTTCTTCCATGTGTGACAATGATTTATGTCAAGTTGCTGGGAAAGCTAGACATAGTACATTTCAGAAGGAACCAAGAGTTTCTTCTGTTTTGGGATTTGAAGTTTCTTTCATTTACATATATTGCCTAAAAACCCATTATGGATCTGGTTCGTTCATACATACATACATACACACATACATACATACATACATTTTTTTTATTATAAAAATACATACATGCATCATATACATAAATTAATACATGCATGCATACACACACACACACACACACACACACACACACACACGCACACACATATATACCCACAGGGGCCGAATGGTCTAAAGTACTCACCGTTATGGACCGCTGTCATCTCACCTGTCTGCGTGGGTTCGATTCTTGGGCTCAGCCAGTGTGGGTATGTGAGAAAGCTTGCCAGTAGCTTCTCCTGTGTTGATGGTTCTTTCTGGGGTTGTCCCGGGTTCTTCCTCCACCATTAATACTGACCGCAAATTTATTGCCTATCTTGTGCTGAAAAATGGCGTTAAACCCTATTACAACAACAATATACATAATTGTCACGCATTGAGAAAATTTGCTCTACCATCATCAATGGGAAAGATTCCATTCACTATCTTGTACGATATTGGGTGCAGTTATCCCCCCATCTCAACAAGAAGTACGTTGAGTTTGAGGACTATACAGGGGAGGTAATTGATGCCAAGTACGCTAACAGCAATCGTGCCATCAATAACCGCGATTGGGACGTATGCTGTCTGCGTGACTTTATCCTGGGATGTTGTTATGTATTACAGCAACCTAATCCAACAACCTGTACCGAATGCTGTGGATACCAGGTCCAAGAGATAGAAGCTACTTCTTCGTTATTTGATAACGTGCTTCAAGCTAAGTTTAAAAAACTTCAGCAAGAAGATGCAACTCTGACACAGTTCCTTAAACACACTGCAGATGGGTCAGAGAAGATAACTTCAAACGGCAAGATGAGGTTTATGTACACAACTAGAATCTTGCACAGCCATGGCAAAAAAGGACATGCGCACTTCAAGTATGTCATCGAGCCGAAAGCAAGGCAATCGATGTATTGAAGCTCATACAGGAAAATTTCACAAGATAAAAATGGGCACTGCCATGACACATTACTGTCTTGTCAAAGGATTCTACTGCCCATGGGTCCAGGGAGACGTTAAGCGGTTTTTGTCTCTCGTGTGACAAGTGTCAGCGTATGACACCGAAAACATATCATTAGCCGGTTCCCTTGTGGAATAAACCTTATATTGATGAACCATTCCGCCGTGTCGCAATGGAGTTGATCACACTGAAAAAACCCGCGCCCACACATGGAAATCAATATATTTAAACTGTCGTTGGTTACGCTACATGCTATCCAGAGGTTGTCGCGTTACGACATATCGATTCAGAGGCCGTCGTGGCAGCTTTGGGATTTGGTCACACGTTGGAGTGCCCGATGATATCTTGACCGATCAGGGGACGCATTTCATGATGGAGGAGGTTAACCGACTGATGTCGATTAAAGCATCTCGCGGAGTGTATCACCCACTGTGCAACGGACTGGTCAAGCGGTTTAACTGGACTCTGAAGAACACCATTAATAAGCTGTGCGAAGGCAGTCCTAAAGATTGGGATCAGTGTATTCCCACCATGCTATTTGCATATCGGGAAGTGCTGCAAGTGAGTTTTTTTTTCTTCTCCCCCCTTTGAATTACTAGACGGAACGACCTACGAAACCACATGGCCATACCGATGCAGTTGTGGACAGACAACCATGCTGTTCACGAGGCACACACCAGCACGTGACGGACTTCTGTAACAAACTTGAGGAAGTTGGTATGTTAGTAAACGAGAATCTCAAGTATGTGAAGACTCATTAGGCGAAATGCTACAACAAAACACGCTAAACCACACAAGTATGGGGTAGGCGAGAAGGTGTTGCTGCTGTTTCCCCAAGAACACAACAAACGTTTTGTGCTGAGAGCCATACATCCTAACCACGAAGGCTGTGGTCAAACCTGTCATATACTGCTGAGCTAAGGAAAAACTGTACTACGCCAATCTCTTTAAGAGATATAGAGAATAAGAGCCCACTAGCGGTTTAATTGTTGCTATGATCATGGCCGAGGACAACAAAGGCTAACCGGAAAACGCTAACAGTGTTCCAAGCTGTCCATTGACGAACGCTGAGACACCCTCTGACGTAGAGTGTGACCTAGAGCAGACTTGGTGCTAGAATCTATTTAATCTTTTAATTGTCTGCCCTCCTCTGGTGTTAGTAATAATTCTGTAGGGGCACGTGACAATAATGAAGCAATAAAAATTGATTATGCATCTTGCTTGCTTCCCATTTTACCTTAGAATCAAGGTCACATTGAAAGAAAATGTTAATTCAGGTTTATGTTAAAGTATGTTCATTTGCTAATATTTTTTTTCAACCACTTATTGTTGAAACCTACTATGACTCATTATGATACAAAGACAATTTATTAAACGATTCACTAGCTTGTTCCATTAATAAATAAATCAAGGTCAGTCAAAGAAAAATTTTGATAACATTTCAAAGGCTTATAGTTCCTCAATTCCTTTACAGAATTTGTTCATGCTTGGAATGAATCATTATAACACTAAGACAGTACATTGTTTACACCAGAGTTTGCCCCTTTGACATTTGCATCCAAGTTAGTCATAAGAAAATTTCCTAAGGTTTTGGTTAAATTGGATTCATTATCATATATTTCCTAAATTCTTTGAAAGCATTTTTCATAATTGATAAATCATTATGATGCACAGCCAATTAATTATGTGACAAGCTCATTGGTCTTTTCACCTTGTGGTCACAAAATAATGCAGGAGGCCCAGAGGTCTAAAGCGCTCTCCATTATGGATCTCTTATGGATGTTATTTAAATAGTTTGGAAGAGGTATCCTTTCCTTATTTCAGAAGATATGACCTTGACCTACCTTCGACAGTGAAGCCTGAAATCAACAGGTTCTTTCCTAGCCAAGAAAGCTAGGTACTTACAAAGTCTGGCAATAGTTGATGGTGAAGAATTTGAGCTGTTTAGTTAAAACAAAATAATGGAGACAGCCAAAAACAATATAATATGCTCCACCTCATGATGGGCACACAAAAAGAAATATGATGCCAACATAAACAGCAGGGTGACAGAAAAGCTTTAAAAAGTTCAGGAAGAACACAGCGCCTTCCTGTGACCATCATCTCCAATGAAAAGCCTGTAAGAAGCATCCTACACTTACCATATGTACTTGTTTAAAAGTTGAGGAAAACTGACAACAATAAAGATCCTGATCTGCCATAGCACAACACACAAGCAGATCAGGGTATATGTTGTTTGTTCTACAGATTACTCCAAACAAACTGACCCAATCTGATGGTACATTAATTCTGGTTTGTGCAGTTTGCAGTTGGACTCGTTTTGCTAAGTGAATATGTTTGTTTGTTTGATTAGGATTTTTAATGTAGCTTTAACTATTTTTCAGTCATATCACTACAATGTCTGCAGTGAGGCAGTTTATAGTGATGTCTAGCACTGGGGTATCATGTCACAGACATGTAGCATGATGTCCCACCGAGTCACATTATCCTGACACCAGGCCGACCAGTCCTATCACTAACCTCTTTATGCTGAATGTCATGCGAGGCAGCTGTAAGTACTATTTTTGTAAGTCTTTGGTATGACTCGGCCAGGGATCGAACCCACAAACTCTTGCTTCCGCGGCGGACACTCTAACCACTAGGCCACCGGAGCGGTGATAAGTGAATATGTACAGCATTATGAAAAACTCATTTCATGCCGAAGAGAAAAGGATAACAAACTTATGAGTGATGATTGAATGTAATATGTGTTTCTGAAATGGGCAATGCATGGAAATGGGCAATGCTTGGAGAATCGTCCTTCTATGAATAAAATAATGGACAAAAATATAGAGGAAAAATATCTTTTTTAACTGTCATTGTTTTCTTTTGTACATTTGTTTTACATGAAATTAAGTAAACTTTTCAACAAAATTACAAACACATTTACAATTGTAGAGAAATCCAAGCACATCTTACAATGAGTATTCTGATGCCCTCATGTAACAATACTAGCTTTTTACTCAACCTGTACCCTATTTCTCTTTGTATGTGTACTTAACTTTTATCATAAGAAGCTAAAGACCATCAACAAGATACTGAAATGAAAACATTTAAGTTTATTCTACAAATGCTCAATTACCACAACATAATGAATATATTGCAGAAACAATTTTTCTTCTTTTAGCTTCAGTGACCGTGACATTTGCCCTATTGACAGCAGAATTAACATGTGCCTTTCTAGTCTCAAATGCAAGCCATTCACAAGGTCTGGTGATGATTTGTGGCATAGGACTTTATTAATTTTGTGGAAAACATTTTCCTTCATGGCATTCTGACCTTGACCTTTCACTTTTCAAAACCTTTAAACAATAAGTGTCTTAACTGTCAAATACATGTCATCTACAAAGTTTAGTTGAGGCATAAATTTAAGTATCTTGGCACAAATAATTGTCCTTCCTTCAATTCCTGTTAACGTAACCTTTGACATTTTGATCCCAAAGTGAATATTGTAGTCCCTTTCTTGAACAGCCCCACTGACCAGCTGCCACCTGCTTCTGTCAGAATGTCTTGGCAATGACGAGATTGTATTCAAAAGAACTTCTCAAGAACAGCCACCCCTCTAATGTGACCAGTGGCCAGAATTTTAGTACAAAAATATAAAATGTTCCCCTCACGAGTGGCCACTTGTTTTTAAAATACAAATGTATCCAGAACCAATAATTACTTAATATCCTGATGTAAGGTAAGTAATCACTATCTGTATCATTGATGCATGTCTCACAATGTCAAGTTTCCATTACTGAAAGAAGAGTTCACTAAACTGCATTAACACGAAGATTAATATTATATCATATCATTGTCTATAAAAGCCAACATTTACTGGCGATGGGCTCAACAATGTTATGATAGAATTTAGGGGTTCACATATCTGTCAAGTTCTTCTCCTTGATGATTATAACCAGATGTAATTTTCAAGGTCATAACAGGGTCAGCATAGGCTAAATATAGATTTTGTGCATTAACACAAAGAGAACCTTGAACAGAACAGGGTACCAGACAAAGACAGACAAATCATGTGACAACACATTTATAGCTTCTTTTATAAAGACTGCATTTCGTCCATTTGACACGGGTTTTATCTGCATAATTAAATTGCATAGTTAGCAACAACTGAATAAATCATTACCAAACAGTACCACAAAATCACGTAAACAGAGAGATATTATTTTATAAGAAAGTCTGTGATTCTCTTACACGAAATCGAGTGAGGTGGGGAGGAGGGACTTACCTCACAATTTTATGTAGAAAATGCTAGAATCAAACAATTTATGCTGAAAAAACTCGAATAAACATAACAGATAAGGAGGTTATTCAGCAGCAGTGGGAAAATATAACAAATGGATAGTTATGTAACAAGATTTAAATGACATTTTTTAATGATTTTGCAGTGTGTATGACAACAATACCAGCTCACATATCATATTTAAGAGAATAAGAACTATTCATGTATATTCAATTGAAAAAAGTATGTTATTATAACAAGAAGACCCTTGTGATAAATGAAGATATTAAATGCTTTGAAGTATGTAGCTTTCTTACTATGTACATTACATATACTTCTCACAAAAAATTTAGTCCTCCTCTGAAAATACCACCCATTTTTAATTGACACTTTCCCAGTGCAGAAAGGGTGGCCTTATAAGACAGGGACTACTGTATGCATTTTTCTTGTTTCATATGATAGCTATCCATAAGGTCTGGTCAAAGTAGGGAATAAAGAACTCAAAATATTATGCAGAAAGCAATTTTCATGTTCGGGTCACTGTGACCTTAACCTTTGACCCCAAATTGATAGATATATGCCATATCCTAAAGCTATGCACATAGTTTATCTAAGGCAGCTATACAAGTCATAATGTGTGGAAATAGTTCTGTTTCTTTCAGTCCTAGTGAAAATGACCTTTGGAGCCTGAAATTATAAGTTTCAATTTTGTTTCAAATGCAAGCTATTTAAAACATTCTGAAAATGGCAGATGGTGGACAACTCAAGTTATTGTGTGGAAAAAAGAAACATGGAACAGATATATGGCACACATCAGAACACAATTATGATCCACCTTATGGTGGGCATATAATTATGAAAAACTTCCACATGGTGGCATAATATTAATAACAAAAAACGTCATGACTCGTCCTTAAATGTCAAAATAAAAAGAGTAGATTTCTGCATAATATAAATATGTCCCACTACTGCACAAAGTAAAAAAGACAACAAAAAAACTGAAAAAACAAAAAAATTAAATAAAATGGCAAAACAATAACAAATTCATCTTGATGTTGATATAAACATAAAAATTTAATTTGCCTAGCCTTTGCATAATATTTACGTTCAAAATAAAAAAAATAAAAATAATCTGATGCTTTAATTACAGTTTTAAAGCTAGTTTCTATCATTTGCCATCAAATTTAAAATTAACAAGAAAATGTTATGACATTCAATAAAAAATATAACTCAATACATTAAAAGTGAAACTAATGCTATGTATTCCAAAATTTAGCACAAATATTAACTTCTCCCTCAACCCAAAACTTAATTACTCTTGTATCTATATACTTGCTTATGAATCCAACTGCAAACTGCAATGACCAAGATCTGCCTTCCCATAATGCATCCACAGATCTGGGTCTATGCTGTTTGTATAAAGCAAAACAGAAGAACAAAAATCAGGGATCCTGATCATCTTCAGGTGCATTATGTTATACAAGATCAACATCTGTTCTGTTTCCAGTTGGACTCGATTTATAGGCAAATATACATGGATTTTAAAAAGCAAGGTCAAATATTGACTCTTCTAATTAGCTGGCACTCAAGGTAATCAAATTAATAAGGCATGTGTATTTCCAAATTAAAATAGCAACAGAAAGGAAGTTGCCATTTGAATAAAATATAAAAACATTTAATGTTTAAAGATTTGATGTCATTAATGTCTGCATATCAAATAGGTTTTGAAAAGACAAAAAAAAAATCATTTGGTATGATTTTGGTGTTTTATAACACAGCAACACAAGTAGGGTATTTAGTGCCAAGACAATTAAGGTGCCTTGCCTGAGGGTACACTATGGTAGACAAATTCAGCTTATTTGATGGTAGGATTCAAACCTGCATGCTTTAGGTCATGAATCTAGCTTGTCACCCAGTGTGGTTCCTCGAAAAAATCTTGATTTCATACCAATTATATTTACTGTGTAAATCAGTGATTGTCAAGTAACAAATGGACTAGGTTTAAATAGTGTTATTCTGTAATAAAATACCAAAATTATTTAATTTATGATCTTAATATTCAGATGAATATTTTCCATCAGGGCTATCAAATTTAAAATGTGTCATCAGTGGTCATCTCCATATATAATTATATACAAGTCACAGGAAAATGTACGCTGTGTAGAATCCAACCAACCACTGACCCCGATCTGCTATTGCATAGTGTACTAGCAGATCTGAGTCGATACAGTTTGTTTGGAGCAATAAGCAGAACACCACAGATCTTGGTCTTCTGGCACACAATGCAGGTCAGGGTCTATGTTGTTTAAGCTGGAGTCAATAGAAAGCAAGCAGTGTGTGTGTGTGTGTGTGTGATATTCAAAAGGCCTGATAAACAAAATAAAAATGTCCACGATATATGAATTCTGCAGTTAGGATTAAGTGCAAATGGATGTATCTGGGTACATATATAGTTGTGTAAAATACATATGGTTTTGTACAAACAGCTGTAAAAATATGTAGCACAAATTGTCATGGATGCTAATAATGTGTAACAAAAACATTCACTGTTTTAAAAAAAAATCTAATGAGCAGTAATTCATACCTTTACCACAAATACAGTGCAACTTCACTGTATTATGTTGACTTTATCAAAAGTCAAATCACCATTCTCTTAGGAAGACATTTGTAGATTTCTTAAATATATTTTTGGACTATTCTATCTACAATCCAACATTCAAATTGTATTGGCTTGATTTCTGTGTTTATTTTTGGGCTATTTATTAGTCATACTGTGTCTGTTACATCATTATGGTAAACCTTGTACCATTTAAATATTTCAAACAACCCTCTTGAAAGTCATGCATGTGCCAGACATGTCTGATGGAAACAAAAATCTGACCAATGGCATCAAAGTACTACCATCAGACATTTTTTATGACTGTAAATCTTATTCTTTTTCTTATAGAACTTCACATTTGTAAAATAAAATAGTGGCAGACTCATTATCGAACAAACCATTGGTGGGATGGCAAACCAATGACAGGTGTTGATTACCTTGTGCACTGGACATAAATGTTCCTTAACTTTAGATTCACATATCTATCAGAGAAACAAATTAAGCCATACACTGCCAAGCCCAGGTAATTCCAGTTATTCTGTTATACCTGCATGCACACTGTCACTCTTCTAACAGATTATCCCCCTTTAAAACATCATCTAATAGATTATCCCCCTTTTAAATATCAACACTGCTATAACAATAAGTTTCCCTGCAATTTTATTTCAGCTATTGAGTGGGATGAAAAGTTTAATATGACAAAGTCAAGATGTTCAACAGCAAAATGGTCAAACCAGCAAGTGATACATCAAAATGCCAAATATGATGTTTTGCTGCATATGTCAAAAGCACAAGGTGAAGAACAATGTTGTCAGTATGTATATATATATATTCATTAAAAACTTAAACTTTGGCAAAATGCAACTCTTGTTACTATGCTTGCATCAGACACGGGAGATGAAACATAACAATATTTACAAAAACATATCAAAACATTTCCCTAACATTTAGTGGTTCCTTTTCCATGCTAAGCAATAATTTAAACCATTTACAATATTACAGAAGTTCAACATCTAAGAGAAAATAAATGTCTCACTGATGAAGTATAAAGCTTTTACGTTTTGTATATGAAAATGTACAACACTCAAAGACAAAGTACCTTACCTTCCAGTTTTTAATTTATTTGTTTATTAAACAGATATAATTTTTAAGTTTTAACTTTCCTTATGAACTGAAGTGACTTAAATATATACGCATTGCTGGAAATGTTAATATGGTTGAGCTAGCTCCTCCACTTGATGTTGCAAAATATCAAATGATGGAACATTTCCAGACCTCTTGTATCACAATAGCATCCAAAGACATCAGTGTTGCAACTTCTCTTACAAATATAAAGATTGACATTAATATATACAAACAAACAAAAATGGGTTTTCTGCAAAACACACTGAAATTCAACCAGTAAACAAACACCTGAGGGATGATGACCTCTCATTGCAAGCACAACCAAAAGCTGTGACATAACTTGATGTAAAGCTGGTCTGATACCAGGTGTCATTCATTTAAGAATATCCATACACATCTAGCCAATAAATCTGGTAACAACAAAAATTCTTTTCATATCAAAAACAAAATTGATCATAAAAATACCTTTTTCTGTTAAAACAAAGCAATTGACAAACTTTAGTCATACATTCACAATGTGAGACTAAATAAAACCTTCTAAAAAATATTTAAAATCCAGATTTTCAGACACAATTTAACTCAATACACAATGTGACAAAGTACTGGAAAACTAAAACATGTCTTCAGTTATTTGGCTTCTTTTCACAACAGGATGGGAGTTTTTCTCAGGTTGTTAGTAAGCTGTTTCCTGATGGTAAGCATCTCCCTTGAGGTTAAGTATGGAGATTTTAGGTGGTGTGACATCACAGAAACACAAGGGTATGGTTATTTGGATGGCATGGTGATGATGAACTGTTGGACTCTGCAAACAGATGTACTTTTCATCTACCTGGAAATGAAAAATATCCAATTACTTCATGATGTAACAAAATATATTCATGATTATTCTGACATACAATTTAATTTAATGCATACATGTAAAAACACCTTCCAGCTATTTTAATCCTTTTATATAAAACCATTAAAAATTCCTTGATTTTTTTGTGAGAGTAGCACATGCCACTGGATATTTCATGATAGTTTGTTATCTTTCAGCTGTAGATGTATGTGATGATTACATTCTACTTCTCTTATCAATCATGCTTGACAGTATTTTGTTATGGTTATCGATTTTCTTATATATGTTTTTTATGTCAGTCAAGTTTCACATCACACAATGCTGTATTATTTAATAGCATCTCTATTATATTTACTGTCAAATTTTATTTGAACTAACAAGCTGGTTTGAATTATAAAATTTTATATAACAAATTATGTGATTAATTCAAATTTCTAGTAATCATGGGAATATTTTATTTTAAACAATTATGAGAATTATTCAAGTGATAATCTTGGGAATATTTTATATAATAAATTATGAGAATGATTCCTATTTCTGGTAATCTCAGGAAATTTTATATAATAAATTATGAGAACGATTCCTGTTTCTGGCAATCTCTGGAATATTTTGTTTAATAAATTATGAGAATGATTCCTGTTTCTGGTAATCTCGGGAATATTTTATTTAATAAATTATAAGAATGATTCCTGTTTCTGGTAATCTTGGGAATATTTTATTTAATAAATTATGAGAATGATTCCTGTTTCTGGCAATCTCGAGAATATTTTATTTAATAAATTATAAGAATGATTCCTGTTTCTGGTAATCTTGGGAATATTTTATTTAATAAATTATGAGAATGATTTCTATTTCTGGCAATCTCGGGAATATTTTATTTAATAAATTATGAGAATGATTCCTGTTTCTGGTAATCTTGGGAATATTTTATTTAATAAATTATAAGAATGATTCCTGTTTCTGGTAATCTTGGGAATATTTTATTTAATAAATTATAAGAATGATTCCTGTTTCTGGTAATCTTGGGAATACTTTATTTAATAAATTATGAGAATGATTCCTGTTTCTGGTAATCTTGGGAATATTTTATTTAATAAATTATGAGAATGATTCCTGTTTCTGGTAATCTCAGGAATATTTTATTTAATAAATTATGAGAATGATTCCTATTTGTGGTAATCTTGGGAACCATGGTAGCTCAGTAGGTAAAAGGGATGTGGGTTTGATACCTCATACTGTCATTAGTGAAGGTGCATAGTTTCCATTTTCTTGGCATGATACAGATAATGATGTGTTAAAAGTTTCATTAAAACATTTCAACAATCAAATCTTGCAAACCAGTGCAATTACTATTGTCGATATTATTCATATATATGAAATTAGCTGTCACATAATGCTATACAGTTTTTATTAATAAAGACCAGTTTTAATGCCTGAATTAGGCCATTTCTTATGTCTGCATACACATGATGCAGATCTGTGTTTGTACCTTTATGTGCTAAAAGATTTCTAAATCATGCACTAAATAGTTGAGTTGACCCAGTGTACCTTGCCATAAAATTATATCCAGTACAACAGCTTGCTGAGTGACAACAATGTCTAACAAAGATCAGCATCATGTAAACTAAGAAGTCATTGATTGGTTCAGTATCGTGTTCTAACCTATGTCTAGACTGAATTAATTATGTCTGGGGTTTCCATCACATGGTATGTGATGCCATATTTGGTGGCTTTTTTCTTGTTTTCACCCATTATTAAAGTGCAATATAACATTTTTTTATGTCTGATATTTGTCATATATGTACTTGTTATGTGTATTGTAAATTAGCGAGTACAGCACATGTCCAAGTATAAAATGCACTCATGTAATTACTGTTTTTCTACTGTGTAAAAATATATTACATTATATGTGGCTGTAAATAGCCTGCAGATTTTTGCAAAGAATAAAAAGCAACTGTGTTTGTTTCTTTTCATTATAAAAATAAATCAAAGTGTATGGTTAATGATCCTTTCTGTTTACCGCTGAATCCCCAAACTGTCTCCATTTCAATCCATATGCTAGAGACATTTCGACCAAATTGAGCCATATCAACCAATCCACAATAACGCCATGTGCTTTCTTTTTTAAATGCAGGAAGAAGGCCACACCTATCCACTAATTCAAAATCAATAAAATAATCACCTACCCATAAATAATCGTCAGATGGTATGAATGACACATCTTATGATTTAAAAAAAAAACAATGTAGTCAATTAGGGTACAGCAGCTTGGGCAAGAATAACTTATTTGCAATGGATTCCATAAATGTCAAATTGTTCCGGAAGTTGACTCGTATAGCTGTGTTACTGACTAATAAGAATTAAACACAGCATCTCAGGTAGGGCTGTCAACGGGTACCCGGGTGATGTTTTCCATGGTTTTTGACAGCCCTAATCTCAGTTCTCAACCGTCAATGAAACATGCTTAGGCAAGGTCATGTGTTGAAATTCTAATTAACAAAATTTGTATCACTCATTTTTGTATATTACTGAGATTGACTTAATGTACTTGAGAAGTTTATATTCCGACATTATATCTAGGGCAGTCTAAGATTTTCCTAGCCACAATAACATTGCTGCTCTTTATAAATAAGAAAGTTATTAAATTAAAGATGCTGATTTTAATATTTTGATCTTATCTTCTTGTGTTTATACTATCTCTAAACTTCTGAAACTTTAGCTGAAATCTAAAACATAGATATATATTCAACTTTAGACTTATTTACTATTTTGAACATGGTGCATTATTTGAAAGAGAAAATGAATCTTTTAAAATATTACCACAGTGTGATAATAAAAGAAAAAATCAAGTTGCATAACATAAAGACATAAGTACCAAACAGGGGGTTTGCATGGTATGAAAAAACTTGGATAACAAGTGAGTTGTGTCCAAAAAGGTTAATATTAGTCATAACTAATTTATACTTCTTTTTTTAATTTCAAGCAACAACCTGAAAATCCAACAAGGTCATCTACATATGCATATAAGTACACAAGCCAAATTTCATTTGTTTACTTTGAAAGGGTTTTGTTAAAATGTTTATCAACAAACTTCTCAGGACAGGCAGACAGATGGGACCAAATCAAGATGTGCCTTCTGCAAGCAAGCGGAGCTGGGTGGGGGGTGGGGGGAACCATATATACTTGCTCATAAGTAGCGTCCAACTGCACATCCCAATCTGTCATCACATATTGCACAGGACGATTTGGGTCTGTCCAGTTTGTTATTAGAAAAACCAAACACTACATACCCTAATCTGTAGGCACATTATGCTATAACAGATCAGGATCTTTGTTTTTGCAGTTGGTCTTGACTTATAAGTGAGTATATATGGTAATAAAATCAACATGGACATTGCCTTGAAGTCCTCCCTTTAAAAATGTGGGCTTCTTGTAACATTATTAACCAAATACCTTTCCCACCTGCAGTGGCCAGTGCTTGTGATGGGTTGGCAGCTGAGGCATTTCCTGCCACCTTCTGTTTCAGCATTGTCCAGTCAAAGACGTAGTCATATTGGTAATTAAGTGTGCGGAATAGAATCCTGAAGAGCTGGCGGAGGTACATATAGTCTGGAGCTTCTTCGAATCGTAAACCTCGGCTGTAATTGAGATACATAGCAAACTCGGCAGGATAGCCCTGAAAGGGAAAAAGATTAATATAGCTCAACCCAAGCCATCACCTTAGAAGGGTTACAGCCATAAACAGTTCTGATTTATGCAAAGAAGTTTGAGATAAATAAATCTACCTGTTACACCTTTTAAAGCATGGCATTTTGATTTTTACAAATTAAGCATGTATATTTGTGAATATGGCTACCTATGTCACTATATCCTTACCAAACTGGTCAAATCATCTTGATCCAAGCTCACACAATCACAAATTAGTTCATCAAATTAAACAATACTATGTACATCTAAAAACAGCCACTAGGTCCTCAAGGACTGACAACATGTTTAGCTTAATCACTGTCTTAAATTCACGCATTAATTATTGGGTGGACTAGTTATTTATATAAATATGAGCAATGTGGCAGACCATTTTTGCCTCCTACATTCCCACTTTAAAGTCAAAGAAGTTTATTATAAATTCCAATATATCCCCAAAAAGCCATGAGAGCAAAATATGAAAAATTGCTTACTATTTGAAGCATACACTTTTCTTAGTGATGATGTGGAAGTAACATGATGTAGATTTAAAAGTATTCATACTAAACTGAATGGAAATTTATGTAACCAAAATTAGAAGACTGTAAGCAAGTGCATTCACAACATTATATTAAGAAAAAGCAAATTTTGTAGTAAATTATGTTTCTCAGAGAATACTTACCCAATCACATTACTTTAGGGATATTAGCCTGCTACCTCGCAAATCCAGCCCTACCAAAAGACGAAAATTCGTCTTTCCTGTCTATGTCATATAGACAAAGGGCAATAACTCTTGCCCATTACCTCCCCTTGCCGCCCGTTAGGTGTCGCTTCTTTAGTTTTTAAGCTGAGCGATATATAAAACACGAGGATGCTCGCATGGCGGGGTGGTTGGGAGGGTTTCTTAGTAATGTGATTGGGTAAGTATTCTCGGAGAAACATAATTTACTACAAAATTTGCTTTCTCCTTTGAATACGTTCCCCAATCACATTACTTTAGGAGAATAAGTAATAGGAGGAGGGAATGCGGAGCATCCGACCTCCACACGGGTATCCTCTAGGGAATGATGGTTGGATTCCCCATGTGAATGATAACCCGGTCTCCTAATTTTCAATCAGCAACACAGCCCAGGGTCACGTGATATGTGACCCTTTTATATGGCTAAGAAGATAGATATTGAAATCTTACCTACGAAAATTTATCTGGCGAATCCAGCGAAGCTAATAGGCTGTGCTGATTGTTGTACATGAGTCTGTTGGGCGTCTGGGCTGCCCAACACCGGACCTACTAGAATCAATGTTTGCCTCTGCGAGTACAAACTTGAAGATAAAACTGTAGAAGGTTGACTCTGCATGTCAGCCAACAGCTTCTATAAGGTGACTGATTTGCGAATTCTCAGAGTACGCCGAGCGTATAACCCACTACAGCCATGAAGCAAGGGCTTGAATGGTGATGTCTCATATCCCAGCTATCACCAGAAAAAAGAGGTGCTTGTATGTGACCTGACTCACCTCTATGCATTGAAATGGTGCTAGAGTGCCCAAACAGGATCTTACATGGCTGTTGATCCTGACTTATCTATAAAGAAAGCGAGCTAATGACGACTCGTTGATCGCCAATGTATGGTAATCTATTTTGGACTACGAAGCCTGGCTGCGTCAAGAGGACCATCAAACCCTCTGATCGGAACGGAAGAGAGTTCGGGTCACTAGAAAGGACATGTAACTCGCTCACCCTGCATGCTGAAGCTAAGGCTATCAAGAAACCCAATTTGTATGATAGTAGCTTTAACTAATCGTGGGTTAAAGACTCAATACTGTCTGAATTGAGTCATGTTAAAACCCAGGACAGATTCCATTTGGAAACAGGGTGAGGGATATAAGTCGATTAAATTTTTTTTTTTTTTTTTTTTTTTTTTTTTTTTTTTAAATGTCTAAAAGATCTGACAAATCTTTGTCATGGCTGATAGCACATGTACCAGAATGGTGGAATGTGTCTGATATCATGGAGCGGTAACATTTGAGAATAACTGGAGCCAGATGTTTCTCCTTGAAAAGCCAGAGAAAAGTTGGCCAGTTGAGGGATTGTGACACTCAGAGGAACAATGTGAATGATATGGTACCAGTCTCTGAAAACATGCCACTTGCCCTCGTAAACCTTCAGAGTAGAGGGCCTTCTTGCTCTCAAGATTCTCTCCGCAATCAAAGATTTAAATTGTTTGTCTTGCAAGGCTGTCTGGACAAGAGCCAAGCTTGAACAAAAAGACGGTCCGGACAGGGGTGGAACATCCCTGGCCGCGGTTGCTTGTGAATACTTGTGCTGACTGTAATCTTCCTGGGTAGATCTATCGCCTAGATTGAGTAGATCGGAGACCCAGTAGTTGTTCCATCTGAGAAGGGTAATCAGAACCATCTGACAATTCTGACCCCTTAACTTCTGGATTAATTCCAGTACCAAGACCGTGGGAGGGTAGGAGAATGACCACAACCCTTCCCAGGTGATTGATCGAGCATCCACGACCCAAGCTTCTGGGTCTGGAACCTGTGAGATGAAAGGTGGAGAATTTGCTATTCCACCTTGTTGCAAAAGATCAATCATCGTACGTCTCCAAAGTGTGTCGATTGGAAGAAAGTCTGATTGATGGAGTGACCAGTCTGTGTGTCTGAATTGTACATTGAGGTGGAGATTGCCGAACCAATGTAGAAACTGCCAGTTCAGATTGCACAGGTCTGGTGATTGGTGTCCCCTTGTTTTGAGGCAAGGCACCACCACAATGTTGTCTGACATAATGAGGGCAGTTTGTAATAAGAGTTAATCCTGCCCGAAATGAAAGGCATTGATGACAGCCGTTATTTCTGAAAGGTTGATGTGGAAAGGGCTCGCCCCTGGCACCCACGTGCCGCTGACAGTATCTAAGTCCGGCAACAGGTGGGCACCCCAATCGTAGGTATTAGTGGCGGAACATACCGTTATCCCCTTGGGGTATCTCCAGAGTAATCCCTGTGGACAGCCTACAGGGGTTGTGCCATTGACTCAAGAATGATCGTATCTCTGGCGTGAGCATGACTGTTTTCTGGGATCGAAGGGACTTGAAAATGGCGCAATTACGCTAGCAAAGTCCTTTGTAAAGGGCGCCTAAAAGGACGGCTGAGAGGGATCAAGTCTGCTGCCGCATTGAATAATCCGAGGATCTGCAACTCTCTCGCTAAAATGCGCATCCTGTCGGAAACGGACTCTACGAGTGCAATTATCTGGATGATCGCAAACTCGAAGAAGCCTTACCAGATTCAGATCGGGAGAAACTCCACACCCAGATGGACCAAAATCCGGATTGGACAGAGATCAGACTTTATCCAGTTCACGAGAAAGCCTATATGACGTAAAGTGATATAAGATCGTTTCTGCCTTTGAGCAGAGTAGAACTTGACAGATGTTACTGGAGGATGTCGTCCAAATATACTGCCGACGCAATAGATGAAGTCGAGCGGAACAGGGTGACGACGTAATCCATAACCTTGGTACTAGCCCAAGGGCTTAAATTTAGGCCAAAAGGTATGACATGGAACTGATAAGCCTAGTCCCGACAAGCACAACGGAGAATGTCCGCAACTCGTGGGATAGGGACGTGAAATGTGCGTCGGTCATATCTAGCCAGCATATGATGGGGTTTAAGCGACGTGCCCTTCAGACATGCGTCACGACGTATCAGGTCTAGGTTGGCAGAAGCAGTCAGCGCATTGGCCATGGAATGGTGAGCTGCCCTGTTAAGAACCCTAGCTAACCGGGCCGTCGAATCCCAAGCATGTTCATTGCCAGATTTATCAGCGATCCTGAAAATGGCTAGGGAGGCTAGATCTAACAGTGAAGACGTAGCGACTACATTTCGAACCAGCTTGGACTTGGCATTGAACACCATTTAGTCCACTTTATAAGACAATGGAGCAGACATATGGACTGCTGCCATATTTTTATCCAGAGCCGGGACCTCAGTACTGAACGCACCGGAGTGAGTTTTGTACCATCGACCTGAAAACGACGCTGGTACTTGGCTTTCAGAAAAGAAAAACCTTAGCAATTCCTGGATCCCCTATACGTGTCGACAGACGGTCATTAATTTCCTTAATTTTGTCGACTGGGGAAGGAGGCGGAAGGATAGAGTCTCTTCCCCCTCATCCAGATCGACCGACGCTCTAACCTTATAGTCGGTAATGGCAGCAGGAGGTGGAGGGCATTCTGAAGGGGCCAACACCCTATAAATTTCCTCCACTGCGGCTTTGAAGCTGAACTCAGTCCGTTCCATAGTTGGATCTGCATACCGCTGATTTGCCTGCGACTCATTGCACTCACTATGTGCATAATCTTGCTCTGGTAAAGCATCCATATCGGGGTAATGCATACCAGGTGGCATAGATGACTCGATTCCATCATCTCTGATAAAGGCATTCACTCTCCCTTGTGGATGAGCTGTTAGTCTATGGACGGCCGGCAATTCCGAATGAATTGATTGGCATATGTTTGGCCTGAATGACTGCGACGGGCCGGCTATGACCGGCACCGACCGCTCGAATGGTCGGGTTGGATCGAGAGATTCCTCGCCAACTATCTGTGTCATGGTAGTGATATGTAACCGGTAGTACGGATTGACAGACGGAAACATCATTAGAATCTTCGTCAATCCGATTTGTGCGGATTGCGGTATGATAAAAGTCCCCGTGCTGGTACAGCGGTATAGTCGGATGGACTGGTATAAGACTAAAATCTCCATACGGTTGGACGACCGGTGCCTGTTGGGCTGGACGGCCGGAGCCGGATGAATGGTCAGTGCCGGCAAGTGTCGGCTGAAAGCTTGGCTGGACGACCGGTGCCATATGGGCTGAACGGTCATTGCCGGATCGCCCGGTGCCGGTTAGTGCCGGCTGGAAGGTCTGCTGGATGACCGGTGCCATATGGGCTGAACGGTCATTGCCGGATGGACGCCCGGTGCCGGATGGTGCCGACTGTAAGGTAATAACAATTACATAATGCTTATGTAGTGCGTCCAGCACTGCGCGCCCATCTACCATTCGCTCAGAGGGAATGTTGGTTCTGGTACAGCTTGCATATCTGTACAGCATACAAGGTGACTTAGATGACGCAATTCTGTCATAATTGACACTTTCACTAAATCTCCCTTGTGGAGAAGCCGTGAACATATGGACGGCCGGCACTGCCGGCTGATTGAACTGGCGGATGGTCGGCCTGAAAGACCTGTTCTAGTAAAGCTGTCATATCTGGGTAGCGCATACCAAGTGGCATAGATAACTCAATTCCGTCACCTCTGATAATGTCACTAATTCTCCCTTGTTTTAAAATCACACCGTCACGTATTTGACATGACGGGAGGTGTACACCGGCAATACCGACTAATTTGTCTGGTATATGGTCGGCCGGAATGTCGGCGAAGGTCCGGCTATGACCGGCACCTGCCTCTCGAATGGTCTGATTGGAGGGAGATTCATCTATAACATTTCTCTCATGGTAGTGATATGTAACCAGTAGTGTAGATTGACTGACGGGTACATCACTATAATCTCCGTAAATCCGATGTACAGCCGGTGCAGGTTGATGCCGGCTGGAAGACCGGTGCCATTTGGGCTTAACGGTCGTTGCCGGATGGTCGGCCGGTGCCGGTTGATGCCGGCTGGAAGGTCGGCTGGACGACCGGTGCCATTTGGGCTGAACGGTCGCTGCCGGATGGACGGCCGGTGCAGGTTGATGCCGGCTGGAAGGTTGGCTGGACGACCGGTGCCATTTGGGCTGAACGGTCGTTGCCGGATGGACGGCCGGTGCCGGTTGATACCGGCTGGAAGGTCGGCTGGACGACCGGTGCCAATTGGGCTGAACGGTCGTTGCCGGATGGACAGCCGGTGCCGGTTGATGCCGGCTGGAAGGTCGGCTGGACGACCGGTGCCATTTGGGCTGAACGGTCGTTGCCGTATGGACGGCCGGTGCCTGTTGATGCAAGCTGGAAGGTCGGCTGGCCGTCCGGTGCCATTTGGGCTGAACGGACGGTGCCGGATGGACGGTTAATGCCGGTTTGCCTGCTGAAGTGCCGGCTGAACTGACGGTGTCGGCTGGACTGACAGCTGGAAGGCCGGCGAAAGTGCATATTAAAATGGATCCAACTGATCCAGCATAGACTCCATGCGTCCGGACTTACAGGCCCGAAAGCCATGCACGGATCTGCGGTGAAATTTACACCCACTGGGCAGCCTAAACCATGTCAACATAATTTCCTCCATTTCCACATTGCCAACACCCATTTTGCCATTCATGCCTTCGTTGTCGACTTTGCTTACTGAAACGACAAAAGAAGAGAACAAAGCACAAATTAAAAATTCAGCATATTATTAATTCGATAATACTATAACCGTTATTAACGGAGTAGTCAAATTATTCCGTGCCATGTTAACTCTTAATGACAACACTAGTTATCGCCGTGAGCGTGTTGCAATGGTTCGTTCAAGACGAAGTCTACTGAAACGAAAAAGATGATAAACAAAGCACAATTAGCAATTCAGCACGCTAATAAGTCGCTATTACCATAACCGTAACTAACGGAGGAAGTGAAATGATTTAGTGTCGCATGTACTCATGACTACAACATGAATTCCGTCAAAGCACAAATTAAAAATTCAGCATATTATTAATTCGATAATACTATAACCGTTATTAACAGAGTAGTCAAATTATTCCGTGCCATGTTAACTCTTAATGACAACACTAGTTATCGCCGTGAGCGTGTTGCAATGGTTCGTTCAAGACGAAGTCTACTGAAACGAAAAAGATGATAAACAAAGCACAATTAGCAATTCAGCACGCTATTAAGTCGCTATTACCATAACCGTAACTAACGGAGGAAGCGAAATGATTTAGTGTCGCGTGAACTTGTGACTACAACACGAAATTCCGCCATTAATAGTCGCAACTGGTCGTTCAGAGACGAAGTCTACTGAAACGGAGAAAAAGATAAACAAAGCACAAATTAAAAATTCAGTACGCTATTAAGTCGCTATTCCATAACCGTAACTAACGGAGGAAGCGAAATGATTAAGTGTTGCGTGAACTCGTGACTACAAGACGAAGTTCGCCATTAAAGTCGCAAATTGGTCGTTCAAAGACTTTTTTGAAGTCTACTGAAACGTCAAAGAAGATAAATAAAGCACACATTATCAATGCAGCACGTTATTAGTCGCTAATATCGTAAACGTTACATACGGAATAAGCGAAATTATTGAGTGCTACATGTATTACATGCTAGTACCGCCATAAGCGTGCTTTGACCACGTTGCAACCTGGTCCAAAGTCTAGAAAAGGTGACAAAGTCACTCAAATTGGAAAATATTGTAAAATAATGTATACGACCTGTAGAGGAATGATTATCCAACACAGTAATTCCAAATTTAACTTCGGATGGTCAGAATTTACACTAAGATGGCTTGGATTCATTGGAGGTCTAATTGTACGTGTTTTCGCGTACAGCGAAGCTAAAAAACTAAAGAAGCGACACCTAACGGGCGGCAAGGGGAGGTAATGGGCAAGAGTTATTGCCCTTTGTCTATATGACATAGACAGGAAAGACGAATTTTCGTCTTTTGGTAGGGCTGGATTCGCGAGGTAGCAGGCTAATATCCCTAAAGTAATGTGATTGGGGAACGTATTCAAAGGAGAAATGTGAAAGCCTTTCAAACCCTTCATATAAAATATCCTTTCTTCAACTGTTCTCTGCAACACATAGACATTAGGGAAAGTCTAATGTTGTGGAGGCTAACATGAGAAAAAGTGATACCATGCTGTGGGTTATTTTAGCAAGTTTTAAAATTTGGCATCTTGGTTATCGAAAGGTGTCAACAATCTTTAACAATTGCAATTTTGGGAGAATAAAGTTTGCACCAACATTTTATTTCTTATTTTTGTGCACCATTAAGGTCCTGATGAACTATGAGTATTCATGAATACAACTTTATATATAAGAGAAAATTTAAAAATGTTGGAAAATGTAAATCTTGCATCTCTGCAAGTAATACTGGAGTTTTAAACTGGCAAGGAAAATATCTGTAATTTTCAAATCCACAAAATATACTAAAATCCTACCTTACAAAGCAGTTCTACTGGAGTAGACATCTTCTTTTCACTTATCTTTTCATATTTCTGTTTCTTCGTGGCTGCCTGAAAAGATGCACCATAATAATCATGATAAAGACTGAAAAAGTTAATCCTCTACTGCGACTGGTCATTACAAAGCAAACATGTAATTTTCCATTCACTGATTCAGTTGATGTGGTAAAGGACAGACATGATAAATACTGAAAAAGCTAATCCCCTACTGCAACTGGTCATTACAAAGCAAACATGTAACTTAGATGTGGTAAAGTAGAGACAGATAAATGGAGATAGAAGATATGTAATTATTGTCTGCTAAGTGTGGTGAAAACCAGAAAACTAATATTTAAAAAAAGATACTGACAGTGATCAAGACAAAACCAAAAACAACCTTTCACAGAGCTACAAAAAAAAGTGCCAGACTATTTAGGAATAGATTTTAATTTGTTAACAGTTAAAGACATTACTGTACGAGTTCTCATGAATAGTTAAATTCATGTTGCCTGACAGTTAATTTTGTATGATTATTGCAATTGCATGACCCAGGAATATCACCAGTCAAATATCTGCCCAGCTAAAGCAACCTGCCTACTAAAGTTTCAAGAAACCATCTCTCTACAAATTATCTGACCTAAATTTCAGATGCACCTTTGTCTGATGAAAGTTTATATTGGTAAAAATTTAGCTGTGCCTGGGTTTAAATCTGAAAGTAATTTTACTGCAGAGTAATTTCTTCATATTTGTTCCTAGACTAACATTTTTCACATCGGTTACCTGATGTTCACTGCATATGTCATGTCTTTAGACTGTGAGTGAAACTAACATGTGACGATGTCCATTTCCTTGAGGAAATGGCATCGGAATGGCAGTCTCACAAATTAGGTTACACAGGAATGAAAATAAAATTACAACAATTCTAAAACTCTAAAACCTAGCAAAATCAATTCTTTTAAACAGATAGGACAAATTCTAATGAGTTTTTAAATTGTTGAGTCATAGAAAAAGCCAAAACATGTGCCAAAAATAATTTAAGATTCTCCACACACCCATATGTGAATTAAACTGTGTGCATATAAGTGCTGTTTTTAGCACAAGACAAGGTATGTACATGCAATTATGAAGTCATGAGGACATTTTCAAATTGTATATTATAATTTTTAACATCAAACAGACAGCAACCAGGAGTTACCCTTCAGGTAACTTCTAGTCAGGGACATAACTATTTTACTCACTATTTTCAAGCACTTCAGTCACCACTTCCATAGTTATGTACTGCTCAAACTTGGGAAGTGTAAGGCAAAACAAACAAACAAAATTAATATGCGTTGGTGCCAGACGTAAATTTCACCTGAAGATCAGAATTTTAGATCAGACAGAAGGCTTTGCTAATTGTCTGGCAGAAGGTTCTGTACCTGAGAGTGGAATTTTCATATCTAACATGTTGCATTACTATTCCTTGCGACAAGGTATAGATAAAAAAAAAAATAATAACACAGTAAGTACAGACAAAGCATAAAAATAACAAAATACAGACTCACAATGTTTCTGTATTTAAAAAGATTTTCAGTATAAATATGGAAATGAGACTACAGATAAAGAAATTAGATAACAAAAGAAATTAAAGCTACAGAACAGCAGACATTATCATTATGTATATTATACTGTACTCAAAGTTTTGGGCTGGTGTCTGTTAAAAATAAACAAGCTCTGATTTGAATTCCACAAGCCCTGACTACAATTAAATGTTCCTGTCTAGTGCTAACGCCACATCAACAATGAACTATGCAAACACAAGGGTCTGATTATTACTGTCTTTTTCAATCAATCTATTTCATGGATAAAATCATTATGAAAAGCAGAAGTCAATAGTTAGTATTTTAAAAGGTTAAGATAATGAATAAAGAGAACTAATCAGAATGTTGATATGTAGTTTGCTGTATATGCAAAAAATTAAATGACCACCCCTCCCCCTTTTTGCTGGTGAGCTTCAAAGCAAACTTTTGCCAACCATGAATTCTGAAATTTAGTTTTGCTTGCCTTGCTTATTAACACATTAACCCCTGGAGGTTTCTGCTGTTTTCGCACAAAATGTGAGTTGAAAACATTTTGGGGACTATTTCTGAATACATCCTAATACATCGATTTCCAAGCGATTTTTCATTATCACAATGCCTAGTTGTGCTAAAAAAAATGTTTTCCATTGCTTTTTTTGCTCGCACATGAGGAGAAGGTGAAACGTTGGAGTTTTGTTTGTTTTTTTTGCTTAACGGACCCATAACGTTTGTATGGAGAAGACTCTTTATTATAAATGTCCATCATATCCTACTTTTTGCACAGATTCACCTGTATTTGACAGTGTGCACTTCAGACTGGTCTGCCTTAGATATGAGGTCATACATAAAGTCTAAAATCTGGACACAAAAATCGGATTCCAACCATGGGCAATGTTTGGAAGGAAAAATAAACGGGTCCAAATCATTTGGTTTTTCCCTCATTTATTTGTATGGGAAAAAAAATGTTCAGACTATTTGGTATCATTTGGGAAGTTAAAATCATGTTTTAGCATGTCATGCTATGTTATGGAGGTCAACATCTTCAGCATTGCATCCGTGCAATCAAAGTCGTCTCAGGTAAATTAGATTTTTTAGCAAGCTTGATGGGCGCCTCACTGACTCTATAGGATAGATCCTAATCTGGAATTTTAAGGGCCCCGGCCATTGGGTTATCAGATTTGTTGAGCACTGTTATGACACCATGCAAATAAATAAAAGTCGTAATCAATCGTGATATATGTATACAATGACATAATGTAAACAAATCAACATGGCAATTAATCTTAACACAATGTACATGATGAAACCATGCAAATAAACAAAAAGTGGTAATCAATTATGACATCATGTATATGATCACATCATGCAAACAAAAAAAAAAAACTGGTTACATACCAATCAAAATGTTGTTTAAATCATATGAAGTCTTACAACTGTCAAATAATGAAAAAAAGTTATCCTCCATCAGTGTTCTACATTGGGAAACAGAAAAGATATATAAAATACAGCAAATAATGAAGCAGCACAAATACACACTCACAAGCCAAGTTATGTAGTCTATAAATGTTCTTAAAAAGCATGGTAATAATTACTGCAGTTTTTTTTTAAATCGACTATTTTAAAAAAAATTGTTATACCAAGTAAATAAATTAGTACCTTTAGACCCTGCCATGGCAAAGTTCCTCTGTTGAAGTACATAAGAACATAACCAAGGGATTCCATGTCATCTCGCCTGCTCTGCTCAATTCCAAGGTGGGCATTTATACTGGCATAACGAGCAGTCCCCGTTAGATTTTTGTCTTCTCTGTATGGTATATGCTGCCGTGTTCTGTTATCTCTGTACTTCTTTGCAAGACCATAGTCTATTAAAAACACCTGTGAAAAATATTACAATATATAGTTATTAATTCTAACTGCAGAGGTAACTAAGTAATCCTTATAAAATAGAGCTCAATTCAAGTGATTGTTTTATACCCTTAAATCTCAATATTGACTAGACTATAACATGTAAAAGATAACCGTAAACTTATTTTCTTTTCTGACTGCATAATCCTGGGGTATGGTGAACAAGTCTTTGAAAGGAAATGATGATTTACTTGCCAAAACAAATTTCCAGGAATGAAAGAAAAGACTTTCTTTTCTTTACACTGCTGAGAGTTAGAACCAGCTTTAATATTCTTGATAAAAAGAGATTTTCAAGACTGACCCCATAGTAGATATACTGGATAAATATTGGTACCATTTTCATTTGGGATCCAAGCCAATATCGTAAAAGATCTTTTACTGAAAACACTAGGGGGATACGACCAAGAAAATGAGTAACAATAACTTTTTTTTAAGATAGTCACGGTGGCAGCTGGTGATTAGATTGGCATAATTTTCTGATCAACTAAATATCATATGACATCTTTTCGTGAAAAGCTTTTACTGATATATCCATCCATTCAGGAGAAGTTGTGACAACAACATTTTCAATCTGATCACTTTATCAGCCATATTTGGATGTCCAAGTGACAATATTTTCATTCAGGACCAACAAGAACTTTGAGATGAATATAACGTTTGAATGTGTGTGTAACGTTTGAATGTGTGTGTAACGTTTGAATGTGTGTGTAACGTTTCAATGTGTGTGTAATGTTTGAATGTGTGTGTAACATTTGAATGTCTAACATTTTATAGCAATCCTTCAAATAATTTAGATCAAGTGGCGATGATAAACTATCAATAATAAATCAACATACAAACTGTATGGTCTATGACCAGCTGGGCTAATAAATTTTTTTTAATACATAAACTCACAGATTGAGTTAGTGTTCCTTCCTATTGTTTAGTCTATGACTAGCTGGGCTAATAATTTTTGTTTATATATACTTAAAATCATGGATTGGGTTAATGCTCCTAACATAATTTTGTGGCTAAATGTACTATCAATTACACTAAAGAAAGGACAAAGTAATACAGATAGCTGAATCCATATTGTGCCATGTGTTCCAATCACTTTAACTTGATTTGTGCCCAGTCATTGACCACTGAGGGCAGTAATGAGAGACCAATCAATAAACTTTGATACATGTTCAGGACTAGAGTGCTTGTTATGTCTTAATTATCTGTTCATTTTTTTCATTGAAGTGTTCGCATGATAAGGGATATCTTTTTTAATTTTAGGTTGACTTTACTTATCTGCTAACAAAGTAACAAATCAGTCCCTATCATATACTGTCCTTTTGACAATAGGCTAAAGTAAAATTGTAACCAGCAACAATTTACTCATCTAATACTAACTATACTATACATCTACAGTACCATGCTTGGACCTGTACTTACTACTACTGGATGCATACCTGGGGCATGTCTCAGAATTTGTATATATCCAAAATAAAATAAAGAATTAAATTATTTAAACTATAAACTGGCACTGAAGTTTGTAAACATTTTGTGAAATAAAGTTAAAAAGACTTTACAGTCAATTTTTCCATGTAAAAACATTCTATAACCATGGGTCACATTAAGATCAAAATTTCTGGGCAAAATGACATCTCCATTCTATCTGAATAGTGAAAGAAACTTGGGAGAAGTGTAAATTTTTCTGATGGCAAATAAGTTAAAGAATAACTGGTATTTTCCTGGTTCTCAAAATCAAATCCACAAAATACTGAGCATACTTTATTAAACAAGACATCCAAGTAGCAGACACCTGTCTTAAAGCCAGAACGCAACAGCAGTTGACCAAGATCTGGGTCAGTAAAATGCTTCTGTTGGAATTTCTCCAATGCTGTTTTGTCACTAAAAACCCATACAAGTGTTGGCCAGAATATCTATTTGGAAATGGGAAGTGTGTGGGGGGGGGGAGAGAAGGTGTTGGGTGGGTGAACAGCTGTTTGTGGTAAAATAAATTCATCTTCACTTTACTTTAGATTGTTGAAACAAAAGACGATGGAGACTATTTTGGGCACATTGATTGGTAGCATTATCCCTGTGTAATAATTATTTTTTAAAAAAAAAACTTTTACCTTGTTACAATGCCTGCCAATTCCCATTAGGAAGTTATCTGGTTTTATATCTCGGTGGATGAAGTTTTTATTATGTAAAAATTCAATTCGATTTATCATCTGAAACAAAATTAAAACAATTTTAAAAAATGATCACCACAAGCAAGTCTTTAAAGAACAGAACAACAAACGCATGATATAAAAGTAATTATCTGTTCATCATGATATAAAAGTAGTTATCTGTTCATCATGATATAAAAGTAGTTATCTGTTCATCATGATATAAAAGTAGTTATCTGTTCATCATGATATAAAAGTAGTTATCTGTTCATCATGATATAAAAGTAGTTATCTGTTCATCATGATATAAAAGTAGTTATCTGTTCATCATGATATAAAAGTAGTTATCTGTTCATCATGATATAAAAGTAGTTATCTGTTCATCATGATATAAAAGTAGTTATCTGTTCATCATGATATAAAAGTAGTTATCTGTTCATCATGATATAAAAGTAGTTATCTGTTCATCATGATATAAAAGTAATTATCAGTACAACATGATATACAAGTAGTTATCATTACATCAAGATAAAAAAGTAGTTATCATTACATGATGATATAATAGTAGTTATCATTACATCATGATCTAAAAGTAGTTATCATTACATCATGATATAAAAATAGTTATCATTACATTATGATATAAAATAGTTATCATTACATGATGACATAAAAGTAGTTATCATTACATCATGGTATAAAAATAGTTATCATTACATCATGATATAAAAGTAGTTATCAGTACCTCATTATATAAAAGTAGTTATCAGTACCTCATGATATAAAAGTAGTTATCAGTACATCATGATATAAAAATAGTCATCACTACAGCATGATATAAAAGTAGTTATCATTACATCATGATATAAAAAAGTTATCATTACATGATGACATAAAACTAGTTAAAAGTACATCATGAAATAAAAGTAGTTATCATTACATCATGATATAAAAGTAGTTATCATTATATCATGATATAAAAATAGGTATCATTACATGATGATATAAAAGTATTTATCCTAACAGCATGATATAAAAATAGTTATCATTTCATCATGATATGAAAGTAGTTATCATTACATCATGATATAAAAATAGTTATCAGTACATCAAGATATAAAAGTAGTTATCATTACATCATGATATAAAAGTAGTTATCATTACATCATGATATAAAAGTAGTTATCATTACATCATGATATAAAAGTATTTATCATTACATCATGATATAAAAGTATTTATCATTACCTCATGATATAATATAAGTTATCATTACATCATGATATAAAAGTAGTTATCATTACATCATGATATAAAAGTAGTTATCATTACATCATGATAAAAAAATATATATCATTACATGATAATATAAAAGTAGTTATCATTACATCATGATATAAAAGTAGTTATCATTATGTCATGATATAAAAATAGTTATCATTACATGATAATATAAAAGTAGTTATCATTACATCATGATATAAAAGTAGTTATCATTATGTCATGATATAAAAATAGTTATCATTACATGATGATATAAAAGTAGTTATCAGTACATCATGATATAAAAATAGTTATCAGTACATCATGATATAAAATTAGTTATCATTAGATCATGATACGGGGGCCCTGAGTGGCAGTGTGGTCTAAAGCGTTCTTTGTTACTGATCACTGCTGTCTCACCTCTATCTGTGTGGGTTCAAGTCTCAGATTTGGCCAATGTGGATATATGAGAAAGCTTGCCAGTAGCTTCTTGTGGGTCATTGGTTCCTTCTGGCGGGTTTTCCCAGGTTCTTCCTCCACCCTAAACCCTACAACAACAACAACATCATGATATAAAATTAGTTATCTGTACATCATTATATACAAGTAGTTATAAGTACATCATGATATGAAATTAGTTATAATTACATCATCATAAAAAAGTAGTTATAAGTATATCATGATGTGAAAGTAGTTATAAGTAAAAGTAGTTATCAGTACATCATGATATAAAAGTAGTCATCATTACATCATGATATAAATGTAGTCATAAGTACATCATGATATAAAAGTAGTTAATTAAATCATGACATAAAAGTAGGTCTCATTACATCATGACATAAAAGTAGTTATCATTACATCATGATATAAAAGTAGTTATCATTACATCATGATATAAAAGTACATCATGATAAAAAAGTAGTTATAAGTATATCATGATATTAAAGTAGTTATCATTACATGATGATATAAAAGTAGTTATCAGTACATCATGATATAAAATTAGTTATCATTAGATCATGATATGGAGGCCCTGAGAGGAAGAGTGGCCTAAAGCGCTCTTTGTTACCGATCACTGCCGTCTCACCTCTATCTATGTGGGTTTGAGTCTCAGATTTGGCCAATGTGGATATGTGAGAAAGCTTGCCAGTAGCTTCTCGTGGGTCATTGGTTCCTTCTGGAGGGTTTTCCCAGGTTCTTCCTTCACCCTAAACCCTACAACAACAACATCATGATATAAAAGTAGTTGTCATTACACCATGATATGAAATTAATTACAAATACATCATGATAAAAAGTAGTTATAAGTATATCATCATTCATGATATGAAAGTAGTTATAAATAAAAGTACTTATCATTACATGATGATATAAAAGTAGTTAAAGGACATCATGATATAAAAGTAGTTATAAGTACATCATAATATAAACGTAGTTATCATTACGTCATGATATAAAAGTAGTTATCATTAAATCATGATATAAAAGTAGTTATCATTACATCATGATATAAAAGTAGTTATCATTAAATCATTATATAAAAGTAGTTATCAGTACATCATGACCCACATTATTTATCAGTTCAGTATTTGTTTTACAGTCTTTCTGAACATTTTTTATTTGTACTTGCAATGTTTGTTGGGTTTTTTATTTAATTTCTTCCTAAACATATCCTATTTCCATAACATAATAAATGAACTGTGTAAATATATAAAACCTGATAATACAATTCAGAATAATGACAAAAAAATTAAAGAGCATTTGGACTTGGTATTCAGATACTTACTGACAAAATATTAGTCATTTTTTTAGCCTGTGTGCAACAATGTCATAAATATTTAACAAAATTCCTTTATAAAACCTACTTTATATTTGTTTGTGTCCAACTGCCTAATTATTATACAGTTCTAAAGACACTTGTGGAATAAGTTGCTGATTTCCACCTAAAACAACATGGTTTTCTACCACAACACACGGATATTATCTCTTTACCTTCTGTCAGCTAAATCAGTCAGGAAAAGATAGGGGTGTAGGGTTTAACCAGGTTATCTGTTTAGTGTGATATGTATTCTGCCAGTACATGTTCCAAATATATTGCAACATATGTCACAAACCACCTTCCTGTGCCCCAATAATGCAACATATTTCACAAACCACCTTCCTGTGCCCCAATATTGCAATATATATTGCATTACACCTTCCTGTACCCCAATATATATTGCATTACACTTTCCTGTGCCCCTATAATGCAATATATATTGCATTACACTTTCCTGTGCCCCAATATTGCAATATATATTGTATTACATCTTCCTTTACTCTTATATATTGCTATACATGTATCATTAATACTGTCTTGCACACCAATATTGCAAATGTTATGAGAAGCTTTAACCTAACAAAGTATACTACAATTATATTTTTTAAGCAGATACTACTTGAAAATGGCATATAGTATATTTACAATGACTATAAGGCACAAGTCTTAACCAATGTTGATATGTGAGAAAGCTTGCCAGCAGCTTCTTATGGACTGATGATTATTACTGGGGTTTTCCCCGTTGTTATTACATCCACTAATTATACTGGCAAATATGTATAGCCTGTATGTGCCGCAAAATGTAGTTAACAGAAAAACAACACAACTGTAACAATTTCAAATGCAATCATCCTAATGCAATATCTTGGTGCCAAACAAATTGGTTTATTAATTGTACACTATACTATTTTTACTTTTAATTTTTTTTAATTATTTTATATTTTATGGTGTTTCTTTTGTTTTTTGTAGTCATATCATTATATATGTTGTAAAGTGTTTAGAACTTCTAAAGATTAGGCACTATACAAAGTCCTCACTATTATTATTATTTCCCCACACACACACACAGACACCTTTCAAATGCAACACAAACACACAAAATTTAAGACAGTATGACCAGATTGCAAACCATGAAACATAAGGCACAGTGACCTGATTTTGAACAGCAAACATCAAGTCCCATGACTACAAGAAACAGTGCCTGATAAATTATGACTCGACACGCAAAAGCATTAAAGAAAATGACTTCAACACCAGCAATAACATAAGATAAAACCAACAATGTGAACAAAACATGGCTGAACCAATTACCTGATCAGCCAGCATTAGAACTGTCTTCATACTAAACCTCCTTGAGCAGAAGTTAAACAGGTCTTCCAGACTTGGTCCTAAAAGGTCCATAACCAATACGTTGTAATCCTTCTCCTGGCCAAACCATCTGGAAGAAAAAGCAAGTAGTTATAAGTTATTTTGTCGTTCAAATGGGAATAACCTGTAGTTTTATATGTCCCGTATGGAAATCTCTGGAAAGCCGCTCACAATAATCCCACACACAAAGAATTTCTTTTAAGTACCCATATGTCTAAATTATTAAAGGGAAAAAGGACAACTCTAACAACAGTCTACAGAGTTCAACTATGATACAACACTCTAACTTGTGTAACTTAATAAACTACTCAAAATGTTTGTATATTTGTAATAAAAATAAGAAACAAACTCATGATTATTATCAATACTTTCAAATGTATTCTCACGGATTCAAATTAGAAGGATTGGGAATGAAGTAGGTTGGAGAGGGTTGAGGAAGAACATCTGGATTCAAGACTTTGAAAACATTCTTAACAAATGTAGCCTCAAACCAAATATGTAAATTCACTGTCTCAATGATGTTGCTGCAACCCTTGTAATATACAACTAAATGATCCACGTGACAACATGTCAACATTTGACATTTTTACTGCACCACTCCTGTGCTGAAAATTCTGATTAAAATGCATGGAAACTGATTACCAGGTATATACCCCCTTTCACAGCTCTATACAATACATGGAAACGGATTATATAGCCCCTTAATACAGCTCTTTACAATACATGGAAACTGATTATACAGCCCCTTAATACAGCTCTTTACAATACATGGAAACTGATTATACAGCCCCTTAATACAGCTCTTTACAATACATGGAAACTGATTATATAGCCACTGAATACAGCTCTTTACAATACGTGGAAACTGATTATATAGCCACTGAATACAGCTCTTTACAATACATGGAAACTGATTATACAGCCCCTTAATACAGCTCTTTACAATACATGGAAACTGATTATACAGCCCCTTAATACAGCTCTTTACAATACATGGAAACTGATTATACAGCCCCTTAATACAGCTCTTTACAATACATGGAAACTGATGATATAGCCACTGAATACAGATCTTTACAATACATGGAAAGTGATTATACAGCCCCTTAATACAGCTCTTTACAATACATGGAAACTGATTATACAGCCCCTTAATACAACTCTTTACAATACATGGAAACTGATTATACAGCCCCTTAATACAGATCTTTACAGTACATGGAAAGTGATTATATAGTCCCTCCCTATCAAATCAACGCTGGCATCTGTCCCTAAAATCAAGTCGTGCATATGATGGTGTGTGTGATTTAGATTTTTAACACAGTTTCATCAACTTCTTTTCAGTAATATCACTATGATATCAGCAGTCATATCATTACGATGTGGCAGTTTATAGTGAATATAGTACAGAGACACCATGCCACAAACATGAGGTATGATGTCCCACCAGTCACATCATCCTGACACCAGGCAGACCACTCCTAATTCTAACCTCTTAAGCTGAGCACCAAACAATGCAGCAGCTACATGTACCATTTTTATAAGTCTTTTGTACGACTTTGCTAAGGTTTGAACTCATGACCTCATGCATCCTAGGTGGATGTTCTAACCACTTAGGATATCTGCGAGATCCTTGCATGTTTATGAAAACAAAAGGGGTAAAAAAGATGAAAAACATTGGTTAAAAAATCTTAATTTATTTGTTAATCTATGTTTTCTCAACTATAGACTGCTGGGAACAAATACTGCATGATATATCTATATAGACATAGTGAGTGAGAAGCAGATATGATGCAACAGCAACAAAATATAACACCACATACACTGAAGTTTCACTTTTTTCATGGGTCATCAATGTTCATGAAATCTGTTGTTGCTCCAAACAACAAATTTGAAGTCCAAAATGAAAAATAAGTCACAGGCATTTACAGCTGTGTTCCGTCTGAATAATCGACAACGCAAAGCACAGACAAATCCCAACAAAAAATGCTTCTAATTAGAGAAGGCAATTGTCCTATAACAATTAAAATGTTCCCAAATGCACAGCTCATTTTAAATTTTACCCACACCAAAACTATTTCTTGAAGGACAAGTATTAATTAAGTACTCTGTACAATCACTAATTAAGCAAAAAATTAAAATTCACACATAACTCTTTTTCTGAAAAAACCAATGAATAAACTACTTCCTTCAAAAAAATCCAAAAATTGCAGCATACACAAATCCAACTTTCTCAAAGGCATAGATAATTTAGTCTGATCTCTCAGAATTGTTCTCAAACTTCTCATGGGCTATTATTATCCATTTAGCATGAATCAGCTTGAGTGTACATTTTTGGATGGTCATTTTGATAAAGTGCATTGGGGTTTATAAGTGACATCTTTGTCTTTGCCTCATGATCCTAATTCACACATCAATCATGGAAGTGTGTAAGCAGTTTGTTGTAGTGTTGGTAACTGTTGTTGTTGTTGTTTTAGGGTTTAACGCCATTTTTCAGCACATGATAGGTTATACATGGCAGCCAGAATTATTGGTGGAGGAAGAACCTGGGAAACCCCCCGGAAAGAACCACCAACCCACGAGAAGCTACTGGAAAGCTTTCTCACATAACTACATTAGCCGAATCTTAGACTCGAACCCACGCAGACAGAGGTGAGACGGCAGTGATCCGTAAGGAAATCGCTTTAGACCATTCAGTCACTCGGGGCCCCACAGTTTTGGTAATAACTGCATTGCATGAAGATACCTCATATGAACAGATGTACTTGAACTGTATTTGACTTGGTGTTCAGGGCACCTACTGTTTGATCTGTGTTCGTACTGGCAGTAAGATTGTTTTAACCATTGGATTTGTTCTTCTATATTCTTTTTAATGGATATTTGCAGAGGTTAATTCACAAATGACTATAAGCATACCAACTTTGACAGAGGCAAAACCATGAATTCAAGTGCCCATGAAAATTTATTTTATCTTGAAATAAAAAACCATGAAAATTGATACTCAAAAACAATTGAAACCTTTCAAGTACTTGAGTTTTTAAATACTCATGAAACCTTGCTCCATGATATTTTAAGCACAAGTTTGCCTATAACAGATACATAACCTGTCAAAGTTTCTTCATTGAGCAGTCCTGTACTGTTTGTTTGTTTTTATGGTTTAACACAACATTTTTCAGCACAATATAGGCTATACATGGCGGCCAGTATTAATGGTGGAGGAAGAAACCGGACAAATCCCGGAAAGAACCACCGACCCACGAGAAGCTACTGGCAAGCTTTCTCACATAGCTACATTTACCGAACCTTAGACTCGAACACACGCAGACAGAGGTGAGATGGCAGTGGTCCGTAACGGACAACGCTTTAGACCACAAGGCCACTTCTGCAATATCCAAAATGTTTCATGTTTATTTCATTATTAAATAGAAATATCTATTTAAAAAAACAGAAATTCTTGAAAAACAAATTCTCATAAAAAAAGGTTGCAAAGAAATGACCAGTATTAAATACATATGCTCATTATGACCTTTGGCCTCTATGACCTTCAAACTCTCAGGACATACCCTCTTTTTCTGGTTACAATTCTGTTGATTGCTCATTATGAACTACTAATGCAACCTGGAGATTCTACCATTTAAACATAACTTAATAAAAGCCAGAGTTATGGATGGGCCATGTGACTACTATTCATCAGCAATGGTCAAGCAGAGACTATCATGATCATGCAGTTTATTCATCTCAGTGTACTGACTGGAATTCTCAATTGAAATCATTCACAACCAATCAATAAATACTACTGGCTATATTAGATTAATGAGGCTTTTCTGTTATCAAGAGAATTGTTACATCAACACATATAGCCTATCAGTAATTCCTGATCCAGATTCAAGTACTAATGAAATAAGTTTTTTTTTTTTGTTAAATTCATGAGAATCAATTCTCTAAATGAATGTAATACACAATATACTGTTATTTTCCTCCTTCCTCAGTCAGCTGTCTTGTTGAGTTACATATACATTGAGCATAGGTGGCTCCAAGAATAACTACAAACTATTGCAATTTTCTTCATGCCTGTCCCACAACTGCAATAAATTTCCTCTTATCTATAGACATAAGAGTGAAGAAAGGTTAAACATGTTAATAAAGTTCACACAATGAAACCTCTCTTGGTACATTCAGTAGGTGTATTAAATTTTATTTTGGTACTAAGTTGCACAAAAACTTCATTCAACACATGTGAATTTAGGTTAGGCCTAAACTCTTGTACATAAGAAAACAAAGAGTTTGATATTTTCCCAACTGGACATAACAAAAGCAAAAGACAAATTAAAGCAGAACTTTCTCAGATATTTTTTCTCAAAGTTATTTTCTATATTTTAGTCCATATTTCCAGAAGATTTCCATACTGCAACTACACACACGCATACCTGGCCTTGGCTCTTCCATTAAATATATGCAGATGCATATCAAGATTGATGTCAGGAAAGGTCTATTAACAAGATGTGTTATTTGGAAATTTAACATAGCTTTACCAATTTTTCAGTCATACAGTTACGATGTCTGCAATGTGGTAGTTTATAGTGATGTCAAGCACTTGGGCATCATACTGCAGACATGTAGTATGATGTCCCACCCAATCACATTATCTGGACACCAGGCCAGCCAGTCCCAACACTAACATCTTAATACTTAACACCAAGTGAAGCAGCTGCTAGTACCATTTTTATAAGTGTTTGGTATGACTCGACAAAGGATCAAACCCACGTCTTAGAGCATCTGAGATGGATACTCTAACCACTAGGCCACTGCAGCAGCCTAAACATGCTTAGTAAGTACCAGTTATCTGGATCCATCAAGTTTGGCTCTCACAATAACTTGTCCAGATATTTGACTAATACAGACCATTACACAAGGGATAGTCCTAAACCTCTGCTGACTTTTGGTACTAAAATAGACACAATGCACTCTCCCATTGGTTGTAAGAGTAATAGCTATAGTAGTAGCATGTGTGACTAAGACAGAAAGGATACCAATTCAATCAAATCACCCATGTCAGATTGTCCTAGCACAAGATACTTGCCCTGGCACTAGAAACCTGAGCCGCTTTGGGTAAACCACTAAACTAAAGGATATGATATAATAATAATAATAATAATAATAATAATAATAATGAGGGCTTTGTATAGCGCCTAATCTTTAGAAGCTCTGAGCGCTTTATAACACCTATAATGATATGACTACACTACAGAAAAACAAATAACAAAAACCATGAAATTGGAAAACATAAAAACATGCTGAAAACATATAAGGTACAAAACATTATTAGGTCTCTAAGATTGTTACTGCAGTCGAAAAGGTGAGTTTTAAGAGCACTATTAAAAGGGACCACTGTGTCTTTGTATCTATTTTCAATGGGTACATCACCAGGCCCTGGTATGCAAAAGAACACTGTCCATATGACTTTGTTTTCATAGTGGGAATAATGAGTATACAATTGTCAGAAGAGGAGCGTAAGTATCTTGCTGGTGTATATGCATGGGTGAGGCCGGATAGGAATGTTGGACTGAAGCCAGCGTAGGGTACAGAGCAGTGGTGATGTGTGCTCTGATTGAGGTACTCTAAAGATGATCCAAGCAGCTGTGGTTTGAACTTTTTTAAGTTTCTGGAGTAGATATTGTGACGGAATGTTTGTTTGTTTGATTAGGATTTTTAACGTAGCTTTAACAATTTTTCAGTCATATCGCTACGATGTCTGCAGTGAGGCAGTTTAATGTGATGTCTAGCATTGGGGCATCATGCCATAGATATGTAGCATGATGTCTCACCCAGTCACATTATCCTGACACCAGGCCGACCAGTCCTAACACTAACCTCTTAATGCTAAGCGTCAAGCGAGGCAGCTGTTAGTACCATTTTTGTAAGTCTTTGGTATGACTCGACCGGGGATCGAACTGACGACCTCCCACTTCCGGGGCGGACGCTCTAACCACTAGACCACCGGAGCGGTTGTGATGGAATGATGTATGATGGAAAAGTCCCAAGAAAAAACATCAAAGTTACCAGCAAACTGCAGCAAATATGGCATCAATCATGATATTAACTTACTGCATAAACATACACCTACCTAGATTTAACACCAATTTGAGCCTTGATGTTTTGATGTCCATATATAGCCAAATAAAACAACTTTTCATTTTATAAAGCTGAAAAGTTTGGCTTCAGCTGCAATGGAACAACTGGAGACCTGTTTCTTACTATGAACACTTCACATTCTTAAGAAACATTTAAGTTGTTTGCGCAAGTTAACATCTAATTAACTTCAATCATGGGACATTTTATCTGTAATAAATATGAAATGTATAGATGAAAAAACACATAATGGCACAGCTCAAAAGATGTATCTGCTTTGCAAAAATGAGCTGAAGAAAAATCTTAGAACAAAGACAGTAAATTAGTGGAATAGTAAAGAGGTACAAGTCTACATGTGACAAAAAGCATTGAAAATTTATATCTTGCTAGAGGCAGGTCAATGTAAAAGATGTTTTGTTATCAAGAAAGTTGTTAAGCATATGTTTGTAGACAGTTCCTTAATCCAGTCATACACAAGGTAGGAACAAGAAACCATGTCATGCAATCAATGCCTATTTTCTATCCTGCTTGACAGGTCACAGATGACTCCATTTCAAAGGAATGTCAGTATGGTTAAACATGTACATGTATTAAACTCATTCTAACCTGGGTAAGCATAAGAAAATGCCTGCATATACCTTTTGTCCCTACAAGATAATGAGTCCAGACCATGCTTTCTTCCAGTAAAGCAATATACTTTTTCTGATGTACATACATTTAGTAAACCAAAATGGGATGGATGACACAAGGGTCTTGAACAGAACTTAAAAAAGGAGAGGAGGGATGGGGTTTTCTATTTGATACATCCTACTGACATAGTATAAATTAACCAAGAAGCCCAAGAAGGCATGATACTGTTCACATTGGATAGTTTTAATTGAAATGTGCACATACAGAAACTACAGAGAAAGAAAAACTGAAACATCTTATACAATATATATATATATATATATATATATATATATATATATATATATATATATATATATATATATATATATATATATATATATATATATACAGTGGGACCCTGCTATAACCCGAATTCGGATATAACCCAGTCATGGCATGGCTCCCGAAATTTCGGGTAATTTATTACAGGTATGTTTCTCAAAGACCAAAAAAAAAAAAAAAAAAAAAAATGTAAAAAATTCAAGAGTTTATTTATCATTCTCATATTCGTCTAAACAGTGCAAAAAAGAACGTGTAGAAAATGTATTATCAAAATTTCTTCTAGTTTTGTGCCAAAATAAACGTCGGAAATACGAACCAATTGCTGGGCCTACTGAGAACTTTGATCTTTGTTTATTGTTGAAAAATTACAGCTCATAAGTGTCAATATTATAATTACTGATTCCTGAGTAATGAAGCCATCGTGTCTACTTTGTGTTTGTCTTGAATGCATTCTGAATACAATCGTTGCTCTAATAATCTCCGATATATGTTCTCTTAATTTCATACACAACTAAGTAATAGCCAATGCGGGGGTTGATAAAAGATTCTCACCAGAATGTATAAATAAATCAATCAATTTAAGTACATTGTTTATCATCAAAGTGAACTGCCGAGCTAAACAGTGACATAATTCAGTGGTTAAAATAAGCCAGTTCTGCCTGCTGTATTAGAGTACATCAAAAGAACATGATGCAATAGCTGAGCAGCAAGTTCAAAGTACTTTGACTAGCAGCTTGGGTGGGAAAATGTGCTGAAATTTACAATGACTGAATTCAGAGACAGAAAGATCCTGAGATGTACATGTAGTTATTATAAGAATACACTTTAGCTTCCATTATTTAATCTACGGACATGTACTATTTCATCATTCATTACATACACCTGTTACGTAATTTTTTTAATTTTCTTTTCATTGAATTCAGTCACATAATGATCTGTGACAAAATTATTGAATATTTTACATCCTTGTGTGGATATTTTCGATGGAAATATTTGTATGATGGATTCAGTGTATGTTACAAGATTCGCTGGTGAGTACACGGTGTTGATACTCTTTTCATGCAATAGATTATACATGTATATATAAATTAGACACGTGTATGTACCAATGCATGGTTCTCTGAATAAAGTAATATATTAAATCTGCAATTTCTGTTACCACAGCAAATGTTTTTCTCATTTAATATATATTGATCAAAAATGGTAATTGTGCCATGTATTTTCGCACCCGTCTTTATGTACCCCACCCCCACCCCCACAATTAAATCCAAAAATGTGTTGGTATTGTACATGGTTGCTTATAACACGGTTCGGTTCATATCCCGGTCGGATTCTATGGCTCCCAACTACCGTGTTATAGCGGGGTCCCACTGTATATATATATATATATATATATATATATATATATATATATATATATATATATATATATATATAACCAATATTGTCCCTGGATCCTTCCTGCCCTAGTTTCATATGCCTTGATTCCTAATTCAGAGACTGTACATAATGTACCCCTAATCTTGATAGGCATACACTTACCTGGAATGACAAGGGGAATTTATCTGTACAATCAGCATTGATTCTGCAGTTTGTCCTTACCCTCATGGGACCATCAACTGGAGTAATCACTTGAAAACTATCTGGATTCCCACCAATAGGAACTGCAGTGGTTGAGGCATTAGACTTTTAACCAAGAAGACATGTGTTTGATTCCTACCAGTCTGGATCAGTGACTGTATCTCAGGTCATGATTTGTAGCAGAATGGACAACTGCCTGTAGTTTTATGCATTGGGAAATATTGTGATATTTCACATAATATGTACAGTGCATACAAACTGTTAGTTACACTGTTGCTTGTACAAATGCCACTGATTATTACACCCCACTGCACTGCAGAAAAGATCCAATAGCAGGCCAATACTACACATTGTCATTGGGTGTTGGACTGTTATTGTTGTTGTTTGGAGATTACATCATTATAATAGACTATACATGTATAGCTGGTGGAAGAAGAATCCAGAAAAATCTTTGCAAGATCCGCTGACCCATGGGCAGCTGCTGACAATCTTTTTTCACATGCCCATAATAGCTGCACCCAATACTGTAACACATGCAGACAGAGGCAAAATAGCAATGATCAATAAAGGCGAGCACTTTAGACCACTTAGGCACTTGGATTATTACTGACTTAAAACAGTCTGAGTGACTAATTATTTTGAGTCCTTTCAAGGAGAAAGTCAAATAAATAATGTAATTTACCATCCAACTCGATTATGATGTTATTCCTGCAATGTTAACACATTAACCCCTAACGACGACTTTACGGGGCAGAAGGTAGTCGCCTATTTCCAAAGTCTGTAACGTCAAGGTCATGCATGATACACTAAAGTGGGTGGTATTATTGAAAGGTAGACAGATGTAGTTCTACAATGATAGCAAATAACCAGGACATTTTAGTTGCACGACAAAATAGAGGGAAAAACAAAGATTTCGGACTTGTTTTTTTTTAAAACCCAAAATTCACCTATGTTCGGAATCCGAATTTGTGTCCAGATTTTAGACTTTATGGCTTCAGATCTACGGCAGGCCGGTCTGAAGTGCACACAAGTGAAACTGTGCAGAAAGTAGGACCAGGTGCACATTTTGAATAAAGAGTCTTCTCCTTATGAAAATTATGGGTCTGTTACGCAAAAAAAGTGCAAACTAACCAATGAAAATACGTTTTCTTTAACACAACCTGCCATTTGTCAAACAGAATATTGCTTGGAAATTGATGTACATGTATTCAGAAATAGTCCCAAAAATGTGTTTCCTACTCGCATCTCATGCAAAAAACAGCAATAACCTCCAGGGGTTAATGTGTTAAGTGCAAAAAGGCCAGAAGCAATACAAGAAGTACCATTATTACACCAACATGAGCTGCTCTGATGTTTTAAGTGATAAATCTAGGTGTGAACACATGAAATGTACTTTGCAGAAACATGATCTAGTGTACTATCTAGACACTGTACATCTACAAATAAAAATATTACGGTCAGATTATGACTCATTACTTAGGCATGCAATCATCATAATTCCAAGAAATAATCTAGGTTTTCCAATGTCTTGATGTTAATCAGGAAACTGTCATTTGTCTTTGTCATCAAGATCATGTGATCTAAGGTCAGCCTTGACAGTTACTGAAAAATTATAACTGCCTTAAGCAACGTTAAGAAACTCAATTTGCATGTCTGGCTTTACTTTTTTTTAATTAATATTATGGGGATACATGTTTACATTTATTTGGATCAGGTTTTATCTTTCTACATTTTTCTCAAATTTATTATCTGTACATGTGCAAACTTGACTTTTAAATAGCCATTAGTTTACTAATTTGTAGCACTGCACCATGTACAATTTACCAAAATCAGCACAGCCAAGAAACCACAGTTGGGTCAGCATGATGCAGTCTGCATACTTCACTAATCATTTTTGTCACTCATTAATAATCTTATCATCTTGTTCAAGCCATATATATATATATATATATATATATATATATATATATATATATATATATATATATATACACACACACACGCACGCAAACATTGACATAAAAGTCATAGCTATAATTTATCCTCACAGCAGACAAAAACACTTATACATCCTTTTGTTTCACATTATTTTTAATTCCAACCAGCAAAACCTCTAAAACACTGGGATCTTGTTTGATAGGTTTAATTTGATTTTATGTTTAAAGGTCAACAGATTACATGTTCTACTGTGCCAAGACAATGGGAGTGAGGTGTATTGCCTAGAGGCACTACACAGCTGCCTGCCTGCCTGGGCTGGGTAGGATTTTGAACTCTTGTCTGGCACACTAGTTACTTAGCTACCATGGTTTCCATATGTAAATTAAAATACAAATTCATATCATCAATTATCTTTGAATCTATTTTGCTATAAACACTATTTTCAGCCAATCAAATTTTAAATCGTGAATCATAAACAAAATAATTACAGTGAATGAAATATATAAACAAAAACAGATTGTATTACAACATATCTTTATGAAATCAAATCAACTATTAACTTGTGAAGTTTACTTTTTAAAATACTGTAAGACATTAATGGATTTAATAGCCTTGGGCCTCAACAATCATACTACATGAAGATCTGCTTTTATCAGTTGTTATCTGCTAATAAAAGCATGTATATGGGGATAATATGTATACTTACTTTGAAAGCACATGCAATAATGTTAAAGGCAACATGGCTGGTTTTTCATGGTAGGATTACTCGGCTCCTTCGTTTTTTGGTGTCCTTTCACTCACAAAATATTTTAACCTTTCAGACTCCTACATACTATATCAGAACCTTTACATAAATTAAGTGCAACGTTGTGGGTTTCAATGCCATATTTCAACATGAGATGCTATAAATGATGGCTAGTATGTCTGGTAGCAGAAAACCCAGGGGATAAACACCAACCCAGGGGATAAACACCAACCCAGGGGAAGCTAGTGGCAAGCTTTGTCACATACCCATGTTGCCCTAGCCAAGGCTCAAACCCACATAGACAAAGTTGAGGTATCAGTGATCTGCAAAGGTAAGCATCTTTGACCACTTAGCAATAACAGTGTCCAAGGCTAATTTGTACCAAATGAAGGTCCATGATAATCATCTTTAGAAACGGTTTATAAAAAAAACAAAATGCAGACCTCCCAATCTATGGTGTGTGTGTGTGTGTGTGTGTGTGTGTGTGTGTGTGTGTGTGTGTGTGTGTGTGTTAGACATGTAAAGTCCAACTTTTTAAAGCATATCAGTATAACATAGCACTTGGTCCTATTTACAGGTATGGTCATGGTTTCCATTGCATTATTTATTAAAATTACACAGACACTAAACCCCAGTATAAGACTATCTCACATATACCGGTAACACAGTCCTTTAAACAAGGTAGGAATGGTCATGGTCTCCATTAAATGATGTTAATGTAATACTACATATACAATAAGCACCAGTATAAGGCTATCTTACATAACATGTATTATATGTGAGGTAGCATTATAATGGGTTTATTGTCATTGTCTTGTATACAAGGTAGGTATGGTCATGGTCTCCATTAAATGATGTTACTGTACTACTACATATACAATAAGCACCAGTATAAGTCTATCTCACATGGTCTTCATTACATTATGTTAGATACAATGAACCCAGTTATAAGTCTATCTCACATATAACACTGTCCCTTATACAAGTCAGGTTTAGTCATGGTCCCAATTGCATTATGTTAAATACAATAAACCCATTATTAGGGCATAACCGATTACCATTTTTCTACCGATTTCCGATTCCGGATTTTGGGCATGAAATTTTTCCGATTCCGGATATGATTCGATTAATCGGAAATGCTAAATCCGTATTTTTTTCTAAAAATTTCATCTTCCGTTTCCGGGTTTCTGGTATCTGGTTTTGCCGTATCTAACATATTACTTAGTACTTTACCATATCCGGTTTTCACCCGTCGGTTCAAATAGATTGTCTGACAGCGTGGTTGTGTTGACCATATTGGACTTTTCTGACTTCTTATTTAACTTTATTAACGCACTATCGAATAACACGCAGTGTTAGACACGGTGCTATAGAAATTCAACTTTATTATTTTTATTATCCGAATCAGTCGTTCCTGCCTTGTCCGACTCCGATTAATCGTTAGTTCATACTATCCGGTGGAATCCGATTTCCGGATCAAAAGTCGGTTATGCCCTACCCATTATAATGCTACCTCACATATAATCATGTTATACTTTACAGCTCCTTTGAACAGTTTTAAACAGGGAGATTATAGTTTAATGTGGAAAATGAATAGATCCTACAATGCAAGTGCATCTTGTAACTAATGAAAAGGGTCCATGCTGTTTGCTTAAAATCACATTGTGAACAAAGGGACTAGCACAGATGATGACTTACACAAACTATTTAATCTCTGGGTGCTAGCTCTGCATACCTACAAACAAGAAATAAAACTGAATATGTATATATCACTAACTCTTGAAGTTACAAGAAATTTCAAATTGTGTTACTATTGTGTACATTCATTATTACCAGTTTTTGAAATTTGATACATGAAAACAAGCTTGCAAATGATGCATGGATTAACAAAGATAATGTGAGAAACATTTTGTAATATGATTCCCTTGCCATTATACATGTATGTAGCTTTTATCATATAGGTAGCTTTCAAACTTTACCTAAGTTTTGCATGCATATCTTCATTTTTACATTTGTTGAACTTTATTTTTAATCTGCACTATTATAACCAGTATTGTGCTGACATGCCATTCAAATTCAAGACATAATAATAATAATAATAATAATAATAATAATAATAATATTCAAAAAGCATATCAATAAAAAAGTATTAAAAAAGTTTTTCCCATGTTTCAATAGCAAAATTTTATATTGTGCTAAATTTGAGAATGTAGCCTCAAAAATAACTTTCTTTTAATATAAGCATGTGCAAGTTTTTCGATGGCCTGGGTCAGTTGGTGATTTTCAAAACAACAATATATGACATAAAAGTAACCTGATTAAGATGAGGTTGTGGGCCACATGGTTGCAAAGGCCAGTCTTAAGATGACTACATACATGTAGCAATAATGTTTTGAAATACAATATATAACAATTTTAATATACACATAAATGAAATGTCTTAAAGTGAAATTTAATATGCTATATTCTTACCCCATGTGGGCATGGTGTGTATATGTGTGTAATGTGGAGTTTCAACATAGCTTTAAAACAAAAATCAGTGTATCACTACTATGCCTGCAGTATGACTGCTTATAGTGATGTCTAACACTATGGCATCATGCTGCAAACATGTGGCATGCTGCCTCACCAAGTCACATTATCCTGACACCAGGCCAAGCAGTCATAGCACTAACCTCATAATGCTAAAAGCCAAGCAAGGCAGCTGTTAGTACCATTTTTATAAGTCTCTGGTATGACTCAGAGGGGATTCAAACTTGTGACTTTCCACATCTAATGTAGATGCTCTAACCACTAGGCCACCAGTTCACCACTTTGACAGGCCATGGAAATCCCCTTTTATAGTGGGATTTTTCATTACTGATAGGTAGCCTTAAAGAAGGTGACCATTGTATCTGTTATTTGAACTGAGAGTCATAATTACAGATTACAGGTTGCTAGATTAGAGAAACCTTTACAGAGGGAGCTGGCAGGATAGTACAGTGCCCATGATCTATGGGTTTAGTAAATGGAGAAGAAATCTCTCCTAGATGTCAAAATAAAACTTATTAATCTGCTCCTTCTCTTATTACATGAATCTATAGCCAACATGAAAAATAAAAAGTAAAGTCTGGTGTCTGTAGCTATATATGGAAATTATTCTGTCAAACTAAACTAAATTAAATGACACAGTAATTTAAAATTAAAAAAACCTCCCAATATTTCTTTCACTATGCTCAAAATCAGAAATCTATCTCACTTTTACTAAGCATTATCCATACATAAGAAATTTCAATATCTTGTGGCAATGAAATGTTTGTACTTATTTTCAATGCATTATAGAAATGTATGTTAATTTCACTGCCCCATAAAGCTTTGAGTTCACCCATTGCTGTCAAAAGTGCCTGCAGTGAGACACCTGATAACTCAAGTTCCCTGGCAGTGGATTTGACCATAGTAATTTTTCATTGTCTTTCCACAATACAGATGAGTTTTGTCATGAAGCTGTCAATCTTATGGATACAATCTTCAGATGTAGAGGTACGTGAAATATAAAATTGTAGAGCTATTTGCTATCAGTTTTATGTGACAGAATTGTTTGATCTTTTGAACATATGGGAATTAATTCTAAAAATGTTAGAAAGTCAGACCTGTCACAGTGACATAATACCATGCAGGAGAGCACAGAATTGATTTACTCGCAGTGTGAGACCAAACATTCAAGACTAATACATCAGTAGCAAAAAAGGTTTATCATATTCTTTGGCAGACTGGAAGGAGTGGGTGATACCTGGTTGCTCCTTGGCCATTTGACAAGAGCTTTGGAACTGGAAATACATTGTGACTATCAATTTGATGTCACAAGATAAATATATTCCATTTTTTAATCATTATAATTCAATGTCAATATATTGGTGAAAATCAATGAAACATGCATCACACTTGTTGATGAACCATACAAATTTTATATGTATTAATTAATTATATCTGTTTATTCTTGTTTGATAACTCATTTAAGGTGCATGCTCTGCTTAGTTCCACTTAGGAATGATTATAATTTGTATCTGCTGAGTGACTGAAAATTGTATGTGCTGAATGATTATAATTTGAATTTGTTGAATGATTACAATTTATATCTGGCAAATGATTATAATTTATGTCTGGTGAATGATTACAATTTATATCTGCTGAATGATTACAATTTATATCTGGTGAATGATTACAATTTATATCTGGCAAATGATTATAATTTATATCTGGTGAATGATTACAATTTATATTGGTGAATGACTGTAATTTATATCTGGTGAATGACTGTAATGTATATCTGGTAAATGATTAAAATTTGTATGCACTGAATGATTATAATTTATATCTGGTGAATGATTACAATTTATATCTGGTGAATGATTACAATTTATATCTGGTGAATGATTACAATTTATATTGGTGAATGACTGTAATTTATATCTGGTGAATGACTGTAATGTATATCTGGTAAATGATTGTAATTTATATCTTGTGAATGAATGTAATTTATAGCTTGTGAATGATTATAATTTGTATCTGGTGATGATTGTAATTTATATCTGGTGATGATTATAATTTATATTTGTTGTTGAACTATGTGTGCATGGCATTCTGTTACATCATTGATGGACGTGACTCGCATGTATATGGCATCAGATTCATTCATGGTATAATTACATCATAAGTAAACATTACATTCATAAAATCATGTTAAGTGTCTTCACTAGCCCAAGTTCATCCAGTTACATCTGGTACATTATTAAGACTGTATTAAGACTGTATTAAGTAAATGAGTTTGAATGAGACTTTGTGTAAATTTCTGAAAGATCTTTGGGGCAAATTGATGTGATACAGATATATTTAAATTGTTGTTTAAAGGTCAAAGCTGTCATTAAATTAAATAGGTTTAGGGTTTTATAAAAAAAAAAAAAAAACATTGCACTCATAAAGATGAAAGTCCACAAATTGTGTTCTTGGTTATACACATCATCCAGCTAATTATCCCAAAATCAACCCATTCTTTTCAGCCCTTGGAGACACTTGGCAAATAAAAGGTAGTGTATAATTTACATTGAAGGCAGGGTAATATATACTCACTCTATTGACAAAAGGTTGTCAAGGATGAGATTTATAATCAAAAAACTGTTAGATCAAACCAGCCAGTTGGAACATGCCACAATAACATAAAATTAGGTTTACCTTATCTATAGATATTTTGATGTGGTCAATCAGTGGCAAGGTGTAGGTCATATTACTGGGCACAATACACAAGCATTTGTCCCTTATTGGAAAATGGACACTTTCCGTTACAGGCACAGATTTTAATAAGCTATTCAAACCCAAACTTGCCTTTGCTAAAGGACATAATAAAGACATTTTCTACAAGCCTACAATACATGTATTTTCTCCCTGTGAATTTCTCAAGTCTTAGGCTGTTGCTGTATTATGCTCCAATAGAGTGAAGTGAACATTGGGTCTTTTAATTATCTTCAACCGCCTCATTCTTAAAATAATACACAGTGCTCTTTTAAAGAGACAAAGCAGCTAAAAGTATGGAGTGCATGTGTCATTTGGACTTTTAGCATAGCAAATGTATGGAAGTGTGAGTCAAGTATAAATGTATTTGCCTTATCCTTTTCAATAATAACAATAACAATAATAATAATAATAATAATAATAATAATAATAATAATAAAAATAAAGACTATTTGCAGAGTGCAAGTCAATTAGTTTCATTGTAATCCTCCTAGTAGTTTAAGAGTACAGTAAAACCTGTCCTGAAAGACTACTGCTATGTGAGACCATCTGTCATGAGAGACCACATTCTCAGTGTACAAATTTATTGATTATATAGAATTGTGACCTGTTATGAGAGACCACCTGTTTTGAGAGACTTTTTGGGGCAAAAGAGGTGGTCTTTCAAGACAGGTTCTAATGCAGTTATATATATATATATATATATATATATATATATATATATATATATATATATATATATATAATCTTGTGCTAACAGACAGATGGACAAGTTTAGACCATCCCATAAGTTCTTCTGATCTCTAACCAGTTGAGCAAAACATCATGAAATTTGTAACCATTATCAGTGAACAAAAAGTTGCAATTAGGAACAATGGATGGCATAACACAGAGGTTCTTTACCTGATGGGTCATGACCCAAAACTGGATTGTCAATGCTGTTAAGAGTGAGTCACTGAGACCAACTTTAATAATTTTGTAATTTCCTATCCATGTGTAATTTTTAGTATTTGATGAGTAATTTAGGTTGCCAGTGACCTAATATTGGTTGCCACCCAAAAACGATAAGAATCGTGGGCATAACAGATAGAAATAACAGCAAACACAGTACTGTGATTAAACTATAATTCTGACTTGATTTGATTTGATGGTGAGGCAAATTTATCTTTCCTCAGGCCCAAAAGCCAAAAAGAGAAACAAAGTGACAGTAGACACAACTTAGTTCTGTACAAATACATGTACATTGTAAAGATTACATCATTTGTTGCCAAACTGGTCAATTTTATATTATTCTTACATTAATCCTGTTCATAACTGTTTATTCTTTCTGGACTTCTATGTGTTGGGGTTGATGGCACATCAGCACAATCATGGCCATTCAGTGTTTATTAAGTTAGGTATCCACCAAAAGACAAAAGAAATATAAAAAAACAAAAATGATAAAATCCAAAAAGGAAGGAGTCCAAATCTTTGCATAAACTGCACCCTTTTGTGGCCAAACAGTATAATAAAAAAAGTTGTCTACAAGTATTCATGTATACATTCCATGAACTTTTAATCTCAAACAGGATGTGGCTGCTTTATGTTGCACATTTTTAATGCACTGTTTACAAATATTTTTGACAAAGGTAAAATATAGTTAAACTTTTTTTTACTGTTCTATGTACGAATGCCTATCTTAGTGTACTCCCAAAACTTAATGTTAATACACATCCGGTTATTTGTCAACATAGACCACTGACCTGTTATATGATATCCATGCTAATGTGACGGTGTTGTTATTTCTGCTCATTCAATAGACCAATTACAAACTTACTGTACAGATAAAAGCAGCAGTAATCTCTGCATGGTGGGGCCGAGGGAGGGGGACAGTATGTATTGTTTTAATGTTACTTTATATAAGTCACAAAGAAACTATTAGTACATTAAAACAATTTTTGTATCATAAACTATGCTTCTTCAATAATAATTACCCAATCATGCTACCTTGGGATATCTACTACAACCTAATAAATCCAGAACTCCAACACCAAGATTAGTGCCAAGTCTTATGAATACTTCAGTTACTATTGGAGTAGAATGGTATGCTATCTATATGGATGTAACTGCAGGGAGGCAATATGTTTATAACAATTGGGATAGTATTACTAAAGAAACATTTTACTAGCAAACCATTAATTTCTTCTTCAAATATGTTACCCAATCATAATACCTTAAGAGAATTGGTAAGATGTGAATAAAAACCCTTTTCTCTGAGACCATCTATGGTCCCCTAAGGTATCTGAGACAACTTCTTGACAACCCAACAAGAGAACAGACTATAACTGATGGTGAGGCTTTGAAAGAGAAAAAATTTCCCTCCTGTAATTCCAGCAGAAGCTGTGAAGCCACATCCTTAAATGAATCTCTTGCACCATAGCTTTTAAGGTCCAAACAGATCAAATGCTGCTGTTTAGGATGCAAGATCTGAGATAAATGCTAGAAGTGGAAATGAAACAGCAACATCCAACAACATAGATAATGACAGAGAACAGCTTTGTTCAAATGCAATGTCTGAGGGAACTGCCCAAACTTGAGCCAAGATACGAAGCAAATTCATTTGGTCTAGGATTATTTTCCTCTATGACAAAGTTTCTAGGTTTTCAGAATGGTAACTTTACTCTCTCTATACACTTCCATGCCCTCAGATTGAGCTTTCTATAGTACACACTATCGGACAATACACACTATGATGACTTGGTTTCAGTGTGATATTTCCTGTTCAAGCAACCATAATGACAGATCTCTCATCCCAATCCAGAGTTGCTAAACCAGTATGTCTGGATTTTACTAAACAAATCCATAGTAACACTTTTAACAACCATTGGTGGAGAAATTATTAAAGCTAGATAGTCCTCCATTTTAATGTGTACAAAGGTAAATGTAAAATCTTCACAGTGGTGTTCTCAAGAAAATATTATATTCCTGCTGTCATCAGTATCTCAAAAGATTAACTTCCTTCTGTGAAGAGAAACAATTACAATCAAAGGCTACCATTGTGTGATGACTGACAATCTTCATCATCATGGAAAGTTGATATCAGACAAATTGAAGACCTATTCAATTTTCAGTCCAATTTTGATTTACACATGTCCAATGGTGGCTTTGTCATGGATGCTAACCTGGTTGAAGAAGTCATCATTTGAACTGCTCTCAGGCACTTTATTGGTTAAGCTCTCATTTAAGACTTGCTTCCTCATTGTGTTAGCAATGGCAGGCAGAATCAAGAAAATACATGTTCTGTCATTGGACCCAAAATACACGCAGTATTACTCATGATGGCCCGTAATATCATTGCCAAGAACATGTTCTTATTACTATGGGGAATCAGACTTTTCAAATAAAATTCCTGTCTATTCTGGACACTTCGACCTCAGGGTTGTTGACAGGAGCCAGTACAAGCTCTGAAGTGGTGCTTAAAAGGACTGAGTACTACTGTAGAGGGAGATCATACCTCGTCTTACCACTCACAGAAAGAAAGGACGATGAAAGGGGGTTATTCGTTGAGGAAATAAAGAACAGAGAGCATACTTCCCTTCAAGACTTGCCTTTAGAGTGAAAGCTTAAAAAATGTTTGAATGTGGATTGCAAAACCTCAGCACAAGCAGAAGTAGTAACTAACGAATTAATATGACTTAGCTCAATCACTGTATCAAGTGGAGATCTTTTTACCTACCACTTAGGTGGGAAGAAGAAAAAATTATCCTAGGAGCTGGATTTTTTGTGTGTCCAAGTTGTAGACAGTAACTTTTCCAAAAAAATCTGCAACTCTTTGACATATTACTGTTATATACTTGCTTATAAGCCAGATCCACCTGCAAACAGACCCTGTGAGAGAAGAGCTTGATCAATGTTGTCATCTCTACTGATTACTCTTTACACATTATTTATACAACAGCATATCGAGGTCTATGTATCCTGATGACACTTAAAAGTGAACAGATTTGGTGAATGATTTTGTATGTGCCATGATACCTCAGTGATTGACTTTGCTATAAACTGCCACAATGCATATATTGCAGTGATACGACTGAAATTTTTTAAAGCTACATTCAAAATCGAAATGACACACTTTCACAGACAATGATAAAAAATAAATCCAGCCAGCCATTCAAAACACTATTGACAGATTAGGTATTTTTTTTTATTCTGATTTTTTCAAAGATACAAAATAACAAAGGAAAAGTAAGTACATCAGATGGTAGAAATGAAATTATGTATATAGACAACTGAGAAGAAAAACATGTGTGCAAGATTTAGATTTTTTACATAGCTTTAAAAATAATTTCAGTCATATCACTACGATGCCTGCAGTACAGCAGTTTATACTGATGTCTAGCACTGTGGCATCATGTCACAGACATGTAGCATGATGTCCCAACCAGTCACATTATCCTGACACCAGGCCGACCTAACACTAACCTTGTAATGCTGAGTGCCAAGTGAGGCAGTTGCTGGTACCATTTTTAAAAGTCTCTGGTATGACTCAACCAGGGTTTGAACATGTGACCTCCGGCATCTGAGGCAGACTATTTACCACTAGGCCAACGGATTGGTGCAAGAAAAATATGTACAGCAGATGAGTGAAAAGAAAAGCTACTAAGTTATTTCAAGCTTGATGTTCAGCTGAGAATGGAAATGATGTCAAATACATCCATTAAGTTGATAAATAGAAAATGAGTGTAGAGAAAGCTTTACATAAGAGTGTAATTAAACTCAAATATTTCCATCTAACTAAAACTGGAACATGAGTGTAGAGAAACCTTTAGATGAGAAGTTACACTGGATGTCAGCAAACAGGGAATATAATATATTGTCAATTTTTTTAACCTGTGATTCTATATTGCTGTAATAAAAATGTTGTCATTACTTAAGACTGTGAGATGGAAATGGGTCCTATTCTTGGTTAATTGGATTTTGTATGTCATGGTTAAAAGCAATAGCAAAATCCATGAATATTTGTAATATGTCCCATGATATAAATAAAAGAAATCAAAATATCTTGCAAACAAAGAAAAGATGTCACTCCATCTGACAGGAAATGGGAACATAAATGTAACCCTGAGGGAATTAAGAGCAATATACAGTATGTATACACATGCATGTATCAAGTTTAATGACAAGCTAACACAATAATGACAACATGGTGCCAATTAAAATGTATGTTTCAGAAATGTGAAGAACGAAATTACTAAAGCAAATTGTGTTATACAACCTTCCAAATCAATGCAACAATGTCTTACAAAAGAAAAGACACTGTATATACATTCAAATTCTATAAAAGTTATATAGCATTAGAGATAAAGTTACAAAATTATACAAACAGTAATGTCCCAAGGATAAAGTGAACATGTAAAAATTAAGTGCTAAAAAAATCAAACAACAAAAATTGTTTTGTTAAGTTTAAACCATAATTATGTGAATGCCATCACTGACTTTAACAATGGATATTAATTCTGCAAGAAATTCTGATATAATGAACCTGGATTCTTATCTGTGTGTCTCTTTATACATGCATACATCCATACACACTATATAGTACATTGTGCCCATGCATTTAATTCTTATGTTATATTGCTATAAATAGTCTTAAGTCATCTTTATTTTAAAATCTTACATGGCTGGTGATAAATTCTCAATACAGACTGGAACATAGATACACAAAGGAAAAATAGGCGTGTACATGTTAGAGGTTGATTTATCGATGACACAATGATAATTTTTTTTTTGAGATCAGATATACAAACGGTGAAGTGATACGTACCAACATATACTGAATAAAAGTTACTTTCAATTTTCAACGAACATTAATAAGTATTAGTGATCTGTCTTTTCTATGTTGTTAAAAGCATAATCGATACTTATCATAGCCATAAGTTGTATATTTTAGTATGTTTAAATACGTGGCAAGGGAGTACCGTTACGTGCGTTTGTGTCTGTGTCACAGTGTGTGCAAGGCAGTGTGTGTATGTGTGGTTGATGAAAGGCTTATTCACAAACCGTATATGTGGGATTCCAACACCTCCTTGTAAAATCTTGTACAATTTACTCTCGTACAATAGCTGTGGGTGTCGAGCTTTTTGTGGTTCCATTTTAACTGCTACTTCCTGAAAAGTCAATAAAACGACAGTTGAACATTAAGGGCGAAAATTCAAAGTTAGATAAAAAAAAAAAAGGAAAGGGAATAAAGAAAAGCATAAAATATGACCATGTTTGACATGTAAACAAAGAAAGTTGTCTATAGAACCCACCTCGCCATTTGCTATGTTGATCGCAAGGAAGATATCACCAAAACTTCCACTGCCTATTTTGCGAACCAAACGATATTTTCCGCCAACATGGAACTCTCCTTTTGATGAGCTTGTGGCACTCGCCATGTCTCTGATTACCCGAAATTACTGAATATGTGTCGATCATGAAATATAGGTCACTAAAAACATTGTCTATTTTGTAATCAGCTGTTCTGTGTACCGTGCACCTGTTCTCTGTTCGAACACGACCATTCGCCACAACAAAGCGGCGCATTGGTTTATGGGATAGGAAATGGACGGCACTGGCCGACTCAACATGTTACCAAGTGTAACTAGGAGCGTTTATTTCAACTTCCTGTATGGGTGGGTGCACGTTAATTGGTGTCGCCAGGCAATTTATAACATTCATTGATATTGTCCTACCCAACTTCGTACACACAAACACACACACACACACACACACACACACTGTATTTATTTTTCTTTGTATCCCCCTACAACTTTAAGGAGCAATAACGAACATCGCCTCAACGGTTACAAACATGACTGTGACGCCTCTATTGGCAATAGATAAATACTGTATAAGGGACATGCACTAGATCGGAGACCGGAATACATGTTTTCAATATAACAAATTAACCGTGCATCAATATGTTTTCTTCTCTTCATTTTTCTTTATTTTACGTATCATTCTTAATCTGTAATACTCTGCTCGTGTACTTTCTTTCTTTCTTTCTTTCTTTCTTTCTTTCTTTCTTTCTTTCTTTTTTTCTTTCTTTCTTTCTTTCTTTCTTTCTTTCTTTCTTTCTTAAATTTCAACAAACTAAATTATATGATTGAATGATGTTGGCACATTCTCTGAGACTGAGAGTGAAACCAAACAACATCTATTATTACCACTACCATAACAACAAAACATAAAAATAAAATAAAAACAGAATAAGAAAAACGCTATATCTCAAAATATTAAAATTAGTAGTAGCTGCATGAAGTAAATTATAAAATATGTTATGCACAGAAACACATACACAAACACGCGCGCGCGGCGTGCGGGTGTATGTGCTGAATCAATTATATCTTTCTAGCTACAAAAGTTTTTTTTTTTTTTTCAATACAGAACGTTTCTATCGAAATCACATTCCTTAACAGTGTTCAGGACCTTCTCAACTATAGCAGCATCACAAGAATTATCCCATGGCAAAATAAGCTTGCCTCCTCTGTGGACCAAAATTCGTCTCATGTTACATGTATGCATCAGATCCACCCTAGATCATAAAATCGGCAGGATAAAATTAAGGGGTGCAGGGGAGTAAGTTTTGAATTGACGAAAGTAAAGTCAATATTCACTTGTAATTTAACCATCGTGTTTTTCTTTAGTACATTTATCGGATAATATGCAGCATGCACACTTTGAATAAATAGGCACATGGATGTTTGCTTTTGTGTCCTTTCCGATGAAAGTCAGTGCCTTTTTTAAATTTTGGAATCCAACTCCCCAGTACTTGACCTGATCCGACCATGAAAACGGTTAACGCAGTGAATTGTTCGTGACAATGTAAATTAAATTATCAGATGCTTACTCAGCATTAGATACATATATATTTTCATAAAGACTCGTGTGGCACAGAATATATATTCTTAAATTGTAAAACAAGACTTATGATCCAATGTTAAACATGATATGGCCGATTTGATTGACCTTTAGTACGTAAATGTAAAGAGAGGAATATAGTTTTTCCTTACAGAAAGTATATATATATATATATATATATATATATATATATATATATATATATATATATATATATATATATCATCATCATCATCATCATCATCATCATCATCATCATCATCATTGGCGCCTTAGTCTCGGGAGACTATGCGGATAGCGCCCTTGGGGTGTCGTCTGTCTCTGGGTTGTTGGCATCGTCTGTTGTGGCAGTGGAGACCTATGCACGAGTGGCAGTCCCTCTTGCAATTTGTGCAGACATGTTGGGAAGCCAGAGTTGCTGTGTTTGCTGTCACGTGGCCCTTTCTGACACGTTTCTCTGCTGCCAACTGGCCTCTCCTCGTATCAGCGACTGATATGCCTTTACTTACTATCAGTCTCCAGGTGCCTCGGTCCTCGGCCAGCACTTCCCAGCCACCAGGTGCGATGTCACATGCCTTCAGGTCCCTCTTGCATGCATCCTTGAAACGGAGTGAGGGGCGGCCGACTCTTTTTGTGCCAGTGGCCAGCTGTCCATATAGGATGTCCTTTGGCAGCCTCCAATCCTCCATGCGTCGGACGTGTCCCAGCCATCGAAGGCGACGTTTGTTCAGCATGGAGAACACAGGAGAACTGTGGGTGTGTGCACGCTGCAGGATTTCGATGTTTGGGACACGGTCTTGCCAGCTGATTTTCAAGATGCGTTTAAGGCACCGTATATGGAAGGAGTTGAGCCGGCGCTCTTGCCTCATGTAGGTACTACAGGTCTCACTTCCATATAGAAAGTGCTGAGAATGCATGCTTGGTAAACTTTGACTTTGGCTTGCACTGTCAGTGCGTTGTTTTCCCACACCCTCTTGGTCAGTCGTCACATGATGGTGTTTGCCTTTCCAAGCCTTCTGTCCAGCTCCTTATCGAGCGAGAGAGTGTTGCTGATGGTTGACCCCAGGTAGGTAAAGTTGTTGACTGCTTCCAAGGTGACAACGTTGATTTTGATTGTAGGGGTGATGGTGGTATCTTGCATGCTGACCTTTGTTTTTTCCAGGCTGATGGTGAGTCCAAACTACATGCAGACATCAGCAAAACGGTCTCCCAGTCTCTGAAGGGCTTCCTCAGTGTGTGCCACAAGAGCCGCGTCATCTGCAAAAAGCATCTCCCTGATGAGCACAGCCCTCACTTTCGTCTTTGAGCGCAGTCGTGCCAGGTTGAACAGCTTCCCATCGGACCTGGTGTGTAAATATATGCTATCAGTGGACGAGTCAAAGGCGTAGGACAGAAGCAAGGAGAAGAAGATCCTGAATAGGGTTGGTGCCAGAACGCAGCCCTGCTTCACACCGCTGTTAACTGGGAAGGAGGTTGAGGAAGTTTTGTGTGTGTGTGTGTGTGTGTGTGTGTGTGTGTGTGTATGTATGTGTGTGTGTGTGTATTTAAGTTTTGTCCATGATTGTAAGTTATAAAGGGAATCTTTACATACATAATATTTGTCAATGATTGTAACTTGAAAACAGGTCTTTCACATAGCAAAATTTCAAGGTCAGTATTGTTTACAGTTAGATTCGGTTTTTCTTTGGGAAATATTCACAATCAATTACATTAAATGTCACTTGAAATGTGCATAAATAGGGAGTTGATAAACAATTAGATCTTTACTGTTGCATGGAAGTTGTTCAGATATAATTTAAGATGTTGTTCAAAATATTCACTGGAATAGCTAAGTCTCCTTAAAGTAAAGACTTATAATGCTTCGATGACATTATTGTAACATTATTTAAAGACAGGATTGCATAATTGTGTTACATTAGGATATTAAAAACGATTTTTCCTTCGGAACAGCCTATAGTTCTGGACTTGTGATAAGACTTTTTTTTCATAATATTTGGAATTCAGATCACAATACTGCTCTTATCTCTTACATTTTCACTTTGTATCATAGACAAAAATATTGTGCGTTAATAATACTAAAACTTGCTGGTTTCACTTTCTTTCTATTACATAATTTCAAGCCTATATTCGTAATATAATCTTTCATCTCATCCAGGATCTGAACTTCTTTAAAATATTCCAGAGATATTATAAATTGTGTTTAAGGTTTAAATTTACTTTCTATCAGAATGTTAATTGTTAAAAATGTAATTTCACACATGTGAGACATCTTTAGTGAAACCACCAAACATTCACAACCTCATCTAATTTTGAGATCATGCTTTGTTTTAAATCGGGCTTAACGTTTATGTAAAAGGATGGGCTGTTTTAGCTTTCCAGACCTTATGATCTTTCTGAAGGGAAAACATTATAAACAAACCAACAAGTAAAGAATGTTTGATTCATTGTTTGGTGGGAAAGGAAATTTAGGAAAATAGATCTTTTTGTTTGATTGGTAAGTCAATATCTGTTTTTTAATAAAAAGAATTTCAGTGTTCAAAACAAAAGACCCAACAAGATGCTTCAGATAAGATGGTAATGAAAAATCAGCGGAAAAGAAGACGGAAATACAAAAGTAAATTCAGAGAGAGGAAAGGCAAACGCAAATGGAGAGACGACTATTTCAGAGAGAGAGAGAGAGAGAGAGAGAGAGAGGGGGAGGGAGAGAGAGAGAGACAAATCCATTTCCAGAGAGAAGAAAGTGAAATGCAATGTGTGCGTGTGTGTATATATATATATATATATATATATATATATATATATATATATATATATATATATATATATATATATACGCACACACACACACACACACACACACACACAGTATTCTACATACATACATATATCACCCCCTTTTCAAACAAGTTCAGGTTTCAGTGATACTAGAACTATTAGGCTAGTATCCCTTTTTCTGGAAAAAGAAGTGATGAATACAGTCTTTACTGAGACAATCGCTGGAAACCTGAAATGGCCAATGAACGATGGAGTTTACAAATGTACTAATTGCCAAAACTAGTAAAGTCTACACTTCACAGTCGGAACAACAGAGTGCTGACTATGACGTGGTTATAGAATATCGCTTGAAGGATTATGAGTTACCTGAGGCATATCGATAAGTTTAGGAACTGTAGAAAAGAAACTGGAGCAACCCATATCGGATTTCAAAGGGAAAATAACAACTATTGGATACGTGGTGCTCAGCCAAAACTGTTGATGAAGATTAGAATGCCCTCTGACAGTTCATACTAATTGAAGAGTTTAAAAATTGCATCCATAGGGATGTCAATACCTATCTTGATGAGCAAAATGAGTAATATTTGGAAAACGCTGCAGGCACAGCTGTAAGAAAAATCCTTCAGTAAGAAAATTTAATGTGTGAGTAGGTTTGATTCTCAGCAGTTTTGTGGTAAACAAATTATCTCAGTCTCATATGAATACTTCCAAACTTCAAACCTGCACAAAGTTTTCAAATAAAAAATCTGTCAAGACTGATAAGAAATATCTGTCTGTTCCACTGTGTAAAAAGGGGCACATCATTACTAAAAGCGACAGACTAAAAAATATGCATCATAATAAAGTCAGAGATATTCCAAACGTTCCTATTTCAAAGAGGGCAAGGACGCGGTCTGTCATTGAAATCAATTCAAAAGTTAGGACAAACAAACCCCCGTCTTCTGCAACTGTTTTGGGGATTTGTAGATGGTGTTCATGTCAGAAGGTTTTATATCTCTTATTGGTGATTCTGCCAACAGGTCACTATTATCATATTAAGTGGATCAAGAGCTTCTCGGAGTATTTTGTTTACAGGTGATTAGTGTCTGTCTCAGAAGTCTTCTTCAAGTGAAAGTGTTCTTATTCAGGGAGTAGAAAGCAGTTTTGTTAATATTTATCTCCACTGGGTCTATTTGGCATGAGACTGTTGCAGCAGTAACTTCTTTACAAAAGGATGGTCTTCATTTATTATTAATCAATAAATTAAGATTGTTTATTCACTTGTAATTGGCAAGCCTTGCTTGGATAAAGAATTAATTTTATTGAATGTGATATCACTGATTGGTAGTATGAGTATGCACTTACCATACCAATGTAAAAAAGGAGCTCCTGAGAATAATGTTGATCAGAAAAGTATTCTTTTTGCTTTATTCTTTTGATGAGGTCTCATTTCTACTGCTATTGATGAATCATAGGGTACTGATGAAAGTGATTCTCCGTTTGTTTGTTTGATTAGGATTTTTAACGTAGCTTTAACAATTTTTCAGTCATATCGCTACGATGTCTGCAGTGAGGCAGTTTATAGTGATGTCTAGCACTGAGACATCATGCCGCAGACATGTAGCATGATGTCTCACCCAGTCACATTATCCTGACACCAGGCCGACCAGTCCTAACACTAACCTCTTAATGCTGAGCGTCAAGCGAGGCAGCTGTTAGTACCATTTTTGTAAGTCTTTGGTATGACTCGGCCGGGGATCGAACCGACGACCTCCCGCTTCCGGGGCGGACGCTCTAACCACTAGGCCACCGGAGCGGTTTGATGATTCTCCGTGTACTGCGCATTCTACCAATTCTAAATAGGGTGACACAAGATAATCAATCGTTGTCAAACAGGAACAAGATATATGATATCCTATTTGTTTCAAGGGGCTATTATTGAATTTTAAACCACACACATTCCAGTTTGTTCCTTTGTGAAAAATTGGGTTCTTATGAGAACAAGGAGACCACTTGCCGTACGCGCTGGCGACGAATGGTCAGAAAATACGAGGTTGTTATTTCGAGGCCATAAAGGCAGGATATTCCTATCCTAACTCTTGGAACTCCCTTGGCTGGTCGCTTAGGAATAACTAAGACTTGTCACAAGATCGAAATTGATATTTCTAACTATCGTAGATCTTTTCACACTTTTAAAACGACAGGACAGACCAATAAAAATATACATAAGGCTCATCTGCAACTTATTCGTGCATCTGACGAACCATGCAGCACAGGGCATCCGACTTTCTTTGGCTGCGGACTAGAACAGGTACAAAACAGTTCTTTTTAGCTAATTTTAAGAGGATGAATTAAATCCATATTTTCAAAAGGACTACCTTCATGACCACTGGTCGCACAAATGTGAAGTCCGTGGCACAGCTAGTTGGACACTCCTGATTTAGCAGCATCATGGTAAACTGTGTTGGTTGGTACACAAAATCAGGTAACCAATACAATGTGTGCGTCCAAAACATTTCCAGAGGCAATTCCTGTGAGAAATATTAAAACTAAAGCCACAATTAAGGTTTTGGTACAGAGTTTACACTTGCTGACCTTCACAATAATGTCTCGTCTAATCAAGGGTCAAATGTTGTGTCTGGAATTATCAGGCATGTTCTATGTGAATTATGTATTAAATATTCTGCCTATCACGTTGGAAGTCATATGGCTTTGTAAAGATTTTATAAAGCTTTGAAGAACATGATTCGGTCATATTGATTGTATGCTCGAAAAGACTGGGATGAAGGTGTTCATTTGGTGTTGTTTGCTTAAGGTAATCAGTTTAAGAATCATTGGGTTGTAGTCCTTTTCTTAAACTGCTTTCTAGGCATAAAGTCTGTGGACTATTGGAGTTATCAAAAACTGAAATATCGTTCAAATGCAAATTCAAAGCTTAATTATTCTTCTTGCTTATATCTCTGATTTTAAATAAAAGTCGTCAAAGGCGTGTGTAGTAGCAAGAACTAATCTTCACTCTGCTCGGCCAGAAATGGAATCAAGATATCATAGAAATACACAGAAAAGGAATATCAGCCTGGGGATAAAGTTCATGCTTTCTTGCCGACACCTCAGTATAATATTCTCTTTATAATTCTTATAATAATAATAATAATAATAATAATAATAATAATAATAATAATAATAATAATAATAATAATGACTTTGTATAACGCCTAATCTTTAGAAGCTCTAAGTAAGCCCATTACAATATATATATATATATATATATATATATATATATATATATATATATATATATATATATATATATATATATATATATATATATATATATATATATATATATATATATATATATATATATAGACTTTTTGTGGGGGGAGGAGGTAGTCATATATATATATATATATATATATATATATATATATATATATATATATATATATATATATATATATATATATGACTACCTCCTCCCCCCCACACACACACAAAAAGTGTGCTCTGATTGTGGTACTCTAAGAATGATCAGAACAACAGCTGTATTTTGAACTTTCAAGAGTAGATATTGAGAAAAACCAGACAAAATTGAGTTACAATAGTCCAGTCTTGAAAGTACTGATGAGCACACGAGCGTTTTAGTGGCATAAAATGAAAGATGTGGAACACCACAACATAGATCAACTGGGCTGCAGTGTATTTCATTTGCAGATAAGATTTGTGTCCTGTTGACTAAATAGGACTTGAACGACAGTAAGACTGTATTGTGAATGCCAAATACATGCTGGTGATGGTGAAGTAATATATCATGGTCTATTGTGTAAAGTGCTGAAGACAAATTAGGGCGGGTAATGTCTGGAATCTATCCGCTATCCAAAAGCAGAGAGAATATAATTAACTAATTTCAGAAGAGTAGTTTAAGTACTGTGGCAAGGAAGATATGCAGACTGTACATTGCTTAAAAGAATGTTTGAATTCAAATCAGATATAGGTTGGGTTTGAGCAATTTGTTTTTAAGATTTTGTTTTATTCGAACCGGATATTAGAAACTGGGCAGTAGTTCTTTAAATCGTTATGGTCGAGTATTTTTTGTTTTTATTTCAGAAGAGGCTTTATAATAGCAGTTAAAAAAAAACTGATGGGAATTCCCCAGAGAGTTGTTGTTGTTGTAGGGTTTAACGCCATTTTTCAGCACAAGATAGGCTATACATAGCGGCCAGTATTAATGGTGGAGGAAGAACCCGGGAAAATCCCGGAAAGAACCATCGATCCAAGAGAAGCTACTGGCAAGTTTTCTCACATATCTACTTTGGCCGAATCTGAGACTCGAACCCAAGCAGACACCGATGAGATGGCAGTGATCCGTAACGGAGAGCGCTTTAGACTACTCGGCCACTTGGGGGGAGAGAGAGAGAGAGAGAGAGAGAGAGAGAGAGAGAGAGAGAGAGAGAGAGAGAGAGAGAGAGAGAGAGAGAGAGAGAGAGAGAGAGAGAGAGAGAGAGAGAGAGAGAGAGAGAGAGAGAGAGAGAGAGAGAGTTAATACCATAAGTTAGTGAAGGCAATATTGAATCTAAGCACTCAAGAAGCAGTGATGATGGAGTTAGATCACGTCCACATGTCCGGTGCACTGCACTGTTCATCACGATTGTCCGTACTAAATACATACAGACAGGTTCAAATGCTGCTAACGGTTGTCGCTGAAAGTCTGTATCGCAACTGTATGGTGAGGACGAATCAATTTAACTTGTGTTGTTAAGCTTATCTCTTATGGTTTGAACCATGTCACGGAATAAATTTGCAAACAGGTCTGGGAGGTCTACTGGAGGGAAGGTAGTTGGAAGTGGTGTACATTTGTTCCTTGACATTAGTTTGTTAGTAATCTCGTCAAAAAGTTCTTTGCAGCCAAAACATTTCGTGATCTTGCAATGTGATGGGATAATTTGGCTAAATGGATTGTTTGTGACGTTGTCCTTAGCGGCTTCATAGCTTTGCTTATGATTAGTGAGGATTTATGGTGGTCTATTTTAACAGTGCGAAGCTGGTCCCTAACACTGGTATACTACGGAGAACACTTTTGAATCGAGTTTCATCACTTGGTGGCTGGGGCATGTTTTTCAAGTAATGAATGCTGCTATCGAGTTGTTTTGCTGTAGGATGTAAGTTCTTAGGTTTTCTTGGATGTCCTGCATTAGTTTGGTTACATTTATCATACGGATGTTTATCTTTGTAGCAAATGAAGGTGGAGGATTAGGGACAGATCCGTCGAGATGGCATATAATGCAGGTGATCTTATGCAATGGAATCTAGAAGTTTTGATGTGTATAGGTTTCCAGAGCTCCAGGAGATTCGGAAACTGCTCCAAAAAGATAGATTCAGTCAGCTTGTTTGTTGTTTTTTTTTTTATTAGGAGGGCGGTAGATGCAGAAAAGATGGACACCAGTGTGAGTGTTGTTCGGATTAGTTCAAACGATGTGTGGCAGAAATTGAAGGTTGTGGTGTGTTTAAGACATTTTACCATGGAATTATTTGTGATGACAGCAATTCCACCTCCGCGCGAGTGGAGGGGGAACTACTTGATGGAGTAACTGGTGGGTGTTAGATCCGCGCACTTGGGCTCATCGCCAGATGTCTTAAGCCATGTTTCTGTCAGGAAGAGGATGTCGATATTCTGATCGTTGATAAAATTAAATATATCTGCACTTTTCAGGTGGTCCTACTGATTGGGAATTGAATAATGCAATACGCAGTGGTATCTCTGGGATAGTTGACACAAAGGTTGACGATTAATAGGGATTTGCACCAGGTTATCTAAATTAACGGCCGAATTTTTACATTGTTGAGCCGTAAAGGGCGATAACTGGAATTCTTCCTTTTCTACACCGGTCAGCTTTGAAACAACGCTTCGCTTTTCGTTTCTGTTTACATTTAAGTAATGATGAATGCAGTCCAAGTTCGTTTAGTCTTGAGCACAAAGTAGTGTGGAGAGCCAAGAGGTGGTAATTTAAATCAATCAATGAGAGCCCATCATAGCATAAACGGGTTGACTGGTGATCACGTGATGGTGATGGCGATTTATTCAAGAACAATGGGCGTTGTAGCAGTGGAACAAGACAGCTGCGAAAAATTCTAATTGTTCTCGTTTCCAAAACAAGGAGATGAAGAAACACATAACAAGCTGAACATCCAATGCATGATGAAACACAATAATGTAGACGAAGACAGACAACGATCACATATATCATGAAAAACGGCACAAAAACGGAGCAGCTTCTTCAAGCCAGTTAAGCGATAGCGGCCATCTGGGTGAGAACAGTTGAGAGTTAATTATTTAAATTATATCATTAAGCCTCCTTGGATGGAGATGCAGATACAATTTTGTAATGTAAATATGTTAACTAGGTATGCTGGCAGAGATAGCTCATTTACTTATTCAGTTTATTTGTATCTGTCCCATACAGTGGTACTTAAACGATGGAATGCAACCTGACTATAGTGACTTTGGTTTAAACAATATTCGGAATATCATTTTCTGGACTAGAAACATTCATATCTACACCTACAGGAAAAGAGTACAAGAAAACAGCTACTATTTGAAAATGGGCACTTGATAAATGGTGCCCCAGAAACGAAAAACTAAAATCTGTCTTGACGATAAAGTTGTAGATTATACACCTATGAAACAGCACCCTTACATGGCAAAACGTCTAAAGCAAGAATGCTTGAAACGAGAGATTCAATAGTTACTGTGAAATGATTGTATAGAGCAAATAAAAGTAACTGGAGTTCACCATGTATTCTTACGTCTAAACCAGATGTGCACTAAGGATGAAAAAGTGTCACCAAAACGGATTAATTTCCAATGCAGAGAATGGATGATTGCATCGACAAAATTTGAAATGCAAACTATAGCACCAAATTAGACCTTGTAGGAAAGAGTACGGTAAATTCCACTCACATAAAGAGCAACATATATGCGTGTGTGTGTGGTAAAAATGTCCACATGTCAGTACATGTGCGCTTAATGTATTTATTTGTAAATTCAGAAGGAAATCAGTAATACTAATTTTTTTTTTTAAAATCAATCTATAAGATACGTAAAGGTAACAAATTTTGAATATTATTTTTAGTTAGAAAGAGAATATATTGCTCGACCTACGTATATCTTACAGTTTTGTATTTACGACGATTTTCTGCGATTTAATACACAACTTCAAGACAAGCATGTATGCAACCAGACATGGTCAAAAATCCAGTGCCTCTCCATATTGGAAAAATAATTGCTGTCTTTTGAGTTGATATCTACAGTACCTTTCTATATTGGTAAAATAATTGCTGTATGTCAAATGATATCTACAGTGCCTTTGCTTCTGTTTTATTTCTACAGTGCCTTTGCTTCTGTTTTATTGTAAACAGACAATGCTAAGTTGTAGTTTTTAAATCAAAGAAGAATTTATTCACAGATTTTCAGTCGGTTGATTTTTTTTTGTTTATTATCTCAAATAATGTATCCCAAAAATTAGCAGCTAATGCTTTATCGCTAAACATCGACCTTATCGTCATTTAAAAGTGTTACAAAAGTTCAGATTACTTAGGTCTGGATAGTTGAGATAATTATCAAAAGTAGATGTACTGCGATGAACTCGGTAAATAGTTCAACAGCCATTTATTAGTACATTCATGGTATGAAAAAGACGGGTGGAGCATTTTGTCCTTGTGTGGGTCATGTGAAAATAAAACTCCGCTATCATAATTAAGACGCTCATTTAACTGCTATCTTTATTTGCTAAAGGCAAACAAATAATACGTCCTTTTCATGGAAATGATGACATATTGTAGCAAGGCCGCGAACAAAATTTGTAGGCACTACAAAAACTTCTCTAGTAGGCCCCTATAAATTATAGATTGTGAAGGGCCGCCTGAATTTCATCCTTGTTTGTCCAACCCAATCCGCGGGCCTGTATTGCAAAGGAAAATGGCTGTGAAGTTTCTCCGTTGTGCATCATATTTTAACGACTCTCTTGTATCATACACACACACAAAATGAATATAGTAATGAATCTAAAATTCCCAGTACAAAATAGGTAATTGTTGCCTCTTGATCCTTCTTACATGAATATTATCGAATTATAAAGGTTATAGCTAATCTTACATGAATATTATCGAATTATAAAGGTTATAGCTAATCTAAATAGGTTAATTTCCTCTACTTAACTGACCTGATGAACGTCAACTATCATGTTTTCAAAAGATTAATTTGTGATCTCGTGATAAACTCACCTAATTAAATGTATGTATGTATGTATGTATGTATGTATGTATGTATGTATGTATGTATGTATGTATGTATGTATGTATGTATGCATGTATGTATGTATGTATGTTTAACGGCACAACAGTACAGAGCTGGCTATAGTGCGCCAAGAAATATTTAGCAACCCCATGAAGTGCAAATTAAAGAACGATGCAGACAAAAAAGAAGGTACGATCCTTCAAATATCAATCCACACTGTTTAAAGAAAAGAAAAGAAATACCATCCCAGCTGTAACATCATCGCTGGCAAATTTCACAGCAAAAAGGCAGACTACATTAGTTGCCGCATCGGACATGTCGGAATATGCATCATACCTATCATGCATACCAATGCCATGGTTTAAGAATGGGGGAGGGGGGGGGGGTTAGGATGTTTTGATTGTTCTTGTTTAACGCCATCTTTCATGATAGGCTGTACATGGCGGTCAGTATATTTGGTGGAGGAAGAAACCGGGAAAACTCCTGGAATAACCACAGACTAACCGGACTCAAAAAACAAGCTTTTTTTTTTCTTCATATACCCTCGTTTACTCGAACCACACACGGACAAAGATGAGATAAAAGTGATATGTAAAGGCGAGCGCCGAAGACCACTCGGTATCCCAGGATGCTTTAGAATCCACTTGTATTGTTTCTAAAATTTCTGATCTTAAATTTGAAGACAAGACAAAAGGATCTATGTTAAAGTTATCTGGCCTATTTAATTGACATTTAGTATATAAATGTAAGAAGAAAATAATAAAATTTTCGCAAGATTCTAATTGTAATTTTAGCACAAAAGCTGTTACAATAGATAATCAAAGTGTTATTGTTGCATGGCTTAACGCCGTTTTCAGCACAATTTAGGCGGCCAGTATAAATGGTGAAGAAAGAACCGGGGAAACCCCAGAAAGAACCACCGATCCACGAAAAGCGATGGCAAGCTTTCCCACATACCCACACCGGCCGAACCCCGAGACTCTAATCCATGCAGAGATGAGATGGCAGTGATCGTAACGATGAGCACTTTTGACCACTCTCCCCATAATCAAAGTGAATGAATCCTATGTACATGTGTATATTACAAGTCCCTAAAAGTCTTCTCTTGCAATGTGCTTTTTAAAGTTTATATTGAACCTAAATATAACGTACGTACGTACGTACGTATGTATGTATGTATATGTGTGTGTGTGTGTGTGTGTGTGTGTGTGTGTGTGTGTGTGTGCGCGCGCGTGCGTGTGTATGGCTGGTTGCAGAGGCGTAACGATGATATTTTGCGCCCGGGGACGAACTATAAAATTGGAGTCCAGCGATCTTGTGACCGATTTATTACCTTTGTTTACTTATTATAATGTAACGTTGCAAGCCTCATTTTGGCGCCCCTGTACCTTGGCGCCCGGGGACATATGTATCCCTCTGACCCCCCCCCCCCCCGCTACGCCTCTGGCTGATTGGCTAGGTGGATGCACCCTAGCTATGTTTTCTCGTAAACCAAATATATCCCGTTAGTAGTATATGGGGGCACCGCAGCCTCAATGGAAAATCCAGTCAAAAAGGGCTTGGGCACATCTAGCCTCAAGATTTATAGCCTCAATGGAAAATCCAGTCAAAAAGGGTTTGGGCACATCTAGCCTCAAAACAGCTTGGGGCACTATAGCCTCAAGGGAAATTGAACATGGTGGGTCTATCTAGCCTCAAGGGAAATTGAACATAGTGGGTCTATATAGCCTCAAGGGAAATATAACATGGGGAATATGATGGGTATAGGGGACTGTAGAGTGACAAGGGAAAAAAAGGGTGGCAATGAAAGCTAATATCTTTTCGAGATTTATGAGTGGCCCTGAAAAGGACCGTTATGTGTAATGTTAACGTTGTCTTGTTAACAGAGGACATCTCACAGATCTTCTTCTCTTCCTTAAACTTCTCCTTACTGTGGGTCCATAGAAGAGAACTCTCTTCAAGCAACCTTGTCTTTCCACATAGACCCTTCTCTTCCAAAAGGCTGTCTCCGTCATATGAATGACACTCCATGATGATCTGATATACATGGGTATGTCAGTCCTAAACAGCATACTTGACACAAGGGTTGACGATTCAACGTTAGTCCACATCTTCTGATGAGAACAGGTGAAGCGAATGCCGTGTACTGCGGTTATTTATAGGGGAAGAGCGGATTGAAACGGATTGAGTGTATCCACCAATCCAAACGTGCGTTACAAAAGTCAGGTACAGTCATCCAATCGGAAGAGAGCAGTCTGTGACGTCACCTTTTCTATATAGAGGTACTAGTGCCTGTGCGCAGTCAATCGATTCAACAGAGTTGTCAATCATGGCGGACAGTAAGAAGACGATGAATTGGAGTGAGACAGGAGTAGAGACAGCAAGTCATGGACCAACAGTGACTACTAAAGTCATGACAAATCTACATCCAGAAGAAGTTGATTTTAACTGGGATATTGTGGATTTTTTAACATCACAAGAATTTATTCCGGAACCTTCGTTGCCTTCTGTATCTTCTTATGGACACGTTGATGATTTTAAACAAAGACAAAAAGAAGAATTGGAGCGATTTTTACAACAACAGAAAGTAGAAGAACAAGCTTTTCTTATTCAACAGCAGGAAGAAGAAGAAGCAAGAAGGAAACACCAGGAAGAAACAGTAGCAGCAGCAGAAACGGAGAAGAAAGAAGACCAAGGACAGAAAGAAAATAGTGAAAATCAAACGGTCACGACGGTACTTTTAGATATTTTAGCTGAGTTAAGGAGTCTGAAACAAATGTATCAGACTTCTTTATCACGACCGAAGAGAAAAAGACCTTCTCGAGCGAAACAACCCAATCTCTCTGTGACTACGTCTACCTTACCACCGTTAGTGATTTCTACCAAATCATTGACAGGAACCACCAGTCCCGAAGTAGGCCTTGGCCGTGGCAAAGGCTTAAGACAGCTCAAGAGGATTTCGTCCCGTTTCTGAGTTTGTATTAATTTAAACAATTAAAACACCAACGGTCCTTTTCAGGACCACTCCAATTATTTCGAAACGAAATACTATGTCAATTGCCTAATTCAATGAAAACTCAAAAGTCCATTTTATTATATTTTTTTAAAAACCCATTATGTACGTGTGAGTGAATGAATGTGTGAGTGTAGGTAATTATACTATCAAATCAAAACCAAGAGACGCTTACGTTTTTTTCTCTCTGGTGTATTCTAGTACAAACGTTACAATTCAATATCATAACATAACATAACACAATACCATTTTTTAAAAAGTTCATAGGTTTTCTTCTGTTTCACTCTTTCTGTTTTTTCATTTTCTTTACTGCCACACGTTTTTCTTTTTCTTCTTCCTCTTCACTTTCGTTTCGTCTTCTTTTCTTGTCTTTGTGAACGTGTCGGGGTTCTTCCTTGGGGGAGGGTACCTCTTCCTCCTCCTGTTCAGAATTTCTTTCCTCCTCCTCCTCCTTCGCCTCCTCCTCCTCCTGCTCCTGTTGTTTCTTAGGGCAGTTTGGAGACCAATGTCCTTTCTCTTTACAGTAATAACAGGTATCTTGACTTTTGTCTCTATTGGTACCTTTTTTATTTTTGTCACGATCTGAACATTCTGTAGCCCAATGTCCTTTCTTCTTACAGATATAGCAAGTATCTTGACTTATATCTCGATAGGAAGGAGAGTAGGCTGTCGGCTGGTCTGACGAAAACTTTCGTATGACCCCACGTAAAGCTCTAATGAGAAGTTCCACTTCTGTAGGTTCTTTCATCGTTCTGGTCAATGTGAGAGTGAAATGAATACTGAAAGGTTAGACACTAACCCTTTATATATGCACGGATCGGACATGAATATATAGGGGTTATGGTCTTTAAATGGTAGTCATTTGACTTTTTGCAGACAAGATGAAAAGACCGCATTATGTTGTGGAGAAAGGAAAAGACAGTAAGAGACAGAAACGTAATGTATCGCCTAGTACAGTAGCTGAAGTCTTGGCTCAAATTCATGCCAGTGATTTTGAAGATGACATGAGTGAGCCCGAATTTACATCCAGACAATCGACGTCCAAGCAAAGTGCACCACCCTTAGTAAACCCTGAAAATTACTATCACATTCGAGAGACGGAAAAGCGTTCCTCTCGAATATTTAGAACAACGGCTTACACGTATGCCGTAAAGTTTAAAGATTTCAAGTCCAATGTACTTTTGGAGAATACAGAAGGGTTCATTACTGAGGTGTGGGATTCTGTGTTAACTGCACTGAAACAGCAATGTCAAACCAAAGAAGACGATCGCTTGAGACTTTCTATTCATCACGATAATTTGAAGTCTCCCGTTTGGATCGAGTTTACTAGTCCATCAGAATTAACACCTTCCAAAGTCATTGACAAAATTCAACATGTGCAACAATCCAACGACAAGTTTCACATTGACGATGGAAAAGCCACACTGTTTATGACCCACGTGTCTCTTCCCCAGGGGACAGGACGCAAAAAAGTATTATTGGTCGACAACCTTCGCAACACCAAACTAAGCCTCGTCCGAATTAACAATCCTCAAGACCAGATGTGTTTAGCCCGTGCTGTCGTCGTGGGACGAACGTATGCCAACAAGAACGACACGGTAGAATGGAAAAGAGCCTGGAAATCTATTCGACAATCGGACCGAGCCAAACAAAGAAGTGAAGCAGAACTCCTGTTACAGCAAGCGGGGATATCCAAAGACACTCCTTGTGGCATTCCAGAAATGCAACAATTACAAGACGTGTTGACACCACATTACACCTTGAAAGTTCACCCTCAAGAAGTGCGTGGACCTCTTTTGTTTCGAGGCCACGATTTCAAAGACGGAAAATACATTCACGTCTATCATCACGATGGTCATTTTGATACCATTACCAGTATCACTGCATTCCAGGGATACAGTTACTACTGTGAAAAATGTGACTATGGTTATAACAATCGAGAACAACACAAGCATTGTGGATCAAAATGTGAGGGATGTTTGGCCTCACAACCTTGTCTGGACAAAGGACAAGAAAGAGTGCATTGCCCTGTGTGTCAGCGCACTTTTGTCAGTCTTACCTGTTACCAACAACATTTGAAGATGCAAGGTTCACAGCAGAAAAGTGCTTGTCAACTCCTGAGATTGTGCCCTACTTGTGGACAAGGCATACGTACCAATAGTGCCAAGTTTCACGTTTGTCGAGGGAAGAAACGATGTCACATTTGTCACCAAATCGTGGATTTGGAACACGAATGCTTCATTCAAAAATATCAACCCCAACCAGAAGATACCCATAAGAAAGGGAATTTTATCTTTTTTGATTTCGAATGCATGCAAGAAACTGGTATTCACATTCCTAATTTCTGCGTAGCTCACCGTGCGTGCGAGAAGTGCATCCAAGAACCTATCTTTAGTCATTGCCCTTACTGCAGCAAGATTCCTGGAGGACGTGAAAAAATCTTTCGAGGGTCAAACACGTTAGCCATGTTTGCCCAATGGATCCTTAACCCCATCGACGAAACGTGGAGTCCAGAAGACATCGAACGTTACGGCAATTGTAATTGCCATGCCACGGTCATGGCTCACAATTTCTCGGGATACGATGGGCAATTTCTGCTCAGATACTATGCGGAACAAAGTACCGAACGACCTCAAGTGACTTTAAACGGAGCCAAAATCATTTCTATGCAAGTAGGACAAGTACAGTTTAAAGATTCAATGTGTTACTTGGCCATGCCTTTGAGTCGTATGCCTAAAACGTTTGGAATGACAGAATCGGCTAAAGGTTATTTTCCACACTTTTTTAATACCGAAGCCAATCAACATGACGTTCTACCCCATTTGCCGGAGGCTGACGACTACGACCCCGATAACATGCGCACCGAACAACGAGAAGCTTTCCATGCTTGGTACCAGACTCACGCCTCGGACCCCTTTGATTTTTAAGAAGAAATGTTAAAGTATTGTCGATCTGACGTGGACATTTTACGACGTTGTTGTGGAAAATTTCGAGAATTGTTCATGGAGTACGGAGGGATCGATCCTTTGAAAGAAGCTTGTACCATCGCCAAAGCGTGCTCTTTAGTGTACCGAAAACGCTTTATGCCTGAAAATACTCTAGCTGTCATCAGTCCTCAAACGACGAACTTTGTCAAACGTCAATACTCGGTCAAAGCCCTACGCTGGCTCCATTACTTGTGCGACAAGGAAGACAAATGGATCCAACACGCTCGCAACGGAGGAGGCGAAAAGACCATCGGGACGTATTCGGTGGATGGTTGGGACTTAGAAAACCCTCAGATCGTGTACGAGTTTAACGAATGCTTATTTCACGGATGTCCCCTATGCTACCCTCAGCGTAACACCAAAAATCAGTTTTTACAACGAACCATGGAAGACTTGTACCAGACCACGTGTCAGCGACGTTTGAAGTTAGAACAGCAAGGATACCAGGTGGTGGAAATGTGGGAACACGAGTACGATCTGCGTTTGAAAACCGATCCCGAGTTTAAACGCATCGTAGAAAGTTACAAGTTGGTGGACCCCCTGAACCCTCGGGATAGTTTGTACGGAGGACGAACGAATGCTACCTGTTTACTGTACCAGGCGGACGAGGAGAAAGGAGAAGAAATCAAATACTTGGACGTGTGTTCACTGTATCCTTACGTGTGCAAATATTGTCACTTTCCCGTAAGGGCATCCAGAATTGATGACAGAACACATTGACTTGGACCACATTCGACAGTACGAAGGATTGATCAAGTGTAAAGTCTTACCACCCACAGACTTGTATCATCCCGTTTTACCTCACCATTGCCAAGGAAAACTGATGTTTCCTTTGTGTCGCACATGTGCCGAAACGTGCAACCAAGGCCAACCTTGTCATCACACTCAGGAAGAACGCGCCTTGACAGGAACGTGGGTGAGCGTGGAATTGTTTAAAGCTCTGGACCTGGGATATCAACTGTTAGAAGTGTACGAAATTTACCACTTTCCCAAAACACAACAATACCGCAAGGGCGACGAGAGACAGAAAGGTATTTTTGCAGACTACGTGGATGCCTTTTTAAAACTAAAACAAGAAGCTAGTGGCTATCCTTCCTGGTGTCACACTCCCGAAGACCAAAAGATATTCAAAGAAAAATATCGGGAGCAGGAAGGTATCACTTTAGACCACATCGAGAAAAACGAAGGAAGGCGATCGTTTGCCAAAGTGATGCTCAATTGCTTGTGGGGTAAAATGGCACAACGCCCGTCTTTACCCAAGACGGAGTATTTGTCCGAGCCGTCTCGCTACTTCCAGATGATTCACGACCAAACCAAAGTCATGAAACACGTGGACGTCATTCGTGAGGACTTGATCTAAGTCAATTACGAAGAAGAACTAGACTTTGTAGAAGCCGACAAATTTGGAAATGTTATCATTGCGGCTTACGTAACAGCCCACGCTCGCTTAAAATTGTACGAAGTGTTAGAACTGTTAGGAGATCGTGTGTTGTATTTTGACACGGACAGTTGCATCTACATTCACCGACCGAACCAGTGTAACCCTGTCATCGAAGGAGACCGTTTAGGAGCCTGGACCGATGAACATCCCGACGACAAGATTCTAAGTTTTGCAAGTGGCGGTCCTAAAAATTACGGCTACGAATACCGAGACCCACAAGGAGAAATGCACACCGAATGTAAAGTGAAAGGATTGACTCTTAATTATCGCACCAGTCAAGTGGTGAACTTTAACGTACTACAAGAAGCCTTACAGTCGGGACAGGATGAAACGTTTCAAGTGACTACCCACGAACCGCACAAGATTGTCCGTTTACCCACACACCAAATCGTTAGCCGACCTTTGGAAAAAGTCTATCAAATCGTGTACCAAAAAAGAGTACGACTTCCCAATCACTTCACTCTACCGTATGGTCACGTCGAAATTGGGCAGCATATAAAAAGGGATATCGTCCAAGACCAATAGTTCATTTGTCACTACAACGACACAGCGAAAAGAATATGAATCCATTTAAACAGACATCATTCAAGTTTGGGGATTGTAAAACAAACGTACCTTCCCCGAGTGTGAAAAGTACTGGATGGATAAGACCCATGCATTGCAACGGAAGTTGTCCGGAAGGAAACTGTAAGTGTCCTTGCGGTATGCACTGTAATTGCGTTACAGAGGGCGATGGTGAACCGTACGATTGCAGAGATGCCAGGCGCTGTGACATTAGCGATTCAGCTGGATATCGTGGGAACTTTGCTATGACTACTACCCCTATATCTACCCTGGAAAGTGATGCTGTGCGTGTCAAACCTGAGGGATGCGAAAGCGGTGCGACACGTTATCGTGGACTCCTAGGAATTTCACCGTACCTACATCGAACAGAAGTGAGGAGAGTCGAATATTCGTTCCCGACGAGTTTACCTGAATACTGTCATTTCAAAAGTCGATTCCAAACCTTCAAAGATAAATGGCCAAAATATCTGCCTGGACCAACTCCTGAAGAATTAGCCAGAGCTGGATTTTTCTACTTGGGCGAAGGGGATAAAGTCAAGTGTTTCAGTTGTGGTGTATCCATTTACGAGTGGGAACAGAAAGATTCCGCTTACCTGGAACATGCTCGATGGTCTCCGAATTGTCAATACCTACCTTTAGTAGGACCTAGTGATTGGAAGTGACACTACTGTTCCATGTCGTGTAACAAACCTAGACCAGTATATAAACCCTCTCTAAAACATAATATTCAAGGATTACCACAAGAATTGCAAGAGAAGATCTACAAGGACGTTTGGCAGGGCCTTGCTAAAGAAAAATCTCAATGGATAACTGTAGAACTTTTGTGTCGTGAAATTCACAAGAGGAAAGTGACAAAAATTAACCAACTTATTAGATTTCTCTGGATCAAGGGTATTTTTTTGCTCTGTTTCCAATTTAATACGTTTACATCTGAAGATGTTTTGATCCTTCTTGACCGTTACCCTGAATGGCAGCGGGACGAAATTTATCGTTATATTAATCACTTTCGCTTTTGGAGCAGATTTGATTCTGTGCAGAATATACACTGATGGTCTTCGACCTAATAAAAGAAGTATAAAAGAGAACAACCATGCCACAACCTTTATCAGCTGTGATCCAACAGATTCCGTGGAAGGATATCAATGAGAAGATTCACACGGTGAAAGATTACGAACACTTATTACAAGAACTATACCCTATGAATTGGGGTCGACGTGTCGTGTGTGTTTTAGTGACTTGCTTTCTGGGATTTCGTTTACCTGCCGATTCCTTGTGGACACTTTACGAACACTACCTATCAAAAAATAAGACAGTATGGTGGTTCCTTTAAATGTCCACGAGAGACTTATTCTGTTCAAAGCCTTACACTTTCATCTGGATACGTCTCGACCTTTCCAAGAAAAAAAGATTCGTCAACTTTTACGTACGGAAGCAGTGTACGAAGATGTGTGTGTAGCTTGTGATTTACACCCTCATTGGACAGATGTACGTCACTGGAAAAGTTGGGATTTTGAGGCTTGGACAAACGAAGCATCCCATTATGCCCAAGCGTTGTGTTCCTAAAATTCATCGTCGAGTGAAAAAAGTCATTTTTAATCCTGTGTTAGTAACAGTACCAGAAGAAGAAGAAGAAGAAAAAGAATCTATCACCCAAGACAATCCCTCTGTTCAAGACAGAACTGTCATGGACATTCCCCCACAAAGGCCCTTTCGAGAAGACACCTATGTGACTGTACCCCATGTAGAGGAGACTATAAGAACATTACATACTACCTCTAGGACACCTTCGTTACCCAAACCACGTTGTACAGTGACTTGTTTATATTCCACTTTGATCGTTTGCCTAGGTATTTTATTCCTGTATTTATCCATTTGGCTTTTATGTTTTCGTGTTGTTCAAATTTAAACATGCATTGAAATAAACGTGTCTTGAAAAAAGTATAAAAACCTCTTGTCTTGTCTGTTTTTGTGTCAATACTGTCATACCACTACACGACTATGGCTCACTCTACTCTTTCTACTACTCCTTCCTCCTCCACATTCAAAGTCATTGACGAACACTTAGATCAGGCTAGTTGGAAAGCCTTGTATCTTCGTCATCCTTTTAACATGTTAATTGCTGGACCGAGCGGTTCAGGCGAAACCGAATTTGTCAAACGTTTGATCGAACATAAACATCATTTGATCGATCGTCCACCTCAACGCATCGTGTGGTGTTACAAAGAGTGGCAATCGGCATACAGCCTCTTGCAAGAAAGTCAAGGTGATTCCATTGTGTTTGTAGCAGGCATTCCTAAAGAAGACGAGGGGATCGTGTCTGACCCTAGTCAAACTCATTGGGTTATTTTTGACGACATGTTAGGAGAAGACGAAGAAGAAATTAAACTGTGGTTTACGCGTAAAGGGCATCATCGTAATGCCAGTGTCATTTACATTACACAAAATTTATTTCAACACAGTAAAGCCCATCGTACCATTAGTCTCAATGCTCATTACGTGGTCTTGTTTAAAAGTCCTCGAGATAAATCACAAGTGCAAGTTTTAGCCAAAGAGTTAGGAACACCTTGGCTAACTCATGCGTACGATGATGCCACTCAAACGCCACACGCCTATTTACTCGTGGATTTAAAACCCACTACCCCTGATTATTTGCGATTTCGTACCGATTTGTTTCACGACTGGTGTCAAGACGGAGGACCTGTCGTGTACACGTCCTCCTCGTCGACATAACACTATGAAGCACTAAAAAAATCTATAAAAACCTTGGGTTACTTTGACCTGGTCTCATACATCGTCAACATGACGTCCCTTCAGTCTCATCTTCCGATCAAATTGATTCGTGCCTTGTACGTCATCAGTCGCGAAAAAAATCCACAAATACGTGCTCACGTCTTAGAAGCCAGTCTCAAAGAAGTCTTACGATGGTTTACGGTGACAGCACGTCAAATACTGCAAGGCATCATTCACATTCCACATCAAACCAAACGCTTTTTTACAGAAACAAAGTAGCCTTGACGCAACTGGCCAATCCTCGCATCGACACTCACACCAAAAAGCAAATCATATTGAAACCTGGAGGTAGTGGTTCTCTAGGAGGTGTCATCATTCGTTCCCTTTTAAAATGGGATCCCAATACTCCCAAAGTTCACCCCAAGAAGAAAACAAAAAAAGCCAAACAAACCCCTAAGAAAAAGAACAAGGGTACCAAGACCAAAGCACAGAAAAAGAAAAGTCCACAGAAAAAAGCGGTCACCCGCAAAAGAGGCACTTCGGCCAGGACACAACCTTACCTTCGTCAACCACGACCTGTAAGAAAAGATCTACAAGGACGTTTGGCAGGGACTACGTTGCCAGTAGCCTCAGGGGCTGCCACTTCTCCGTTGCGGGTGATGCCAGCCAAACCCAATTTGACACCAGTTTTTCCTAATTTGATGAAACATTGGAAATCTGCGTCTCCCAAAACGTCTCCTCCACCGGAGACACCCTCATCGACATTAGCGGCAGTAGCAGCTGCTCACAAAGTACCTGCCCCGAAAGTCAAAGTCCAAGAAAAATCTGGCATGTTAAAGAGTTTACTAGATTTGTCCAAACAAGAACTGTCCCGATTGAGTCCATTGCGAACTCCTTCACGACGTGTGTTACCTGCCATGAAGTTGATACGACGTAAAGATAATCAGTGGCGTCGCATTCCAGTATAAAAATATGACTTGAGGACCACGACGTCAATCAGTCTTTTTTCTGTGCTGATGCTGAACACTCAAGGATGCCTCCTCAAAAACATGCACACCACACTACCCTTGTCGTTCTGCTGTCCAAAAAGGAAAAGGAACAAGACAATCTCGTCATCTCACCAAAAGCTTTAAAACCAAACATCAACGTCCTTCCCTCCAAAGGCGTAGACCTTTAAAGAAAAAGAAGAGACACCAAAAAGGAGGATCCTTTGACAATTTTGGGAAACACATTGTTACCTTTTTGACGAAGCGATAGTTCCCAAAAAAGTAAATAAAAGAGAGTGTATACCAAGTCATTGACACTAGTGGTATTGTGAAACGAACAAGCAAAGATGTCACCTCTCAAACAACATTCTTATTCACCCCACAAAGGAAAGAAAAGGAAAGGACTACCTCCACGTTTAGCCAAACACGGAGACGTGTTGTCCGTCCTGTCCAAAGCCTCTCCACCCATGCGAAAACAAATCATTAAAACAGCCTCCAAAGATGTCATCGATACAGTGTGCGAATGTTGTTTGAATGTCTTGAAAGGTACGATACCTTTGTCTCCACACCAGAAAAAATGCTTTGCCAAACATCGACACGTTCTTCGTCAAATGGTCCAAAAGAAAATATCCGTCAGTCAAAAGAAAAAGATGTTGGTGCAACGCGGAGGATTTTTACCCATTCTTGCTCCTTTGTTGACAGGCTTAATACCAGGTTTGATACAAGGGATGGGTAGAAGATAAAAGGACCCTATGGAGCACCACAATCTCAGACATAACCTTTGAAAGCCCATGGAAGGACGAAAACTAACTTTGGTTCCTTACAAACGATGGATGGAATACCATCATTGGCAAGAACAACGATCCCCCCATTTACCACCCAATCCCAATTTGGCTGAGATGTCGCAATTACAACACGAATTGCAATCCTTGATCCATCGCCACGATTTATCCGAAACCGAAAAATCACAAAAGTACGGTCAACTCTTGAAACGGCTACAACTCTTTCATCGAAAAGCTGTGGAACAAACAGCTCAACCCACTTTGTCCGATTTTAAGGCTCTAATGAATAACCCGTCACCCTCACCCTCTACAGCGGTTAAAACAGACGTTACCCCACCATTACCCAAGGAAGAAGAACCCCATGATCTCTTTCAAACACCCACTACCACTCCCATTCCGAGTAAGATTGCCGCTTCCTTGTTAACCCCTTCTCCCACTCCCCCACGAGAAGAACTCAAAACTTGGGTTAAAAAGATGATGGCTACTCCTTCTTCGACAGATGTGAAAAAGAAAGAAAGGAAACCAGAAGTGAGAAAAGAAAAGAAGGCCAAAGAAGCTATCCCATTACCTCCGCCACCACCATTACCCTCGACGTCAACTCCTGTGGCACATCGGACACGTAAAACCGTTTCCAAACAATCCGCATTTCGTCCCACCCAAAGCAATATCCTCGAAGAGTGGGTACCTTATTAACAAAAACCATGGAGAAGGTATTAGCCAGCATTTACTACGATCCAGCTCACCCTGCAGGTTACGGAGGTATTCAGAAATTGTATCGTGCTGCCAAAACTCGCCTGAAAAAGCTCCGTTTACCAGCAGTACAACGATGGTTACAAGAACAAGCGACGTACACTTTACACAAACCCATTCGACGAAAATTTCACAGAAGTCGCACTCAAGTGGAAGGTATCGATCATCAATGGCAAGCCGATTTAGCTGATGTCTCTCATTTAGCCACCTACAATAGCGGCTACAAATATTTGTTTTGTGTCATCGACGTCTTTTCTAAATTTGCCTGGGTCGTACCATTGACATCCAAATCGAGCGGAGAGTTAGTACGAGCTTTGCAACTGGTGTTGAAAAAAAGTGGTCGTCACCCTCTTCGATGGCAAACCGACAAAGGTACCGAATTTCTGAACCAAGCTTTCCAACGAGAATTAAAAAAACGTGACATTCATTTTTTCACCACCGAAAATCCTGAAACCAAAGCCAGTATCGTGGAACGTTTTCAACGTACCTTGAAAGAACGCATATGGAAATATTTTACGCAAATCTTACCATAGAAGCATTGGACGTTCCCCACAAGAGGTGACACCTGACAACGAAGTAACTGTTTTTGAGCGTCTGTTTGGTACGTCCCGAACGAGGGTTGTCCCCAAGAAAGGTAGAGAAGTGTTAACCCCGGGAGATTGGGTACGCATTGGTAAAACCAAATGCACTTTCGACAAAGGTTACTTACCCAATTGGACCACCGAATTGTTTCGTGTTACTGAACGAGTGCGTGGCCGTCATCCTGCCGTCTATAAATTGGAAGACATGAACGGAGAAGTATTAAAAGGAACGTTTTACTTGCCTGAGTTACAACGTGTCACCAAAAAAGAAGACGTGTACGACATTGAAAGCATTCTCGAACGAAGAACCCGTAAAGTAGGAAAACGTCGTGTCAAAGAAGTCAAAGTACGTTGGAAAGGATATCCTCCTAGTTTTGATTCTTGGATTGACGCTTCGCAAGTCATCGACTATAAAAAGAAGTGACCATCATGCCCTTCAATACAGCTTCAGCAACCACAGTGACTACTCCTTCACCCACGTCATCTCTGCAAGATTTACAAAAGCAACCCTTGTGGGTGTGGTGTGGAGAACGTGTCCCTAAAACGCAAATCGTCTTTTTCTGTCAAATCTTTGTGGTATATTGTGTCATTGGTGCAGCCATTGCTAATTCGAGTTTGCAACAAGGAGACAAACAATTGTGGACTATTTTACTCAGCAGTTGCATCGGGTATCTTCTTCCCAATCCTTCCCTGAAATACTCTTACAACGGGAACAACAGTAACAATATTGGGAGCCTTGCGTCCAACGTTAGTCATTCTCCTGACAGTCACCCTTCCAATCACAATCCTCTTTTAGACACTCCTTTAACCTCGAGTGACTCCTCGGACAGAACAACATTGGAATTATGAACAACACTATTAACCAATTTTACTTAACGTTACCCAGTGACAGTTCCATGAAGGTGTTTCCTAAGAACACGTTGTGCTGTTACACGGCTAAATTACCTCAAGCCATGCATTTGGATCAAGATGCTCATTGGGAAGTAGCTTTAGTGGAAATGATACACCCGACACAAATCAAAAACATCATCGAAAATCAAAACACTTTTTCAGTACAAGTGTATGACCCGGTATTGCAAAAATCATTAAACGACCGAGACAAAATCCTTATCGATGAGGCGATAATAAAAGAGCAGAACGCCATAACTAATCTGGCTACCTATCATTTCAAGATCCCTTCAGGCTATTATTTTAGTGGTCAACATTTAGTGACTACGATTGCAAACAAGTTCAATACTTTGTTTGGTAAACCCCTGGACAAAACTGAAAAAAGTGTTACCTTTGAGTACCATAAAGTGGCTCGTCGCCTCCTGATGAAATTTACAGCCGACAAAATGATAGCTATTACCTTTTGTCCTGAATTGTTTGATATTTTGGGTGGAGACGTCGAGATGCTCAAGAACAAAGAGCAAATACCAGGCATAACCAGTAACGTGGATTTTGCAAAATATTTTCGATCCCCTGTAGAATTGAACCAAGGACTCAACTTGATGTTTGTGTACTCCGATGTGGTGGAGTACAACGTGGTAGGACACACCTCTGCACCGTTACTGCGTGTCATTCCTTTCAAAGTGGACTCTGTCACCGCTGACGAGGAAGGTGGAAATACCTATCACGTTCACCGCGAATTTGTACATCCTCATTACTTGCCTGTCAGTAAGTCGTATTTCGACAGTGTCAACATTACTATAAAAGGAGAACTAGGTCAAAATATTCCATTTACCAAAGGGAAAGTCACAGTGAAACTCCATTTTCAAAAACGATTCTCCAACAACTGAAAACAACTCGACAACGAGGACATGGTTTAGGAGATATGTTTAAATCAGCCTTTCGTTCCGTGGTCCCTGTTTTAAAACCGATGGTGACACGAGGATTGCACACCTTAAAAGATGCCGCATTGACTCACCGCATTGACTCACGGCAAAGATTTTCTTTACAATGTTCTCATTGACAAACAAAACCCTAAAGAAGCTTTTTTGAGAGCAGGCAAAAATGCAAAAATGCCTTGCTTCAAACGGGTAAAGAGATTTTGGGTCGACGAGAAAGTCCTATAAATGCCCTGAACGGTACCGAGTCTGACATTCCTACTTCCCTGACGACACAGCAAGGACAAGGTAGAAAGCGTCGACGAAGACACCCTTTCAAAAGTCTCCGTACCTCTACAGTTCGAAAGACGAAGAAAAAAGAACCGCTCGAGACTTAGACATTTTTGATTATTAAAAGAGAAGAAAAAAAACCTAAAGAAAAAATGATGCACCAAGAATCTTGTGCCTGTTCCAAGTTGGAACTGGATCTCTTTGCCATGCCACCCACGATGATGACCATGCAAGAAGCCCAATGGGTCGAATTTCATCCCGTCTCCTCTTTGACGGATTCAGCTCCCATCGAGTTTGAAATCAAAGGACAACCCGAAGATTACATCGATCTCAACAACAGTTACTTGTATTTGAAAGTGAAAGTGGCCAAATTGGCTGACAACGCCGTTGTAGCAGACGCGAACAAAGTAGCTCCCGTCAACAATTTCATGCATTCCTTGTTCAGCGAAGTGGATTTGTACATGAATAACAAACTGGTCAGCAGTAGCATGGATACTTACCCTTACCGAGCGTACCTCGAAAATCTCTTGACGTACGGAAAAGAAGCCAAGAACACTCATTTAGATGCTTGCGTGGTATGGAAACCTGACACCGCAAATAAGTTTAACGACACAGCCACAGCCGCAGAAGACGGCAATACCCACAATGAGGGTTTTATCGAGCGTCATAAGAAAATTGTAGAACGTAGTTTAGAACTGTTCGATCGTTTGCATTTGGACATGTGGTTTCAAGAGAAGTATTTGTTGAACGGAGTAGATATTCGCTTGAGACTGAATCGTAGCAGTACTGCTTTCCATTTGATGGCTGATGCCAACACATACAAAACCATGATCGAAGAAGCCAGGTTATACGTGCGTCGTGTGGAAGTGTTACCTAAAGTGGGAAATGACATCAGTCACACTTTGAGCAGAACGACAGCCAAGTATCCGATACGACGCGTGGAAGTCAAAACGTTCACCATTACCAATGGACTCCGATCTAAGATCGAAGATCATCTGTTCCAAGGACAGTTACCCAAACGTTTATTCATTGGCATCGTCAGCAATGCAGCCTTCAATGGGGACCACACTAAAAATCCTTTCGAGTTTAAGCACTGCGGAGTAACCAAAATAGAAGTCAGTCGCGATGGCAAAACTTTGTGTACCCGACCTTTCGAACCCAAGTTTGGCCCAAAGAATTACTTGAGGTCGTACTTGTCGCTGTACGAAGCCACAGGACAGTTAGGAACCAACACCTGTCACGGTATTTCCTACGACGATTATGCAGGAGGTTACGCTTTGTGGGCTTTTGATTTCACTCCAGACCAAGGCAGCGACGAGGGACATTTCCACCCTATAAAATCGGGGCAACTGCGTGTGGAACTTCAGTTTTCACCAGCTCTTGAAGAAACGGTGAATGTCATTCTGTATGCCGAATTCGATAATACCATAGAAATCAACAGTTTGAGAGAAGTCATTCTAGACTATTAGACACTATGGAAGTCCCTTGTCGTTCTTTGAATAGTGGAGAATCCATGGAATGGGAGGTTACAGAAAAAGCAGATCCCCAAGACCAAAAAGAAGAAGTAGTGATCATGCAATCCAGATGGCCAGAACAGGAACAACAGTTAGTGGCTTGTTTTGCACAACACTTGGAAGATAAAATGAGGGACATGATTAAAAAAGATTGTTATGGATGTCAAATCGATCATCCCAGTCAAATTCAACACGATAAATGTATGATGACGAGTCAAGAAGAAAAATTGGATGATTATCTGAACGAAGCTTGGAGTCTCATCTCCGAAGAAGACGTGTTACTTCAGTGGTATAAAGGCTTACGTGATCATTCCTCTCCTCCATTGTTTGCTCGAGAAATTGATCGCATCGAAGCTCTCTTGGCACAGAGTAAAGAGACGAAGCAAACCATCAGTTACTTGTCAGACCGTTTCAAGCAAAAAGTCTGGATTGAATTGATGACTTATCATCACCTGTGAAGAAAGGAGAGAAAAAAACAAGGCTACACAACAAAAAATGGATACCTGGGAACTTTATTATCTTTTGAACCGTAGTTCGTACACTGCTTCTTGGAATCCTGTCGTGTGTGCTAAAGATGAACTACCTCATCGCAAACCTCAAGAGAATCAAGCTTATGTCATCAACACAGATGACAGTCATCTTCCAGGAACTCACTGGGTAGCAGTCTACTTTCCTCAAGAGGGTTGTGCGGAGTATTTTGATTCGTATGGATTGCCCCCTTTCGAAGATGATATCATTGACTTTATGAGAAGAAATGCCCAGACGACACGATTCAATAATGTGAAATTACAAAGCACAGATTCTATGGTGTGTGGACAATATTGTATCTATTATCTGCATCATCGCAGTCTTGGATATTCTTTAGAACATTTAGTGACTTATTTTGATCGTCATTCGTCTCGAAACGATGACAAAGTAGATCGATGGTTTTGTGACCATTATGGCTATCTGTTGTCTTTAGCTAGGAAACGTAGTGTACATCAATCGCCCAATGACTTCCAACAGTGGAAATCTCAATTTAATTCACAACGTTGTCAACCATGTCAAAGATAATGTATTAGTGTTATGTCAAAGATAATGTATTAGTGTTATGGAAGAAAAAAAATGTTTGTTATTTGAAAAAAATTGTGTTTTGTGAGTTGTTTTGTTATTTGAATAAAAATGTTGTGTTTTGAAACCAAATAGTCGTTTGTTTTACATTTGTATTCATATAAATGCTCTTTGACTTTTCTTTCTATCCCTCACATCAAACTATCCCAACGTTTCAAAACCCTAAACCGCAGAGGGGTGTTTTCCATCACGTCCGCGCTTGAACCATATAAAGCAGGGGTAGTCTCCAGTCTGGCCATCCATTGTTTGACTCATCCTACTACGAAGATGTGCTCAAGACTAGCTAAGCTGGACGAAGCTTATGTCACTCTGCATCGTATCAGACACAATCTGATGCCAAAGCCTGAAGAGATAGAGAATGTGAGAATGCTACAAGTAACGGAAGACCTCATAGAAGAACTCTTCAGAGAGGAAATTCAAAAAGAGAAAGAAGAATGGACTGAGAAGTATCGACTTCAAAAGCAGCAGAGAGAGCAGAGAGAACAGCAGCAGCAGCAGCAACAGCAGCAGGAACCAGACAGAAGTTTTGTCAACTGTCGTGTGGACACGAAAGAGTTCTCTTTCTCTTTCCGAAGAAGCAGACCCTATCGTGTAGCCAAACGAGGACGCAATCTTAGACGATAAAAGATTGCCATCCTTCCTCGTACACACAAAAAAAACCAGCCCTTTTCAGGGCTACCCAATATTCTCGAAAAGAATTAATCATTCAATTTGCTCATGGTATGTGAGGAAGTTAGAAAAAAATTAGAAGTGAGTCTATAATCACTGTCTCTTTTTACTTTTGTTTTGAAGTGTGTCTATAAGCACAACATATTTTTTCAAAATAACTTGTTCAATTTCTTAATTGATATGAGTCAAGTAAAAAAGTGAGTGAGTGTTTTCTTTTAAGTCCGCGTGTTTTTTGGTAATGATAGGAATAATGTCATTTTTTGGAACGTAAGGGGTGTTTTCCATCACGTCCGCGCTTGAACTATATATAAAGAAACACTCGTCAGTCTGGCTGTTTACTTTCACGTCCGTGCTTAAGATATATATACGCAATCGTCGGTCCTTGGAGCCATTCAATTTTGAACACATCAAGATGAATTTTGAATTGTTTATCCAACTCCGAGACAGCTGGTTTGGGATCCTTGATGCAGAATATGAAGTGGAAAGACTTGAGGAAAAATTTCAGAGTAACCATGGCTTTGTAAGCCAACTGAAATTAGCAAGAGATTTATTAGAAGGTATGATAGAGGAGGAAGACCAGAAATTAAGAAGACGTATTAAAAGAAAATATATAAGAATAGGGGATTTGAAGCAGGCACTTGCTCATGTCATCAAAGTCAGGTGCTTTCTAGAAGAAACATTACATCTCATAGAGTGGGAATATGTGCAGTGGGGTCTAGACAGGCTAAAGAAAGCAGAAGCAATGATGAGAATGGTGATGGAAGAACAGGTGATCCAGATTAAAGAAAACTGGTCTAAGGAGAGAAAGGAAAAAAAGAACAAAAAGAAGAAAGAGGACTTTGATCTACTCAATCTAAGATGGATGAGAGTTCAGGAAAAGTTTCGAGCTATGGGACATCCTGACTGGATTCCCGAGGACGAAAAGAAGAAGAAAAAGGGAATTATTGGTAAAATCAAAAGGTGGTGGAACAAAGGCAGAAAATAAAAGAAGTATCCAAAGGCCCTTTTCAGGGCCACTCATAAGTCTCGAAAAGATATTAGCTTTCATTGCCACCCTTTTTTTCCCTTGTCACTCTACAGTCCCCTATACCCATCATATTCCCCATGTTATATTTCCCTTGAGGCTATATAGACTCACTATGTTCAATTTCCCTTGAGGCTAGATAGACCCACCATGTTCAATTTCCCTTGAGGCTATAGTGCCCCAAGCTGTTTTGAGGCTAGATGTGCCCAAACCCTTTTTGACTGGATTTTCCATTGAGGCTATAAATCTTGAGGCTAGATGTGCCCAAGCCCTTTTTGACTGGATTTTCCATTGAGGCTGCGGTGCCCCTATATACTACTCCCGTTTCAGAATGAACAGACGGGAATAAAATACATGTGTATGTGCATATAGTTCCAATGTTTATTTTTTGGTAGATTTTATATCGATAAAATTAAACTAGACTATTTATTTTAGTCATTTCTTTTGGTAGATTTTATATCAATACAATTAAACTAGACTATTTGTTTTAGTCATTTCTTTTGGTAGATTTTATATCAATACAATTAAACTAGACTATTTGTTTTAGTCATTTCTTTTGGTAGATTTTATATCAATACAATTAAACAAGACTATTTATTTTAGTCATTTCATCTACAGATGAACCAAGCTGGTGTTAAAAGAAATGGACTGATACTGAAGGAAGTCGATACAAGTTAGGAATTGTTGACTTTATCAGTTTAATTAAGTAAGAATGTTTAATTGACTTTATCAGTTTAATAAAGTAAGAATGTTTAATTGACTTTATCAGTTTAATAAAGTAAGAATGTTTAATTGACTTTATCAGTTTAATTAAGAATTTGTAATGTTATGTTCCATAGCCTTTGGTGTGATGCCAGTGAGGTTTTACAGAACTGGATATAATGTTTGCTACCCTCATTCTAATGTTATGATTGGATATAACATTATTCAGCATTAAAAGGTTCGAGAAAGTACATAATTTTGTCAATGATTATTTTGAAAAAATTATATAGATATTTGGATTTCAAGGATTATTGTAGTCATTTAAATGATATCAAAGTGTAAACTAAAAATGGACAACTCAACAACACATACAAGATTATTAGTTTTGTGTTTTAAAGAACAGCAATACAAGTACATTAGTCCGTGACAAGGCTGATGGAATATAGTGCACACACAGGCAGCAATGTGACTTGAGACTCCTAGGATTGTAGAATTGAACATTCACCATTTTAATTACAAGTTCAGAATGCTAAACACTCAATCACTGTGTCTCTGAATATACCCTTTCAAGATACTGACAATCATATGCTTTAGTATGGACATATCTGAATCATAATTGTTTTAAGTATTTTCATATTTTTATCTCATGATAAAAATCGATTAAACAATTAATACAAATATCTTTGGCAAAAATATTAAACCAATTACATTTGATGATAATTTTAAACTATAATGATTTTGTATAATCTTAAGTACTACACAAGCTAGGTTTTTTTGGGACTTTTTATTTTTGCTAATGGGAGATTATCACTCGTCTTATAACTGATAACTGGAATTTACAAGTGCATCTTTTGACACTCTATGATTTGTTATTATTACTTTTATTTCTTTACATTATGGGTGGTGTGGTAGTTGCAATGGCACTTTTAACACCTTATTGCCTATATCACAGTTAGAAAATAGGAAACAAGTGCCTCTCCCAAGGAAAAAATGTTGCAGTACACTAGGACAAGCCAGGGTGCCTAACACTACATCAGCTGAGCCACCATGGCTCTATGAACTAAAAAAATTGTCTTTACATTCTGACATTGTCAACTAGGCATGAATTGTAAAACATTTATGGAGAATTTCACAATATATTTATTTATATAAATATATAGTTTGTTATGGAAGCATTATGATAGTTACAAGCTGTCTTGTATGCACCATGAAGGTGCTGCTTCTTATTTAAAATTTCTTGTTTGTACATGCATCTGCATGTCTGTCTCGCTAATTAATATGTGTACAACATACTAGTAATTAGATCCACATGCATAGATAAGAATATATATATATATATATATATATATATATATATATATATATATATATATATATATATATACACACACACACACACATGCAAACACATGCATTATGTATTACAAGGATAATAGATAGAAAAACAAACTGAATGTCATACATACAGAGTTAACCTGCCTAAATTGATTCTTAATATGACCTTTATATCAAACATCAATTAAGAATGGTCAAACTTTGAGAATAGTTAGTAAATCTTGGAATGAAAAACAAAACTTCTGACAGTTAGTATTCACAATGCCACCAGGGCTTCAACAAATAATACACAGATATTTTAATTATTGTGGGTTTAGTTATGATAAACAAATATAAAAGGGGAAAAATGCAAAACATTTTTGTGTTTATTTAATTTAATTTTTAGTTTCATAAATAAGAATATTCAAAGTATTCCACAAAAAATGTATCCATCATACTAAAATTTTTTGTTAACTTGACAAAACATAATAACTAAAGTATGTATGGGAAATTTCATAAATATCATTTACAGTCTTTTATATAACATGGCAGCAAATTTACTCGACAAAGAACCAGTTGCAGTGACACCATTGCTCACCTCAGACATTTTTTAAACCTGTTAAGACATCGTTATCAACTTAATATTTGCATGGAAATGTTCAATTCGTCCCTTAAAAACAAGATAAGGGAAATAAATCTTATTTAAAAAAAATTAATTGTCAAACAGTTACAGATTCCTGTTTCTCCCCCCTTCTACAATCTGCCATGCCAGCCCTGCAATAAACATGGCTAGCTTAGGTACACTGATCCCTCACTATTAAATTCCCTAACATAATATTAAAATGATGATGGGTGCAATTAAACTGGTATAGGATTTATTTTATCATTGCTACCTAACTGATCTCATTTTATCTTAGTTTGGGGCTCATTACAACCAATTATAATGTAATGCATATTATTAAATATTTGTTGAGTGTTTGAATACACAAACAGTACACATCTTTCAGTAGATAACTCCCTCACTTGCAACATAGGCGACATTAATGCTTCCATGAAGGCTGTTACAAAGAGGCAGCTTTGTACTCTGCCATGTGCTGGTTAGATCTGTGGAAAAATAAGCCCTCCTGTACAAAACAAACAATATAGAGTGTAGCTTATTGACTGAAATTTAAAAAAACCTCATGGACAAGAGAGGATCTCTAAAACACTGTAAACAGTAAATAATGACCCAGTATTTTCTGACGTGTGTTGATGAGATCAAGCCTGAGAAACTTTTGAAAAATCTGAAACCCTCTTTCCTCATTCTTAAGGAATCAAGTAAATGGTAAACGATGACACTTGTAATAAAGAAAGATCCTAAAACTTTAGTCCATTTTGAGTTTTGGGTATTTTGTGAGCAGCTGATGAAGTTTTACAAGTGAAAACAGGTGGCTTATACAGGAATACATTGAAAACAGAACCACCATGTAAGGATTTCAAAAACATGACTCATCACTAGCAGTAGTACATGCATAGAAATTCTTCAATCCTAAAGAATGAAATTTATATATGCATTTAATTCATACATACAACTGCTTGCATTTATTCTATTTTTAACTAGGTATGACAGTAAGCAAATGCGTAAAGTAATTGACAAAGCCGTTGTGATGTAAACTCATAGACATAAATTTTAAAAAAATGTCCAAACAAATGGGTGCAACTCTTAAGAGCTTATTCTTTTACAAGACACACTGTCCAGTCATGAAAAAAAAAAAAAGTTTACCAATGCTATCTCACACAGTTCAGGAGACCTAAATAAAAAAAAAAGAGTGATGGATGGACAGACTGACACAATTTATTTTAAAACTCTGAAAGCATTAATCTGACAAAGTTAAATCTCATATGGGGGAACAAATTATTGTCATGATATAAATGCATGCCAAGTTTGATGAAGATGACTCAGATGGTACTTTCAACACATTACTGGATATATTCATGCTGCGGAAATGTGGAATTTAAGTGTCTTTCCCAGGACACACCAAGGAGAGACCCAATATCAAGCCCATAATTTGCAGACTTGTCACCTTGAGTGGAACGAAAATCAGTATTCCAAAGGAGAAAAAAAATTCAGATAAGGAAACAAGCCAGTATCAGTTTGTGACCATAAATTTATACAAGATTTACAGGTGAATTGACATGTCTCCTCTTTAATGCTATTTACTAACATGAAAAATGCATGCTATGATCGTACTTTCAACTAACACTTAATATCAGCATAAAAGACGAAAATGCAAAAATGACAGATTTTTATAGTATGACTAGTTTTCCTTGCAGAATTTCTTACTCTCTTTGAACAAAGTGCAGCCACTGAAATCAAAATTTAGTTTCTAGGGTGTTTGTAAATAGCACGTGTCTGAGGTAATTAAAAAAATCAGAATTCTCACATTATTAAAAAAAAGATTCAGGATCATCCTTTGTACATCAGGATAAGAAGTCAGATCTGAATTTGAAAAATAAAATAGGACAAATGTAAAAATACTCCATTTTTGTTTACAGGACACAATGTCTAGTCATGAAACAAAAGCATACAAAGTTTCATAAAAAAATATCTCAAAGGGTTCAGATTCTGTTTGTATGTGTGATTTGGATTTTTTATGTAGCTTTAATAAATTTTCAGTCATATCGCTGCGATGTCTGCAGTGGGACAGTTTATAGTGATGTCTAGCACTGGGGCATCATGCCACAGCCACACAGCATGATGTCCCATCCAGTCACATTTTCCTGACACCAGGCTAACCAGTCCTAACACTATCCTCCAAATGCTGAACACCAAGAGAAGCAGCTGCTAGTACCATATCTGTAAGTCTTTGGTATGACATGGCCAAGGATTGAACCCACGACCTCCCGCATCTGAAGTGGACGTTCTAGCCACTAGGCCACTGTAGTGGTTGGTTCTGATTCTAATAAGCAAAAATGTGATGGACAAATGGATGGCCTTGCTTTTCCAAACTACTCTCACCCCCATTTAAGGTGGGAGGTATAATGATTTAATATTTCTTTTTGTGTGTTGCAAGATAAGCGATTTAAGATCATTTAATCTTTTTCATAAAGCTGTCCACTACAAAACAAAGCAAACAATGTATTGACATAACTCCCACATGAAATATGAACATACAGGGGAACATTTATAACAGGATTAAATGAGCATAGTTGGGTATTTATCAACGTGTACATTTTACATAATAAGTCACAAAGTAAATAAACTCCGAAGAACTGTATTTAAACATTGTGAGTGATTAGGTAAAATTTATACATCAATAAATTCCCAACTAAGATCATTTAATCCAATTCATATTTAATCCAATTCATTTAATCCTTATAATTCCAATTTACTTCCTTTCTAACATCAGATCAGCAGATTTAATCAAAATGTCCACTTTTATGTACATGGAAGTTTCATTTCACTAGCCTCTTAATTGCAATATTATACATAGCCCTATATTAGAGTCATTGATTATAGTGTTAGAGGGTAGAATGTCCTACAGGATCATACATGTATATAACACATGCTTGTTGTGGAATATTCCTTTTTTCTGATTTCCAAACATTATGTTTGCATACAGTATGTGTTGTTATAGCAACATCATTGTTATATTCTATGAATTTTGATCTTTCGAAAGGAAATCCATATGCCTTCTTCAGCAAAGGGGTGAGTGTTGGAGTGCAGAAAGTTCTGTGCAATTACATTGCTTTAACTTTAAATGGTTGATTTTAATCTGTGGCTTGTCATTTTTTATCGGAAATATCAGGAGTGGGGGGGTTGGGATCTTGTTATTGTGAAGGTGTAAGGCATTTATACAGATAAAAATTAACATCAAATAATCTGGAAACTGGGAACCAAACGTAGTCCATAGAATTTATCAATGTGTAAAAAAAATTCCAGATCAGTATCATATGACTTCAAATATCCAATGAAAACACAGAAAACAGTCAATTCAGAAAACTTGGAATAATAACAACTTGATCATTGAGAATCCATTTATATATGGTATTCTGACATCTGATAATTAGATTAGATATAACTTGATAGAAAGCATCCCATATTGTGTGAGGTATATATTCTGATATATGCGGCACAGTCTCAGACACAACATTTCCCTTAAATAACAGACTGTAGAACGATTTAATGATAATGCACAATGCTGTAAATTCCCTTCAAGTTCTAAACCCAGCAAAATCTTACTGTATATAGAGTAAATAAAAACAATAAATGAAAGTCAAACAAAATAAATGTATATATTCATGCAAACAAGAATACATTTAACTTTCTCTGATCAAAAGTAACACTTGTAATTTACATCATTTACATACATATTACTTCTTTTAAATGGCAACTTCCCTAAGGTGAAGTGAAATATGTAATAATTGTTTAATCTATCAACAGTGCTATTCATTTCTATCATGTTCAGCAAAGTTGATGACATTCAGCAACAAAATGTTTCATTTTCAATGAAATACATAAATACTGGCAAAAGACACATTGAAATCTACAAACATTTGATACTTTATGATGTTTGTCATAACTCCTGCAAAAGAAGAAATTTTTTTTATGACTGCAAAAGAAAATCTAAGCTGCTCTACTTGTCAGCAGTGCATGCTCTCATAGAAACTGCTTAATTGCATCATATGCATCAATCAGGACAAATATCTGCGATACTGACATTACTATTTCAAAGACAGAAAATGTATTTTTCATTTTGTCTTCATATTCATAAAGAACATATGTGAAACATTAAAACTGTATACAATATCATCAACTCTAAACAGTGCCAATTTAGCTTAAAAATACTTCAATAAAAAGAAAAAATACAAAAATATATTGCATTGTCAGTTCAAGAAGTAGACCTTAAAGAAATACTTTTGCAGTCAGGAACATTTAAATACCCTCTCTGTCAATACATTCAATTGATTTCTGCAAATATATTTTAATGCAAATTGCCTGCCAACCTTTGATATAATACAAGGTAAGGAAATGGGGTATTGGGTAAGGAAATTGGAACAAATACACTGGTTTTTAGTTATATAGAGGGAATTTTGCTTTTGTATGGTGCCTGATAATCTGGATACCTACTAAATAACACTTCATATCTGCAGTTACAAAATGTTCCGTTCTTCCAAAATATAACCAGATATTTACTTATAGATCCCCTCACCAACCATTTGTTCCATCAGTAACTGACAATATAAAGACTGGTATAGAGAAAAGTATAAGTCACTCAAGCCTGCAAATTAGGTCAGTGACCGACTTTTGGTGTGTTTGAGTTACTCTCTTTGAAGTGAGTTCCCATACCGATCTTCATAAGAGCTGGTGAAATTGTGTCCAAGACACTGAAGGTAAATAAGCAGATTGCTGAAAATACAAGTCAACTCATACTTGAAAATTAGGTCACAGCACATTTTTGTGTAGCCGAGTTACTTTTCCTTAAGATGGCTCAATTTCATCAGTGTATGTAAAAATAAAATAAGAGTCCAAGATATTATGAATGTAACAAATGCAAAGCTGAAAATGCAAGTCACTCGGGCATAGAAATTGATTTTTATATGAGAGAATTACCCTGATATGCACCCATATTGCAATTTTAAAAAGTATACCTGAAACAAAGTCCACCATATTAATAAAATGGATAGCTAAAATATAAAAAAGTGACTCAACTGTGAACATATCATTTTAACAACATGGTGTTGGTATAGTTGAATTGCACTCTTTAAGATGTATGCACAAACCAAGTGTATTAATGAAATCATTGCAGAAACTTCAAAAGTCACTTAAGCATGAAAATTATGTCATGCTGATGTAGTTCGACATGGCCAAGTTACTCTCATTCCAATGTATTCATATACATACAGTCCTACCCGTTTATATCGACATCATTTATATCATCAAGCCACCTATGTCGACAAAAAAGCAAAGTCCCAGTCCCTTGGTCTACTATTATTATCAAATTGTCATGCTTATGTTGACGTTGAGATAAAAGATCAACGTACATGTCGACAGTAGCCCTTGGTCCCAGCTTTAACAAATCCTTTATTTTCTAATCATTTATGTCAACAAGCTGTCAGTTCTGACCCATACTTTGTTTAACAATTAGTTAATCTTGCCGCCAGGTTTTAATATCATGGTCAGATAAAAAAAACAACATAGCAGCACATTTTCTCACCACTCTGCAGCTAGTTAAGTCTTTGATCTTGCCACCTAGCTTGTGGGTCATGTACTCTTACAATGACAACATGTACATCTGTGGGTCTTTAGCCACTGAATTTTCTGATTGTAAATATCAGCACAGCTAAAAGGATCGATCACCACAATTTCCCAATCAACAGGTGGTCGAAGCAGAACTAGCAAGCCCTTAAATTTGCCATCTAGGAAACTGATGCATACAGAGGACTCCTGTACACGTGATTTTCTGAATCCCATATATAAAAATTGCGTTAAAATACTGATTATGTGTTTCCGAGACCTTTGAAAGTGATCGGTGATTAAAACAAGTTTTTTTTTTGCTGTGAAAGTTTCATTTTTAACTTTATTTACATTTATGAAGGCTACCAACAGCAGTGTAAAACACAAATTAAATTTACAGTCTCTGGAAACTAAATATCTGGCTGTTAAGGAAGTTGAAGGATGAACATCTTGCAGAGGTCTGTGAAATTTTTTCACTTAAAAAATAACACCCGTTCAGGAAGGATGAAAGCTGCTGAGTCTAAAAAAGAAAGACTATGTTGAAGGTAACTACGCTCGCCAAAGGAAGAAGCAAAAGACTGCTACATTAGAAGACATGGAGGATGCATCAAAATGGTTCAATGAAGTAACTGCGAAAAAACTTAGTGTGGAGAACTTCGCAGTTCAGTCGCTTTAATGTTTGTCATAACATCGGATACAAAAGTATTTGTGGAGAATACATGTACTGTTGACAGTTTTTCACTTCCCTGTGAATAGCCCCATCCCCTTGGTAGCCTCAATAAAATGGGAACAACTGACCAAAATCTAGGCCAATTTAAGTACATGTACATGAAGCATGCAAATAACAACTATCCAACCATGTGCTAAAGCTGATGTTGAATATCGTAATGTTTTTCGTATCAGGATGTGATCCATGCAGTATTTTATTGTGGATTTTACTACACAAAGGTAACCAAAATGTAATTTGTCAAATATACAAATGTATTTCACACTGATTCTGTCTTCATGTACTCAAAATTTCCATTGTTTTCTCAGAGTGTAAATGCTATTCACTGACGACGGGTCACCCTTTGCTGACGAATTGTAACTTTTTATCTTTTTTCAGCCCCCTCCTCCCACTTATCTCGACATCCGCTTATGTCGACAATATTTCCTCGGGCCCGAGGATGTCGACATAAACGGGTAGGACTGTATCAATTTTCATTGGAATTCATGAAAATACTGTGGTGTAATGAACAGAACAAGGAATCTACACAAGTCAATCAAGTTGGTATGGATCAATTACTTTTATTGCGATCTATCCACATAAACACATTCATGAATGAGTGACAAAGGGTAAAGACAGCCAGGGCTGTAATGAAAAAGAATACACAAGCTACTCAAATGTATATATTAGGTCACAATTACATAATTTTGGTGTGGATGATTTATTTTTGTCAATATGCATCTACATACCAATTTTCATGATTGCAGGTGAATGCGAATTTACAGAAAATAATGAACAAATGGCAAAAAATACAAAGGTCAATCAAGGATGAAAATTAAGTCAAACTGACCTACTTTGGGTATGACTGAGAAACATTCACTGAGGCATATCAAAATGCTAATTTTCTTAAGTGCAGGTAAAATTGGGTCCAAGATATTGTGGGTATAGAGCTAAAACAAAGAGTCAACAAATAAGTTTGAAAATTGGGTCAAACTGACTTAGTTTCATAGCGGATGAGCTTTATTTTCTCCAGATATATCTACATACCAACTTTCAGGAATGTAGATTAAATAAAGTCCAATATATTGTGGGTGTCACAAGAAAACAAAAAACAGCTCAAAATAGAAAAGACAATAAAGCATGCAAATTAGTCATAGTTAACAAGTTTTAGTATGTCTGAAGTACTTTCAGCAATTGTACATACATACTAATTTGAAGTATGAAAATGAGATCACAGTAAGCTGATTTTAGTATGGCTGTGTTACTCTTCCAAAGATGCATCCAAAATACCAATTTTCATTAGTTGTGATCAAACTAGGATATGAAATATTGAGTGGGTCACAAATTATGGAATTATAAATATGGGCACCAAAAGAATGGCTAAAACAAGATCAATCCCAACTTATTTGGTGAGGGAATAGTTATCAGCAGAAATTATGTTTGGCATATATTAAATGTGTCCCATAACTTATTAAAAAAATTGTTGGAAGGTCTTTAATCTTTGGCATTTGTTAAATGATTTCAACTGCAATCTGACATTAAGACAGAATGAATTGAGGGCATTTGTAACTAATCCAAATGCTGATTGAATACTTACAATATATTAAATGTATTAAAATTGGTAATACCTGCACCATTATTTTCCCCCTTCATCCCAGAACCATGTTTAAGAAGACTTTTGGTATAAATCTTAGCTCTTGGACAGACCAATGTATATACCTTGAGAGACTGGCTATGGTGGATACATGTTTCTCAAGACTTTGGTATAAATCCAGACATTGGGGGTGGACCAAAATGTGTACTTTGTGAGACTGGTGGTGGTGGACCTACATTTAATCCTTGGGGAGGAAGCCTGTTCTGTACTGGGGGAAGAAATGATGGCTGACTAAAAGGTACATTGGGAGGAGGTACTGAACTCTGAGAGTAAAGATGACTAGGAGGTGGGGGAGCTTGAGAATTAGGGCCCCAGGGTGGAGGCCCTAATGCCTGATGTCTATGTGAGCCGTCAGGTCCTGGCATCTGTGGGGCAATGCCATACATGCTGTATATCTCCTTGAGGCACAGCAACACAGTGTCTTCCGAATCCCTGCAACAAAGACATAAAAACAGAATTGTAAGATGAATATATACACAGTATTCTTTGTTTGAGCAATATAATCAGCCTATATGTGGGATATATTAAATTACCTCCATCAGGAAGTGAAACCTTATGATTAGGCAAAAATGAATATGACACAACTTTTCTGAGTAAAATGTTTCTTTGATAAAATTTCCCCCATCACGGATAATTAAATTTAATTGTTTATGCACTACCCTGCAAATTCAACCATCCCAAGCTAAACTGTCATTAAACTATATTGAAAGATGTTTGTCCTAAAAATCATTGGGTTCGATTAAAACATAATAAAGACATTATGAACCATGAAATTTCTCCCTCAAACTGAGAAACCCTGTCATTTTTCACATGTGTATGAATTAATCTGATGTTGATTGGCAACATCCTTGGGTGAACCAATTTCAGTCAAAAGCAGGAGCACAAGATGATGACATCACTGATGTAAACATAAGAACCTAATACAACACTATGTCGGATTGTCTTTAGCTCGAGTTAAACCCTTCTAAGTATTGCAGCGTCTCAGCTGATCAACACTATTCACCCAAATCTTAATTTTATCTAATACATGCTTTTTCTTTTCAGATCTGCATTACAAAAGTGGGTTTGCCTTTCTTCCAGTCCCTCTAAAATAAATTTTTAGGCCACATGTGTATGTTGTCCTTAAGAGACATTAACAAAATTTGTCCAATATGTCACATCACTAATTTTGAAGCACTACCAAAACAGAACAGGATTAGAGGTGACTTCGTTAACTCAATTATGGGATGGAAGCTCTTACATCTAAACTGAATATTTGATCATTGTTTAAATCTAACAGCTTATTTCAAAGAACAGTTTCTGCCACAAAGCTTTTTAAACAAATCATTTTCATCCCTCCAAACTTGAGAAAGATTGGAAGAACAGTGAAATTTATGATAAATGGCAGCACTGGGGTTTTAACATGCTAAAAGAGGGAATTACATCTCTTCCCCAGAGCTGACCATGTCTCCAGTCTCTTAAAATACATGAAGCAGTTATGAGTTATATAACATACAGGATTGGGTTTGCACGTGGTTTATGCATGGTTGCTGACAGAAAAGTATTTTTCACAACTGCAAATCCAGAGGATGCAGAGTGAAATTGCATTGTTACAAAGCTGTTCAACAACCTGTGAAGGCAGCCAGCCTGTTATGCTGCTGTTATCGGTCTGAGGTCATATTGAACCCTTTGGAATAAAAACATCTCTATCAGTCAAAGCTTGAGAATGTCTTCTGACCACCATCCCATGGTTGATGAAAAGTTAGAGAACAGTTGCACTCAAATGCTACGCTAGTGGTAACCTCTTAAGCCAATACACAGTCATATGAAGACCAGGTCCTTGTAGCCTGAAAGAATAGCTGATCATATTGAGGAAAACAGAACCTAGTTAGAAGGATCACATATTCCAGCTTTGAGTGGTTAGACCAAACAATATCTCCCTCTTCTGATTGGTTCAGTTTGCTACAGATTATATTGGAACCCTGATGGGATCTTCTTGTTGGGTTAAATACCATTTTTCAGCATACGATAGGCTATACATGGTGGCCAGTAATAATGGTGGAGGAAGAATCCAGGAATAAGCCTGGAAAGAACCGCCAACCCACGAGAAGCTACTGGCAAGCTTTCTCACATACCCACATTAGTCAAATCTGAGACTTGAACCCATGCAGACAGAGGTGAGATGGCAGTGATCTGTAACAGAGTGTGCTTTAGACCACTCGGCTACTCAGGGCCCCTTGATGGGATCTTGTAGATACCCTTTGGGTGATGGGTCTAATAAAGACAACAGATTCTTGGCAAAACACCAGTCTGTGGAAGCCTGTTCATGACAACGAAAGCATGGGCCCTGAAAGAGGTGGACCTTCTTGACTGAGCAATTCAGACCACCACTTCTTCTGAGAACTATCTCTTCTGAGGGCTTGCTTGATATGAGCCAGGTGTACAATATTAGATAAATAACCATTTTTTCTTAGATTATTTAATTAGCTGACAATAGCTAGGATAGTCAAATTGCATCAAATACAGTTCTGACTATGCTAACGGTCATTATTAACTAACTCCATTACGACTAAGATTCACTTTAAAAAAAACAGCCGGGAAGTTTGGACAACAGTTTTAACTGAATGCAGAGATGAACACTAATGACACTTGCATTATCTTCAAACTCTCTTTTGAATTAATGAAAGTAGCAAAGACAGCAGCAAATTAATTATATACACATATTTTGCAATTAAAGTGGATTTTAAAGACAGAAACTTGATGTTTTTATCAAATATCAATGTGATTGTGATTATGTGAGTGTTTACACATCTTTACAAATGTGCATATGTATGGCATTGATATCTAACATTGCCAAGACTATCAACTGTATCTTTCCAAGTGTATGAAATATTTGGGAAAAAACCCATGACAAGTTACGGTAATTGTTTTTATTCAGATTCAATGTTTTTCAATGATTTTGTATAGGCTCATATAAAATAATAGCTTATTCTCAAATGCATGACAATGCCTTTTTTAGTCATGTACACTGACCCCACCCGACCCCACTCCAAATCAAAACTTTCGAAGTTTAAAAAAAACCCATCATTGTCGGGAAATTTAAGCAGATATGATATTGACACCATTTTGATTCAGGGATAAATCTTTGATTAACCAGGCTTATGGATCTGGTGCTGGAGATGAAAATTAGAAGCTTCACATTCTACCTCACTGTAAAACACATCAACAAGAAGTTGATCTAAATAGGTGAAGATTTGACTGAAGACTAAAAGGTGTATATATGGAAAGTCCACAATATATTTGCTAATTTTGTCAGGACAGTGATTTCACTATAACACTGGATATTGCCTGATTCTGTCAGGACAGTGATTTCACTATAACACTGGATATTGTCTGATTCTGTCAGGACAGTGATTTCACTATAACACTGGATATTGCCTGATTCTGTCAGGACAGTGAGTTCACTATAAAGGCAGAGGTCTGAAAATTTGGTTACCGTCTAGAGTCTGATGTCACTGATGAAAGTTGAGCTGTTAAATCTGAAGATATTGTAAACCAGTTGTTGGATGTTGACAATCGGTTTCATTCATGCACAAGCTGAAAAAGGCTGGTCTTTAAAGATTTCCAAAGATTTATGAATTCAGGAATTCTTTTCAGAGCCAATGATCGAGCTAAAGGAGATAAATGATGGAAGACTTTTCTAATTAATACACGGAAGACTATTCTTCTCTGGAAAACGTCGGATCAAGGAAGGATGATGGAACTTATGAGTCTGTTAATAATGGGGCATAATGATTTCCAGGCATTCACTTGAGCATTGGCAAAATGTGTGAGGTGGGTACTGGCTGTCTAGGAATTGACAGTCACCATAGCTAGTAAAGGGTGAAGCCAGAACTGATACCCATAATAAACCTGTCCAGTGCTGGTCTGCAATGCTAGCATGGTTTAGTATTGGACAGCATGGAAGAATTGTTCACTGAATCCAGAGCTGGTCTGCAATGCTACACATATTTGGTACTGGACAGCATAGGAAGAAAGGTTCACTAAATCCAGGGCTGGGTATGCTAGGCATCTATGATGAAATAGGGGCCAGACAAGATATGACCAGGTGTCAGATCATATCTGTATTATGGACTGGAACTAGATTTACAAGGAAGATATTAGTCCCATAAGTGTTTAAAGTACAGCCAATAAAACCTGGAATGGTTGGCATGGGCTGTAGTACCATATCAGCTCTGACAAAGTGGCTGCAATATCTTTACCTTAAAGATGTGACTGGATATTCTGGGTAAACAGATCACCTTGAAAGACACGAAGAATTTCAAGGCTGTTATCTGTCTGGTGTTGACATCCAGTACTTTCCATCCCAAGAAAGTTGTCTAGACTGTGCCAGAAATGGTGTGGTTTGCAGCTGTTAGCTGTTTGGCGTCAAAATACAGTACTTTCTATCCCAAGAAAGTTGTCTAGACTGTGCCAGAACTGGTGTGGTTTGCAGCTGTTGGCCAGTAACCAGGGTTTGTCAGGGTTGGTGGAATACTACTACTGGTCCAGATGGGCACAGTAATTTATTGTCAAAAACATCTGAATTGTATGTAGTGATGCATGCATTTCTGAGCTTTTTTCATTCCCCCAAGTTAGTTGTTTGGATGTGATGGCTGCCCCCACATCCTCCCATCGTTTGAATATGTGTTGCATGTCTCACTGGAATTCATGGTGACTTCTTCAGCCAGCCTCAATGCTTTGCATCCCATACACTTACACATGCCACTTATGTTGACACATGTTGATGCAGACAGAAGAACAATGTCATACACAGGTAAAATCTGTCAAGTGTTGTACACTGAACTTACTGTGCAGGCGATGCTATGAATGAAGAAAAATACCAAGGAAATTATTACATGAGTTATCTTAAATATGATATAACAAAGCAACTTGCTGACAGAATTCATGAACATGGTCTATTACCAACTTGAACTGTAAGTACAAAGGACTGTTGGGCAGGTAATTATGATAGCACTGACAAATTCATTGAATGATAAAGTTTTACAAATGATGTGCAAAATATTTACCCATATGAAGTATTTGAAGTCACAAACTTTAAATAAAAAACAAAAACACCATCAACAGTGGATTTATATGCCTGCATCATTGTAAATCCTACATTATTTCTTCTATGTAAAAACCTCTTTGACAGGTCAGATATTTGAACTTTAGCAGAAGCCATATTTTTCTGTGTGTCTTTGTTATTCTTTGGACACCATTTTTCTTCTTTGATTTACTATGACATTGACCTCCAACCTTTTCTCTCTCAAATCAATAGGCATCTTTCTTGTCTTAGTTTTGTCAAGGCATTTGATGTTGAACTTAGTTTTGTGACAATAATTATTCCTTTATGCCTTCCCTATCTTAGGTGCAAGCCATTTTCAAGTTTGATCTTGACAACTGTGATACAAGTTATTGTGTAGCAAACAGTTTTCCATCTTCACTTGATACAGTTGATCTGTTTCTTCCTTTACTCCAGTTAGAAGCTACTTCCAAAGGTTTACAATGGGAAGTTCCCATTAGTAGAGAACACAAGTTATTGTGCAGAAACCAATGGACAACATCATAATATGCTGCTTTCCACCTCATCATGGGTTTATAAAAATGTAAATTGTTCTAAATCTAGTGTAAAAGAAAAACATGCAGAAATAATTTTCCATCACAGCGGTAGCATCAGCAGCTACAAGTACTACTACTACTACTACTATTATCGTTGTTGTTGTTAGCTATAATACATTAGTTTGATATCATTATACAAATTTTAAAAGTCCTCCTTATGGTTTATCATTTCTCACAACATAACCCTGATTGAGAAGTGATTTCTCCCTTCTTCTTTTTTCATTTCTATTTTTACAAAGGCTGGGGATGGTTTTTTTAATTTTAATTTTTCAATTGCATGCACCACACAGATAAATTGTTAATTCTGCAGGTTTTGTGTCAAGCTTTTCATTAAAAACTAACAAACCAACATTAACATATACACAGGATTTTTTGTTAATCTTACAAAAATTAAAAATACTGACTCCCTAATAAAACTAATTAAATGGTAAAATAAACAAGAGTTACAAAAAGCATGACATAATCCATACTTATTCATAATGTAAATAGTTTTATAAAAAAAATCTCCCAAAGGCTAATGAAAAGATGTTACATAGCTCTAAAGATCAATGAAAAATCCTATGTGCTTCAACCAACTATAAACACGACTGTGTCTCAGTGGAAGAGGTAGTAGATGTACACAAATACTATGAAGTCAGCATCTTTTGCAGAGTAATGATTTTTGTGGATTTAATTGTTGTTACTAACCACAAATTTACTGAATAAATAAACTTCGATCACTAATATGAAAGTACGATTTTTGAAAATCCACAAAACTTTTTACCACAAAATATGAAAGATTTCACAGATTCAGTGAACATTCTACACTTTCAATGCATATTTTAGGTAACAACCATTATGCTGGACTAATGCAGGGAAAGAGAGAAGCTTTTCTGGATCATGCTCAAACTGTGATATAAGACAACATAAAACCAACAAAATGAAACAAAGCTGTCAGAACACAGCAAAGCTCACCTGCACATGTTTGTATGTGTGTGTGTGTGTTTTGGATTTTTAATGTAGCTTTAAAACGTTTCAGTACAATGTCTGCAATGTGGCAGTTTATAGTGATATCTAGCACTTGGGCATCATAACACAGTGATGTAGCATAATGTCCCCCTAAACACATTGTTCTGACGACATGCCAATCAGTCCTAACACTAACCTATTAATGCTGAGCGCCCAGTGAGGCAGCTGTTAGTATCACTTTTATTAGTCTCTGGTATGACTCTGCCCGTATTTGAACCCTTGACCTCCTGCATCGAAGACAAATGCTCTAAGTACTTAGGCCATCTGAGCAGTCTCATCTGCGCATAATGACACACAAGAAAGTCCAGTACATGTCAATACTGAGGAAAATAAATACTGACTGATCATGATGACAAAATGATTGATGTATGTTACTGTTAATTTAAAAAAAACCATTAACTTTGATATGATGAAGTTGTATATTTACTTTGATGCATGTACAAAAACCCAGCTAACATTAAAAAAAGTGTACATAATTAATAAAGTGCAAAATTTATGTCATGGTGACTTACTTTTTATATCATGGTGTGTTATTCCTCAGGATACATGCAAATATCTAGTATTATGACTGTCAAGCAAATGTCAGATGTATAAGCCTAAACAGTGTACATGATCACTGTAAGGCAATAAATAGGTCACACTGACCCATGTTTTTTTTTATGGTGGTGTAATTATCTTTGAAATGCAGGTACCAATATAAAGATTGTACAAGCAATTGAGTCCCAGAAACTGACCACGATATACAAAATATGACCACTGGATCATGAAAAATAGGTCATAGTGACCTATCTTTACAGAGCAGTCCTCCTCAAGATGCAGGTACAAATCTATCTGCAAAGACTAAATCAACCGTGTCCACGAAACTGACCTAAATTTAAAATATTTGTCTCATCACTAGATCATGAAAGATATGAGTGATATACTTTTTGTATGGTGGTATAGTACTCTTCATAATCCAAATACAGACTTACTTTCTTGTCTGTAGAAAAAAACTGACCTAAATTGTAAAACTGCATGAAAAGTAGAAAAGAGGTCACAGTGATCTACATTTGGTATGGTGATGTAGTTTTAACTACAGAAGCAATAGTGGCCAAGAAACAGACCTAATGTGAAGGTGAACTTCCGAAACACCTATGACCACTAAAATATGTGGTGTATAGAACTAATCTCCTGCAGTTCTGTGCAGGTGAGCTAAAAATGTGTATTGAAGCACCAGTAACCAGCTAGGATTGGGCTTGGATTATATACTCATCAACTTCATCCCTGACTTACCAGTAATGATTAGAGCTAAAATGAGGAACAGATATAAGTTTATTATGTGACGTTATTACAAATAATACCACTAGTAATGCAATCAGCACCACAATCAACCTAAAACACTACCAACTCTCCTCCTCCTCCACTCATCACCAATACCACCACTATATCTACAACAAGTACTTCAATATTCTCCTTCCTACTGTATATTTTGATGAACCCAGGACACAAAAACAAAGCATACATCCTATGCTTTGAGTATAAATATCCCTTAATATGTTTACATTTCTCCCTCTTGGTATGTCTTATGGAAGGCATCTGCTAAAATTTGCTTCAAGCTTACATTAACTTAATATCCTTGTTCACTATCTTTAAACAAGGCACACTCAACAAGTTCACAGTGAATTAACAACTGTGCACCTTGTAGTTCACCTTGAAGTACACCATATTTACTGCGTAGATTAACATTAGTTATAAAAATGTGTTTGCTTCTGTGAAGTAACAGACTTCACTAACAGTCACTAACCATTTATTGGATGGTTTGTTTGGGGACTTTTGTAGATTTAATGCCTTTTCATCAAATGATAGGCTCTATATGGTGACCAGTATGTTTGGTGGAGGAAGAATCTTAAAAAAATTCCTTAACAGCCAGTGAAGTACGGGACGTTATTGGCACGCTTTCTCACATACACATGTTGACTGAGCCAAGACTCAAACCCACAAAAGATAGATTTGAAATGTCAGTGATCTGTAAATGCAAGTATATCCAAAAAATCAGCGACCTGTGACCACTTCTACTGGATAAGACTTGAAATTATAATGCAGACCATTCGCATGTTCATTCATTCAGTCATTTCTTTATTCACCTGCTTATTTATTAAATACATAACATTACACAATACCATAACACAGCATAAACTTACTAGGAAATATAACAAACAAATTATTTGTGGATATAAACAATATTACTTCGATTTAAATTTATTTTTTATGCTTCTAAAAGACAAAAAATAAAACAAGAAAAAAAATTATATTGAAGACATTAATTAATTTATGAATTAATTAATAAACAAATCAATAAATGAATAATCAGCTTATGCATTGTATCAAAAATATAAAGATTAGGCGCTATACAAAGTGCTCATTATTATTAATAATATTATTATTATTATTATATGTAATTACTTCCAGAATCCAGCGCTCTCATAGATTGTAAAAAGTGTCTTTGTATAGACAAAGGGAAGCAGCTTAGATAAAGGTGGCAATCTATACAATACTGTCAGTTTAACTGCACAAGTCAGGATGCTGGCATTGCTGGGAGGGTTGGAATGGACTTTGAGTAATGTGATGCAGTAAGTAATTTTGTGGAAACATAATTTACAATAAAATTTCCATTGTCAAACATCCTTCTCGAATACCCAATCTCATTAACATTAGAACATAATTTACTATAAAATTCCATGGTCAAATATCCTTTCTCGAATACCCAATCTCATTAACAGTAAAAGAATGGGTAAGAGGAGGAGGATGTGCTAAGCATCCAACCTAAATGCATCTGTAGGATTAAAAATAATCCATTTAAGGGAAAAACATTCCTAACAAAAGCTGACACAACCAAATATAAGAGTATATACATGTGGACAAAACTATCCTGTGGACTCCCACTCTTGGTAAATTATTACAATTGAAGATTTTTCTCAGTCAAATCCAGTGAATGTTGACAGTTCCTACACTAGGATGTTGTTCTGTCAGGAGTGGCATGGTCTGGTGACTGTGGGCAACAACCACATTACCAACTAGACTCAATTCCATGTTTTGTGAGGCCACACCATGCAAACAGAAAGAAGAAAAATTGGACAGGGCATGCTATTTCCATATTTAATTTACAAACTGTACTGAAAGGCAGGGCTCCTAAACATCATTAGCCATCACTATCACTAAAAGTACAAAAAAGTCTAAAAGGTTTTTCTCTGAAATCACATTCCTCACCAAATTAAGTGTCACAAAGTTAAGAAAGTCTAGTTTTTTGCAGGCAGTCACTAAGTTTTACAGCATTATGGCAGAGGTGATTTCTTATCAAGAGGAGGCAGCTCCTGTGAGGAGTATGGCAACAAGCCAGGAAAGTTTATAATACCACTGAAGCATGCTTATAATGATGAGCTTCAACCTCACAAAATTAACCTAATATTTTTATTTTTTAAGTGCCACTGTGGGTATGACATTAAATGCTCACTTTTGGCTGTAATATCAAATCTTACCAATAACATCCATGACTAGAGAGGGAGAAGACATAATCATTAAAGCTTTCGATTGGCCTCTCTTGTAAAACGTAGTCGATCCTCCGACCCTCATTTAGCTGGCCCATAGGAATCTCATCCTCATGACTGGATGCTATAGCTGTTAGAATGTAAGGAATGCAAATGAATCAGAGATACTGTAGTTTGAAAAAAATCATTTGTATGAAAACAAATTGAAAAACCAGTAACACAGGCAACATCACAACATATAATAGAAATTCCAAGTTCTGTCTGGTGTATTTATAATTCTCTATAATTAATTCTATATACCTTGATTTCTTCATAGGATTCTGGAATGACTGTAGATAGATGAGAATTAATAACTAGGCCATCATGTGAGTGTCTGCTACACGAGTGAATATAACACCGATTGAGTAGCATTATTTTTTTAGTGATGTGTGCTTAGTCATGAGGGAATACGAGCTTGTGCGTGTAGGCAAGGCAATGGGTGCCGTTTACCCTTGGACCTGGGTTTGAATCACCATAGAGTATGAATTAAAAATTCTCTAACCTGTTTGATAGTATTTTATAGATATACAAAAATTGTTAACGAAAGATTGATGACTTAACACAGTGCCTTAAATGACCTAAACATAAACCACAATGTGAACAGTTGAACAGATATGAGTAACACTATATAGCTCTACAGTAAAAGTCACATGGGTCATGTAATGCATTTACTGATATAAATTTAAAAACTAATTTTAGTTTCAAAATTTAATCATAATATAGTAATAACAAAGTTTATTAAATCATGATTGTTTAGTGATCAGAACATTAATTGTCATAACAAAATTTCCAGACAAAAATTAATCAATCGCTATGGACTTTTACATTGGCAGTTTGGCATTTGACTGGGTTAAGCAAGTTGATTTTGGAATGAACTATAACTAGTGCAGGAGGAATCAAGTCCCACACACTTTCATTCATCTCCTGTGTGGATGTTCAACAATGAATGGGGATTGATGATTAATATACAAGATATTTTTTCTTAATTTTTAAATATGACATTTCTTCAAAATGTTAATTTAGCACGATGGAAAATTTAACAAAAAGAAATCTGAATTGACATATGTTTCTATTCTTGTACATGTATGAAGAAACATATTTCTATGGGAAAAATAAGTATAATGTAAGAATTGAAATAAACGACATCACATACCATGCAGAAGATAGATACAAAGTTACAAAATTAAATCCAATTTATAAGACTTGTGTGCCCTTTTTTATTCCTGCTGATGTTTACCTGGGCTATGTTTATAAGATTATAAATTACAACATTGTCACATATCTGTTTGTGCTTGTAGCATAACTTATTCCTAACCACAGGCACATTCCCTTTTGCACTGTAGCACATGACAAAATCAGTTTAAACAAGATAACCAGTTTACTTCACTGTGCTTAAAAATGTCCAAGCATGTTATCACTGAATGTGCCTTTAGGCATTTTCAAGAAATTTATACAATAATCTTCAATGGAATTTTGATGAATAAGGTGAAAAGTAAAGTGAATAGATGCCATTTAAAGGTATGTGTAATTGAAGTTGACACATAGCTACAAAACATTAATCAGAGCATGTACTTGTCAGTTGTACCAAACCAATGACAAGCTTGTCATAAGTAACATGAGGTAGGCATGAATTTCACGTGTTTATAAAAACCAAGCAAACCTAGTACTAGACATGTTAGTTTTAAACATTGCAGCATCTAAATATTACTAAACATCATGACAGAAATTTTCAGGCACAATCAAATTTGCAAATCAGCAATTCTGGACTATTTCCTAAAATTATATTCAGCAAAAGATTTCAAACTTACATGTGGCATCATCATCCTTAGACAGTTCCTGCACCATTGAGGACATCTGGCTGTCTACCTGTTCCTCCAGAGAAGTCTCTGCCGTGTTAATGTTTCGGTGTGCCTGTGCAAAACTGTTGATGGAGTGCCATGTGCTCTTCAAGGAGTCAATTATCTTCTGCTTGATGTCAGCACCAACTCTGGCAATGCTCTCTTTCAATTCTATGTTGACAAAAAAATGCCTTGTCAGTACATTATGAATGAATCAGTCCCCAATATTATACAAACAATATTAGTCTTAAATTTAGAATCAACTTTTAAAAAATAGACAACTAGCAAGATTAATTCAATCAAACATAAAATGTTTGAGCCAAGGCATTTTTTTTTTTTTACAAAAGAATCTTTTACAACCTTTTGGTTCACTTTAACATAACATTAGATTGAATTGTACAAGATGATTTTAGTAATTTTCCTTACATATAAATTACATTAAAAGAGTTCTAGACAGCATTCTTTTCACAGAAATTTCATGAAAAATTAAAATGTATGTTATGGGATAAGCTCCAGACGAATGCAGTTTCTTATCAATCTACTCCACTTCACATTTTCCTTTTAATCAGAAAGTATTTGAGAGTGATCAAAGCTTTTATGTAATTCTGCACTTTTTTTAAAATATGCCCCCAATCTCCATTAATTCTTATTATGGAAGAAACCAGATGAATTATTACATAGCCTAGACACAAGTGCTGGATTCAATGTACAAACCACAGCATTTTTATTACAGAAGACTTTTCATAGACAAGGTTTACTATATAATTGCATATTATAAGCCATAACTTTTTAACAAAGAAAAAAGCTAAGAGGAGACAACAGATCCAATTTATCTCTGATGAGCACAGAGTCGGGTATTTGGAGCTTAATCCACATGTAGTTTGAGAACTCATCATGCATAATGCTAAATGAGGTCAGTAAGGTACAACAAAAAAAAAAAAAAGAAAAGAACATGAAGAGCTGAAATCTCTCTCTCTCTCAAGAAAGCTTATAAAATTTCTTCTCCTTTCTTTAAAAATGTTAACTAACATTGTTACAGCTCAACTGCTTGAAGATTATACTACTCACACTTAGTTGGTTTAATGGAGAAAGAGGAGGGCCACTTAATAATGTTGTGAGCAATAAACAGTGCAGTAAATTTCAAAGATTGGTGTCTCCGTACAAATTTTTGTTACAATAAATATTTTTATTAATTGGTAGACTTACATACATGTCGATGATACCATAGTAGGTATCAGCCTTATTTTACTGCTTGAGACATCAGGTCAAAGCAAAATCATAATATACATGAAAACTGCAATCCAACTAAGAAACAAACTTTTCATGTGAAGTGGACAGGTTATTCTTTGGTACAGATATGATAGCAGCTTAAGTGCTGTGTTTCATATAAACTCTGAAAATATCATCATATTGATTTCTTATTACCTGCATCTACAAACTTTAAAAATCAGCATTAATGTGCCACATACAATGACCATGTAAGATCAATGGAAGTTGAAAACTGCTAAGGACAAGCTGGTGACATTTTTTATATATAACAAAACCTTGACCAACAGAGACATTATGGTAAATTGTCTAGAATGAAACATCATACAAATTCATGCTTTTGCTATATATAACTAAGAAGCACCATATAATTGTAGAAGTATATGCTTGTTTATGTTGTAAGAAAGCTACATGTAACTTTAAATCATTTAATATCATTTTAAACTGACATTCTTGTCATAAGAATTGACTTTTTAAAAGTGAACATATATTCACAGTTTTGGATTCTTAAGCATGAAATGTGAATGGGGTATTGTTGTCACTCATATTGCAAAACCATAAAAACATGTCATTTAAATCTTGGGAAAACATCACTTGACATCATTGTCTTTACTCTTATTCCATTTTCTCACCAATGCAGAATATTCACCACATCAGTGATGTTATTTATTTGAGTCTTTTCCAACATCAAAATGTTTTGGCAAGATTTCTGGAACTCTCCCCACTGTCCTGGAGCTGAATAACTTTTACTTTTTCTCTAAAGAACTAATTTTCTGTTGACATGATAATGTTGAACAGTTTTTGACAATTTATTCCTACAGTCCTAAATGTTTAGCACTGCAATTAATTAAATAATGGAGAGAAAACTTTTGCACAGTAGACAAAATGTCTTGTTTATAAAAAAATGATACATGTACTGTCACAAGTTTGTTTTTTGTTATCATCTGATACCAGGTTTTGTACAAGGTTTATTTCCCTTTGTGTGAATCGACAGAATCTATATTTAGCCTATGCTGACCATGTTATGATCCTGATGATTACATCTAGACTTAATTATCAAACAGATGAACTCTATAGCTGTGTGAAGCTAAAAATGCTCATCACAAAATTGTGTAGCTAGTTTCCTGTAATCATGAGTTTTTGTAGATAATGATATAATATTAACTGTTGTGGTACATGTCATAATGTATTTTAGCCAATTCTTTTTTTCAGCAAAGAAAATCTGACACCAGGAAACAAACATTGGTAGAAGTAATACGATAACTTACCTTACTCTATGAATTAAATATTGGTAATGGATACATATTAAAATAAAATGTGGCCCCTTGTGACGGCTAAATTTTACATTTTTGGCTGTAAAGTCTGGCTGCATGCCACACTGTAGAGGTGGCCACCCACAAGGGGTATTTTACTACTCAAACTCATCGGTACAGAGAAAACTGGCCCTGTTAAGGAGGTGGCTGTGAGGGGTCCGTATTAGAGGGGGACCACTATATTATATATATCATACAAGTTACATACCCAGATGTAACCTCTTCCTGCCCTTATGATGAGGCATTAGGACTGCTTTAATCTCATGGGCAGATGGGTGGATGAGTGGTTCAATCCGGTAGGCCTATGGAGTGAAATCAATACAACAGCTTTAGACATGGCAGAAACTAACCTTTAAGCACAGTGCAACTTGAAATGTAAATCTAAATCTCATATAGATAATAAAATACAACTTTCACTCATTAAAACACACTTAATATATATCATAAAAATACATCTCTCACTCATTATTAAGTCCTTCATACATAGATTACAAAATACACCTCTCACACGTTAAATTTTTCCTTCATACATAGATTACAAAATACTTATATTACTTTGTATAATGTCCTTCATACATAGATAACAAAATACTTATCTCACTCATTATAATGTCCTTCATACATAGATTACAAAATACACCTCTCACACATTCAATTTTTCGATTACAAAATATAACTCTCTCATTATAATGTCCTTTATACATAGATTACAAAATACACCTATCACTCATTATAATGTCTTTTATACATAGATTATAAAATACACCTCTCACCCATTCAATTTTTCCTCCATACATAGATTACAAGATACATCTCTCCCTAATGATTTCCTTCATACGTAAATTACTACATACACATTTCTTTCATGATGTCTGTCATACATGTATTACAAGATACACCTGTCACTCATTATAATGTCCTTCATACATAGATTACAAAATACACCTCTCACTCATTATAATGTCCTTCATTCATAGATTACAAAATACACCTCTCACACATTATAATGTCCTTCATACATAGATTACAAGATAAACCTCTCATTCATTATAATGTCCTTCATACATAGCATACAAAATACACATGTCACTCATTATAATGTCCTTCATTCATAGATTACAAAATACACATGTCACTCATTATAATGTCCTTCATACATAGCATACAAAAGACACATGTCACTCATTATAATGTCCTTCATACATAGATTACAAAATACACATGTCACTCATTATAATGTCCTTCATACATAGATTACAAAATACACCTCTCACTCATTATAATGTCCTTCATTCATAGGTTATAAAATACACATGTCACTCATTATAATGTCCTTCATATATAGCATACAAAATACACATGTCACTCATTATAATGTCCTTCATTCATAGATTACAAAATACACCTCTCACTCATTATAATGTCCTTCATACATAGCATACAAAATAAACATGTCACTCATTATAATGTCCTTCATTCATAGATTACAAAATACACATGTCACTCATTATAATGTCCTTCATTCATAAATTACAAAATACACATGTCACTTATTATAATGTCCTTCATTCATAGATTACAAAATACACATGTCACTCATTATAATGTCCTTCATTCATAGGTTATAAAATACACATGTCACTCATTATAATGTCCTTCATTAATAGATTACAAAATACACCTCTCACTCATTATAATGTCCTTCATACATAGCATACAAAATACACATGTCACTCATTATAATGTCCTTCATTCATAGGTTATAAAATACACATGTCACTCATTATAATGTCCTTCATACATAGCATACAAAATACACCTCTCACTCATTATAATGTCCTTCATACATAACATACAAAATACACATGTCACTCATTATAATGTCCTTCATTCATAGATTACAAAATACACCTCTCACTCATTATAATGTCCTTCATTCATAGGTTATAAAATACACATGTCACTCATTATAATGTCCTTCATACATAACATACAAAATACACACGTCACTCATTATAATGTCCTTCATTCATAGATTACAAAATACACCTCTCACTCATTATAATGTCCTTCATTCATAGGTTATAAAATACACATGTCACTCATTATAATGTCCTTCATACATAACATACAAAATACACACGTCACTCATTATAATGTCCTTCATTCATAGATTACAAAATACACCTCTCACTCATTATAATGTCCTTCATACATAGATTATAAAATACACATGTCACTCATTATAATGTCCTTCATTCATAGATTACAAAATACACCTCTCACTCATTATAATGTCCTTCATTCATAGGTTATAAAATACACATGTCACTCATTATAATGTCCTTCATACATAGCATACAAAATACACCTCTCACTCATTATAATGTCCTTCATACATAACATACAAAATACACATGTCACTCATTATAATGTCCTTCATTCATAGGTTATAAAATACACATGTCACTCATTATAATGTCCTTCATACATAGCATACAAAATACACCTCTCACTCATTATAATGTCCTTCATACATAACATACAAAATACACATGTCACTCATTATAATGTCCTTCATTCATAGATTACAAAATACACCTCTCACTCATTATAATGTCCTTCATTCATAGGTTATAAAATACACATGTCACTCATTATAATGTCCTTCATTCATAGATTACAAAATACACCTCTCACTCATTATAATGTCCTTCATACATAACATACAAAATACACATGTCACTCATTATAATGTCGTTCATTTATAGATTACAAAATACACCTCTCACTCATTATAATGTCCTTCATACATAACATACAAAATACACATGTCACTCATTATAATGTCCTTCATACATAACATACAAAATACACATGTCACTCATTATAATGTCCTTCATTCATAGGTTATAAAATACACATGTCACTCATTATAATGTCCTTCATACATAGCATACAAAATACACATGTCACTCATTATAATGTCCTTCATTCATAGATTACAAAATACACCTCTCACTCATTATAATGTCCTTCATACATAGCATACAAAATAAACATGTCACTCATTATAATGTCCTTCATTCATAGATTACAAAATACACATGTCACTCATTATAATGTCCTTCATTCATAAATTACAAAATACACATGTCACTTATTATAATGTCCTTCATTCATAGATTACAAAATACACATGTCACTCATTATAATGTCCTTCATTCATAGGTTATAAAATACACATGTCACTCATTATAATGTCCTTCATTCATAGATTACAAAATACACATGTCACTTATTATAATGTCCTTCATTCATAGATTACAAAATACACATGTCACTCATTATAATGTCCTTCATTCATAGATTATAAAATACACATGTCACTCATTATAATGTCCTTCATTCATAGGTTATAAAATACACATGTCACTCATTATAATGTCCTTCATTCATAGATTACAAAATACACATGTCACTCATTATAATGTCCTTCATACATAGCATACAAAATACACATGTCACTCATTATAATGTCCTTCATTCATAGATTACAAAATACACATGTCACTCATTATAATGTCCTTCATTCATAGATTATACACATGTCACTCATTATAATGTCCTTCATTCATAGGTTATAAAATACACATGTCACTCATTATAATGTCCTTCATTCATAGATTACAAAATACACATGTCACTCATTATAATGTCCTTCATACATAGCATACAAAATACACATGTCACTTATTATAATGTCCTTCATTCATAGATTACAAAATACACATGTCACTCATTATAATGTCCTTCATTCATAGATTACAAAATACACCTCTCACTCATTATAATGTCCTTCATACATAGCATACAAAATACACATGTCACTCATTATAATGTCCTTCATTCATAGATTACAAAATACACCTCTCACTCACTATAATGTCCTTCATACATAGATTACAAGATAAACCTCTCATTCATTATAATGTCCTTCATACATAGCATACAAAATACACATGTCACTAATTATAATGTCCTTCATTCATAGATTACAAAATACACCTCTCACTCATTATAATGTCCTTCATACATAGCATACAAAATACACCTCTCATTCATTATAATGTCCTTCATTCATATATTACAAAATACACCTCTCACTCATTATAATGTCCTTCATACATAGCATACAAAATACACATGTCACTCATTATAATGTCCTTCATTCATAGATTACAAAATACACATGTCACTCATTATAATGTCCTTCATACATAGCATACAAAATACACATGTCACTAATTATAATGTCCTTCATACATAGCATACAAAATACAACCATCACTCATTATAATGTCCTTCATTCATAGATTACAAAATACACATGTCACTCATTATAATGTCCTTCATACATAGCATACAAAATACAACCATCACTCATTATAATGTCCTTCATTCATAGATTACAAAATACACATGTCACTCATTATAATGTCCTTCATACATAACATACAAAATACACATGTCACTCATTATAATGTCCTTCATTCATAGGTTATAAAATACACATGTCACTTATTATAATGTCCTTCATACATAGCATACAAAATACAACCATCACTCATTATAATGACCTTCAAACATAGCATACAAAATACACCTCTCATTCATTATAATGTCCTTCATTCATAGATTACAAAATACACCTCTCACTCATTATAATGTCCTTCATACATAGCATACAAAATACACATGTCACTCATTATAATGTCCTTCATTCATAGATTACAAAATACACATGTCACTCATTATAATGTCCTTCATACATAACATACAAAATACACATGTCACTCATTATAATGTCCTTCATTCATAGGTTATAAAATACACATGTCACTAATTATAATGTCCTTCATTCATAGATTACAAAATACACATGTCACTCATTATAATGTCCTTCATACATAGCATACAAAATACAACCATCACTCATTATAATGACCTTCATACAAAGCATACAAAATACACCTCTCACACATTATAATGTCCTTCATTCATAGCATACAAAATAAACATGTCACTCATTATAATGTCCTTCATTCATAGATTACAAAATACACATGTCACTCATTATAATGTCCTTCATACATAGCATACAAAATACACATGTCACTAATTATAATGTCCTTCATACATAGCATACAAAATACAACCATCACTCATTATAATGTCCTTCATTCATAGATTACAAAATACACATGTCACTCATTATAATGTCCTTCATACATAGCATACAAAATACAACCATCACTCATTATAATGTCCTTCATTCATAGATTACAAAATACACATGTCACTCATTATAATGTCCTTCATACATAACATACAAAATACACATGTCACTCATTATAATGTCCTTCATTCATAGGTTATAAAATACACATGTCACTTATTATAATGTCCTTCATACATAGCATACAAAATACAACCATCACTCATTATAATGACCTTCATACATAGCATACAAAATACACCTCTCATTCATTATAATGTCCTTCATTCATAGATTACAAAATACACCTCTCACTCATTATAATGTCCTTCATACATAGCATACAAAATACACATGTCACTCATTATAATGTCCTTCATTCATAGATTACAAAATACACATGTCACTCATTATAATGTCCTTCATTCATAGGTTATAAAATACACATGTCACTTATTATAATGTCCTTCATTCATAGATTACAAAATACACATGTCACTCATTATAATGTCCTTCATACATAGCATACAAAATACAACCATCACTCATTATAATGACCTTCATACATAGCATACAAAATACACCTCTCACACATTATAATGTCCTTCATTCATAGGTTATAAAATACACATGTCACTCATTATAATGTCCTTCATACATAGCATACAAAATACACCTCTCACTCATTATAATGTCCTTCATACATAACATACAAAATACACATGTCACTAATTATAATGTCCTTCATTCATAGATTACAAAATACACATGTCACTCATTATAATGTCCTTCATACATAGCATACAAAATACAACCATCACTCATTATAATGACCTTCATACATAGCATACAAAATACACCTCTCACACATTATAATGTCCTTCATTCATAGGTTATAAAATACACATGTCACTCATTATAATGTCCTTCATACATAGCATACAAAATACACCTCTCACTCATTATAATGTCCTTCATACATAACATACAAAATACACATGTCACTAATTATAATGTCCTTCATTCATAGATTACAAAATACACCTCTCACTCATTATAATGTCCTTCATACATAACATACAAAATACACATGTCTCTCATTATAGTGTCCTTCATTCATAGGTTATAAAATACACCTCTCACACATTATAATGTCCTTCATACATAGCATACAAAATACACATGTCACTCATTATAATGTCCTTCATTCATAGATTACAAAATACACATGTCACTCATTATAATGTCCTTCATTCATAGATTACAAAATACACCTCTCACTCATTATAATGTCCTTCATTCATAGGTTATAAAATACACATGTCACTCATTATAATGTCCTTCATACATAGCATACAAAATACACATGTCACTCATTATAATGTCCTTCATTCATAGATTACAAAATACACATGTCACTCATTAGATTACAAAATACACCTCTCACACATTATAATGTCCTTCATTCATAGATTGCAAAATACACATGTCACTCATTATAATGTCCTTCATTCATAGGTTATAAAATACACATGTCACTCATTATAATGTCCTTCATACATAGCATACAAAATACACATCTCACTCATTATAATGTCCTTCATTCATAGATTACAAAATACACATGTCACTTATTATAATGTCCTTCATTCATAGATTACAAAATACACATGTCACTCATTATAATGTCGTTCATTCATAGATTACAAAATACACCTCTCACTCATTATAATGTCCTTCATACATAGATTACAAAATACACATGTCACTCATTAGATTACAAAATACACCTCTCACACATTATAATGTCCTTCATACATAGCATACAAAATACACATGTCACTCATTATAATGTCCTTCATTCATAGGTTATAAAATACACCTCTCACACATGATAATGTCCTTCATACATAGATTACAAGATAAACCTCTCATTCATTATAATGTCCTTCATACATAGCATACAAAATACACCTCTCACTCATTATAATGTCCTTCATACATAGATTACAAAATACAACCATCACTCATTATAATGACCTTCATACATAGCATACAAAATACACCTCTCATTCATTATAATGTCCTTCATTCATAGATTACAAAATACACCTCTCACTCATTATAATGTCCTTCATTCATAGGTTATAAAATACACATGTCACTCATTATAATGTCCTTCATACATAGCATACAAAATACACCTCTCACTCATTATAATGTCCTTCATACATAACATACAAAATACACCTCTCACTCATTATAATGTCCTTCATACATAACATACAAAATACACATGTCACTCATTATAATGTCCTTCATACATAACATACAAAATACACATGTCACTCATTATAATGTCCTTCATACATAGATTACAAAATACACATGTCACTCATTATAATGTCCTTCATTCATAGATTACAAAATACACCTCTCACACATTATAATGTCCTTCATACATAACATACAAAATACACATGTCACTCATTATAATGTCCTTCATACATAGATTACAAAATACACATGTCACTCATTATAATGTCCTTCATTCATAGGTTATAAAATACACATGCCACTCATTATAATGTCCTTCATACATAGCATACAAAATACACCTCTCACTCATTATAATGTCCTTCATTCATAGATTACAAAATACACATGTCACTTATTATAATGTCCTTCATTCATAGATTACAAAATACACATGTCACTCATTATAATGTCCTTCATTCATAGATTACAAAATACACCTCTCACTCATTATAATGTCCTTCATACATAGATTACAAAATACACATGTCACTCATTAGATTACAAAATACACCTCTCACACATTATAATGTCCTTCATACATAGCATACAAAATACACATGTCACTCATTATAATGTCCTTCATTCATAGATTACAAAAAAACATGTCACTCATTATAATGTCCTTCATTCATAGGTTATAAAATACACCTCTCACACATTATAATGTCCTTCATACATAGATTACAAGATAAACCTCTCATTCATTATAATGACCTTCATACATAGCTTACAAAATACAACCATCACTCACTATAATGTCCTTCATACATAGATTACAAGATATACCTCTCATTCATTATAATGTCCTTCATACATAGCAAAAAAATACAACCATCACTCATTATAATGACCTTCATACATAGCTTACAAAATACACAAGATGTCTTTTAATATTTGGATGATCAGAACTTGTTTTAAGGATATACATATTTGATAACCTCTTCTTCTTAAAACAGTTAACATTAAAGAACATTACTTGCTCTAACTGCAAACACAACTTTTAATCAGAACTGATCAATTAGAAACATGATATACTTACAATTGGGTCAAACTGTAAAAAAAAATGGAAAAATTAAATTAAGATTACATTTTTGGTAATTTATGTGACTGATAGTACTTACCAGCTCACACTAACATTAGGGGAAATAACCTCTGTTACATCTACATCCTGCCTATCTGAAAGACCAAGTAACAGTTTTCCATCTCTGTATCATATAGATGTTGGAAGTAATTTTTATCGAAAACTCTTTTCCCCAGTTGGTAGCCATCTGTTTTACATATGTTAGCCAATTTAAGCTTGAGTAAAACCTATAACAGGATGCTCACATTTATATGAAAGGATTGGACAGTAATGTGATCTGGTAAGTGTTATTGGTAACACCAGATTTACTACTAAATTTACTTTCTCCATCAAATACATTCATTCATCGCGATAACATTGGGAGAATAGGAAAGTGGTGGAGGATATGTACTTAAGCAATGATACTTTACCAATTTCAATCTGAAAGATCTGAATGACAACTCTAAAATAACAAAGTAATGCAGCACAATCAAAGAATGTTTATTCATACTCATGTGATTGAGATCCCTGCAACTGGTTCCTGTCTTGAATGTAAATAATCCAAGCAAATCCAGTGTAAGTTTTATGATCATGAATGGGATTGAGATTGAGTTGTCATGAATGTGGAGTGATAAATGTCTAGGCAAGCTCTTTCATTCGTGTGACCATGTTACATAAATACAAGCTGGGAGAAATTTGAGCATGTCAGTAAAATGAATCCACTATGACTTCAATTGAGTCATCACATATGAATGCCAGACCATTGGAAATCACTCATTTAAAGAATTGAAATCTTTGTAAGTTGTACCTGATCCTGTGTGAGTTCAGAACCAGTGCTTTTGGGGTCATATCATGCATTCCCACAAAAACTTGTAGGAAGAGCGTCTGATGGCTGCTGCAGATGTCCTCCATGTGCACCAGATAGCATCTGAGAGTGTATATTAGGTACTGCAGCTTCAATTCTTGCCACAGAATTGAGGGCAAATAGTTATTTTTGCTGGCCTACAGACAGTAACCTGTTTTTAGATACAAAACCAGGTAACCTCATTTGTATTATTCAGCTTTTGGAAAATAACTGCATGTAGTTCCAATCCACAGACAATGCATGCTCATCTTTTACCTGCAAGCTGTTACAAGTGCTACAAAAAAGCAAGTATTGGACACAAGTTTATAATGTTTACCTTACCTGCACTTGTTTGACATTTCAAAAATGACAACAACAAAAAAAACAGGTGGATACTATAAATAAATATATATATCAATTATGTGAACTTGCAAAACAAAGATGACTTCTAAGAATGCATTATAAACTGAAGTAAATAGTGGAATCCAAAAACACCAGTGAAAACTACAGGCAAGTGATACCAACTAAAAGTACAAAGACAAAATAATCAATAAATATGAAAAAAATATCACCAAACCCCCATCATAAAAACTGTATATACCAGGTAAATGAACCTTCTGACTTAAAACACCATTGAAAAAAAGATGGTGGATGGTCTAAAGTTATGATAAATTACAATGGTGTCCTGGAGACAGTGGTAACTGTTTCAATAAAAGTTAAAAGTGGTAAACATCCAAGATATGGGTATTAACATAACAGGGCAAAGGGAGATGACCTGTAAGATTATATATATATATATATATATATATATATATATATATATATATATATATATTCAGCCCTCTCTGAAAGATGAAAAAATGTCATGTCTTCCCATTGTTATATCATATGTCGTATATATGAAATAACAATGGGAATAGATTTTTTCATCTTTCAGGGAGGGGGCTGGATTCAGAAGAAGCATAGGTTAATTCCCTTAATCTTACAGGGTAAAGTATCTGATGGATAAATACATGTATGCCTAATCTTAGTAAGACACTTTTGGATTGTGCCTACACAGATTCATCATATGGATTATGTCTACAGAGATCCCACTTATGGGTTATTTTTTACAGAGATAAGATCCCACTTATGGGTTATTTTTTACAGAGATAACACTTATGGGTTATTTCTACAGAGATAACACTTATGGGTTATTTCTACAGAGATAACACTTATGGGTTATTTCTACAGAGATAACACATGGGTTATTTCTACAGAGATAACACTTATGGGTTATTTCTACTGAGATAACACTTATGGGTTATTTCTACAGAGATAACACATGGATTATTTCTACAGAGATAACACTTATGGGTTATTTCTACAGAGATAACACATGGGTTATTTCTACAGAGATCCCACTTATGGGTTATTTTTTACAGAGATCCCACTTATGGGTTATTTCTACAGAGATAACACTTATGGGTTATTTGTACAGAGATAACACATGGGTTATTTCTACAGAGATAACACTTATGGGTTATTTCTACTGAGATAACACTTATGGGTTATTTCTACAGAGATAACACACATGGGTTATTTCTACAGAGATAACACTTATGGGTTATTTCTACAGAGATAACACATGGGTTATTTCTACAGAGATAAGACTTATGGGTTATTTCTACTGAGATAACACTTATTGGTTATTTCTACAGTGATAACACACATGGGTTATTTCTACAGAGATAACACTTATGGGTTATTTCTACTGAGATAACACTTATGGGTTATTTCTAGAGATTACACTTATGGGCTATGTCTACAGTGATCCTACTTATTAGTTATGTCTACAAAAAGGTTACTGATGTTTACACTGATGACACTTATGGGTAATGTCTACACAAATCCCACTTATGGGTTATGTCTACAGATTACATTTATGGGTTATATTTACACAGATCCCACACAAGTTATTTGTACAAAGATATCAATTATGGATTAGTCAGCATAGATAAAAAATTTGTGCTATTTCTACATGCACTACACTTATGGGCTATACATACACCATTCTTATGGGTTATGTCTAAATAGATCACAATTTTGTTATGTCTGTCTCACTTATGGGTTGCCTGAAGAGAGACCATGAATGGATTACATCTACATTAATCTTATGTCTACATTGATCTCAATTATGAGTTATGTATAAATATATTTTTACGAGTTATGTCTATACAGATCACACTTATGGGTTATGTCTACACTGATCACCACTAAATGTCAGGAGTTCAACTGCAAGACAGTTTTCATACTATATTCTTAGCTAATTATTCTGCAGAAAAAGCCATTTATGGCAGTTTAAAACTTACATATAAAATGAAAGGGATTCTTGAGTTTGCCACATGTAATTTGAACATATGTCTACCAGATTGTTAACTTAATCTGAACTATTGCTTGCCCTGGTGATGTTACATGCTAAGGTTGGTATAAGCAACTTGTGCAAACTGGCAATTCAACATTTCATAAAGAAGACAAATAGAAATTGATGCTGAAGAAAAGGAATCAGGGAAAAACAAAAAAAATGCTGTTATAGGTGAGGAAATGAGATGGAGAGAGAGTAACTGCTGGGTGTTGCTTATTGCACATTAGTCACAAATAATACAAAAGTCAAGGTCTCCTCACCGGGTGGAAGATGTTGAAGACTTTGTGACAGGTTGGCAGTCTGAAATCTTCTCCAAGTTGCTCAACCCCTCTGGCTGCCAAGAATACTCCAACTGGGGAGCCAAGAGCAAAGAAGCACATTGGCTTGAACAGCAACTGAGGATATTTCACATATGGCTGTCCTGTGCCGGCAAGCCCCTGGACATAATCCACAGTAATACTTGAACTTTTCTGAACAGGACTGAAAAAACAATAAGCTACCTATGAATTGTTTTGCATCCCCGCTGCCATAACAATCCTTAATACAAAGTTTCAATTATTGATTACTAATTTTCTTCACATCAAACTTCCATACAAATGACTATCTAAATTATAGCATTATATATATCTTAAAGAGTTGAATGATCACTGACATGGCAATTTTCGCTGCTATCTGGTATGTGATAGTTAAGACCTAAGGTTTTAAAACAGTGAATTTTTCTTTGATACCAGAGATAGAACCTTTGAGAATTGCGGATTGTAGTTACTTCTATTGAAATATTAAATCAAGTGTAAACAGTTTCTACATACATGCACATTTATCAGAGAATAAGTTTTTCTTTACATACGCCTCTCCCATCGTATTTTGTTGAAGTTGTTGTGTTCTCATAGCTGCTTGTTCTGCTATAAGTTTCTCCCTTACCAACCTCTCTGTCTCACGCTTAGCTCTCAGTTCAGACTCCTTCTTCCTTGTATTCTAGAGAAATTATGAATTAAAAACACATTTTGGAGAAATAAATGTCTGTTCATACAGAACTATCATAAAATGCAACATACTAAATGGCTACATTGGTAATGTAAAGATCCTGAAATATTTCAGGAAATGGCACTTGAAAGCTGATACAGAATTATAACAGTAATCCATGACTTGCCTTTCAAGTGTCAACTCTGGAATGATTTAACAGACTTTATGCAGTCACAACTGTAAGTAATGAAGCAATAAAAAAAATATAAATATAATTATCAAGAGGTGATAAAATTAAACATAAAATGGATAAATGGAAGACACTTTAAAATCCAAGAATTCTCATACAGATGCAATTTAAACTACAGTGGAAAGTTCTTTAGAACTCAAAAGAAAAAAGGAACTCTGCAAGATGTCTTTTTAAAACTGCCTTTCCTACCTACAAAAATATAGAACAGAAAAACTTACCTTTTTGTCAATTTCTTCTTTGAGTAAACCCTGGAGCTTCTTCCTTGGTCCCATGGGTAAACCAAGATCTTTCAGATCAGACTCATTGAACATAATCTGCAGTGATAAGGAATGTTACAATGCTATAATGAAACTTACCACTACAACGATTTCACTATTTTTCATGAGGTAAGTAAGTCTGAGGGTTTTACGGTTGCACATAAAATGGCCTGAGAACAATGTTCTTTCTGTAAGAACAATTGGACCCCTTTCTACACCCATCAATTCACTACAGATTTTTTTAATACTTTATGCAAAATTACAAAAGTTGGCATTCATGAAAATTTAATTTATAATAACGTATGTCTAGATTTCAAGATGATAATCTTATTCTCACAGAGAAGGCACCAGTATTGCATTATCCTATGCAACCTGTCTGTATTGAAGATGTACCACATATAGGTACACCCCACTGATTCACTCAATGTTGTTTAATTGTAACATCATCAAATAATTATACCTCTTTTCTCTATAGGTTATCGTTGATTCATTTTTACATCACTGCTTGTGCGGCCCCACCCCCTACAAGAGATGTGCATGTCTCATTTGATCAATACTAACTGCTACAGAAAAACATCATCCTAGTCTTTTTCTCCATTCATATCATTCAGATCTCATCTCCCTGATTATTATTTACAATACTGTATGTGCTATGTCTATAAAATATTTTCAAAATATTGAAATATTCATACCATTCAAGTGCTTTAAAAATGTTTAGAACTGCATTGTTTTATTTAGGTAAAGTATGTTTTCAATTGCAATTAAATATATAAAACTTCGACATGTTTAAAACCTTGCTTATTTTATTCTGCATATGTGTAGGTTCCTCCCTACCACAATTTTCTTGACAAGGGGTGGGGTGGGTACCAGTGGTTTATAAACAGGTAATTTTAACTGCATGCCCTGAAAGAAGTCACCAGACAATGCACACTATTCAAAGCAAATGGACCTGTAGTAATTTATGCTAAGATGACAATTTAATGTATATAACAGCATTCATTTCAAGCTGTATATGTGTGTGTGTGTGTAATATAAAACAAATTCAGTTATTTGTATCTTAGGTATCAATTTTTGTGGATTCTGAGGTACCTACAAACATTGAAACTAAAGATCCAAGGAACAATGATAAGTCTACGCAAACAAAAAGTCTCCTTCCCCAATCCAGGAATTGAAAGGCCAATGAAAATGTCAGTTTTAAGAAATGACCTTTTAAAATGATATTTACAATAGCAGATATTCTTATTGAGTCATATCCAAGCTATTCCCAGCGACAATGCAGCACAGCCTAAAATTTCCAACAGAAAAAAACATCCAATACAATATAAAATAGATACATATACAGTAATGGACTTGCAAACATGAAGAAAATATCACTATGGAATCAGATAGATAAATGTACAATTAAGGAAGGGAACAAGAAGATGAAGCAAAGGAACAATAAACAAACACCAAAACAGGATCACTGAAGAAAAAAAAACATCAACTGATTTTGCATTTTTCGTCCAAATAAAAAAACCATGGGAATGGCATGTAAGCACGAATCAAATAACATGCAAATAAAGGGTAAACATTTATATAAAAGATTTAAATGCACCTTATGTTGACACACACACACCAACCAGTCCTGATATTTGATTTGGTTGTGTGGGATTTAATACCATTTTTCAGAACTGCTCCGGTGACCTAGTGATTAGAGTTTCCCCCTCGGAAGCGGGAGGTTGTGGGTCTGATCCCTGGGCAAGTATTATCAAAGACTTACAAAAATGGTGCTAACAACTGCCTCGCTTGACACTCAGCATTAAGAGGTTAGTGTTAGGACTGGTCAGCCTGGTGTCAGGATAATGTGACTGGGTGGGACATCATGCTACATGTCTGCGGCATGATGCCTTAGTGCTAGACATCACTATAAGCTGCCTCACTACAGACATTGTAGCGATATGACTGAAAATTTGTTAAAGCTACGTTAAAATCAAACAAACAAACAAAAACCATTTTTCAGCACATGATAAGCTATACATGGTACCCAGTATATTGATTGGATAAAGAACCTGGAAAAGATGCCATGGTCAAGTGGAGATTTTAATAATAGCACAGACAGGTGAGATGTGCGAGTGGTCTGTAAAGGTGTGTACCTCAGATTAGACCATCTTGGTCCCTGTTAACTGATGTCCACTGGCTTTCCAACATACATGAAGTTATTTACAATTCATTCTTCTACTTACCAAAGCCTCTTTATCAATTTGTTCTTGCTCAAAAAGTTTTTCCTTGTCTTGTAGCCCCACTCTGGTCAGAAGATCTTTTAGTGACATCTCTGGTTCCTCATCTTCTGCAATATCCTCTGAGGAATTAACCTGTGCAATGGACAATAAACAAGTTTTACACATAGATTACTTGCAGATCTGGACTATTTTAAAGATAATCATATCTTAAGCTAAAAGTTCCACAGTCGAATGAAAGAGGACTGTTAATGGTACATAATGGAGGTTAATTTTAAGTTTCACTTGTGAATCTGTGACACAAAATGATCAGTTGTCCACTCTAATACGAAGATGCAGCTACACAGAATTGTCAAAATAATGAAATTTTGCACTTCTCTATGTCCATCTTGATCATTGTTATGAGTTGATCTCTTTATTTGTGATGTGCATTATGTAGATGAGCATCTGACCCACAAAGATTATTGGGTAAACGAGACTGGTTACCATGCCTTATGTCAGTGAATTCATATTAACATATGACAACCTTTCAAACCACATGCAAACAAACATCTTCACCATAGGTAATTTAAAAACACTGTTTACTTTTTCACTAAAAACCACCCAAAATAGTGGATACATTTGATAGATTCAAGATGAACCTATTTCAATATACTTCTTTCTATTCACCATGTCTGGCATGAAAACTGATTGAAATGAATTTATGGACAGAAATTTGACTGGTACCAGCAGTACACACATTATGGCTTGCAATGTTCAAGAGAAGAACGGTCAAAGACAAAACTTGTGTATCTGATTCTCTCATAGTGTAAACTGCATAATCAAACGGTGGTAATTTAAACACACATCAAATGCACAGTGATTTTCATCTACATATCATTACATCTTTGCCTTATAAAATAAAATCAGGCTTCTATTAAATACCTTAACAAATCAGGAGTGAGTAGTGACCATAGAATAATGGCATATACAAGAGTAAAACACTACATATATTGATTTAATATACAAACTGGAGAAACTTTCTGACTGAACATTTGACATATTTACTGTGAATTAGTAGTAAATGATGGAGAGTTCCTTGTACTAAATGTGGGAAGATTTCAGACACTATCATACAAAGGTCGACTAAAACAAAAGAAAGAACATTTTCATGTTGAGTTATTTACATTCATTGTGAACTACAAGTGTGAAATTCCTTTTAAAAAAAACCCAGTGTAATCAACAATTGTATATTACTCTAATTCATTTTTACTTTTACAAGTTTCCAACCTAAATGTTTGAAATATTGTCATAGAACATACTCCAGAAAAGTTACCATGCACAACCCATAGTTCTTGGTGTCAAAATGACCATGACCTTTTACCTTCTGATCATATCTTCAATAGGACTCGTACATAACTTAGATACAAGACCGCCAAGTGGCAGTCAAGAGCTAAAGTTTTATGCACAAACAACTTTTCTTTTTCCAGAGTAATGCTGACCTTCGACCTTTTGACTCCCAAATCTATTTGTTTCTTTTGAAAAAGGAAGACCATCCACTGAAATGTGTGTACCAAAGCCAGTAATTTTTCAGTGCCAGTAATCTTGAATGTTAACCATCTAATTCCTGAATATGCGTTTTCTGCTGTACAAATTGCCAAAAGGCTCTTTTAACCAACCAAACTCAAGAGCCATTGGCACTAGCCTCTTAATGCTGAGCATCAAGCAAGGCAGCTGCATGTCACCATGTTTTAAAGTCTTTGGTATGACTTGGCTGGGGTTCAAACCCACGACCGCCCACATTCAAGGCTACCTAGAATAAACTTGCTGTATTACTTGAACTGGTAGTAATGAAGAAGCCTATTGATTTCAGATTCAGCTGTTAACAAACAAGACCACAAAAGTTTAACCCAGGTCTGTTGGTGTTGTATTGTTTAACTCCAATTTTCAGCACAAGATAGGCTATAGGTAGCGGTCAGTATTAATGGTGGGGGAAGAACCTGGGAAAACACCATAAAGAACCACCAACTCAAGAGAAGCTACTGCCAAGCTTTCTCACATACAAACATTGGCCAAATCCGAGACTCGAACCCACACAGACAGTGGTGAAATGGCAGTGATCTGTAACAGAGAGCGCTTTAGGTCACTCAGGGCCCCAAACCCATGTCTGTAGAACTAACTGTATTATGTGGAAACCATTTTTGGTTTTTTTCTTGCCAGTATCCTTAACATTCAAAATTTTGACCCTAAAATCAATAACCTTCTTCACTGGGCCAAATTTAAGTCATCCACAAAGTATGGCTGAAGAATGACATGTAAAACTAATGTTATTGTGTGGAAGTTGCATTTCATTCTGTCATCTATATTTTTTACCTTTAAACTGAAAGATCAATACTGTTCTTCCTTACATCAAGTGCATGTCATCCAAAAAGTTATCTATAAATGATGACCATTTTAAGATAATGTGCCAAAACTGTTTTCTTATTTCTGACAGTGGCATGGATCTTTGAGTGTTGGAGCCCAAAATCAATAGTCTGGTAACTGTAGATGGTGGACAACTAAATTTAGTGTGCAGAAACGACACTGGTAACATAAGACTTTCCACATTACATAAACCATAATGCAAATTTTCATAGAGTTTGACCCAACATGAAAGGGATGAACCAGCACATCACAGATTGTTTTAACATAGTATCATAATGATTCATTCATGTATGAAAAAGATCCATCAGGGGTTTAGGAAATTTAAGCAAATTAACTTCAACCAAAAACATCAGCATAAACTTTGCATGACTGTAAACGTGACTACAAAGAATGATAAAAAAAAATTGTCTGAATAGTTAGCAAGTGCACCAGCTAAATATAGACACTGCTATCATATATATTCTTCATAAATATGCAAAATTATTTCCTTTAATCTTATTTCCAATGATGGTCTCTCGCTTGTCCCTATTTTGCTTGGATCGAAAAGTGAATTTTCCATTGAGGCACTGAGATGATCAGTGGTTCTGTTTTAAAGTCTTGGATATATAGGTCTCAGTTAAGTTTGGAAAAACTTTAATTTCATTTTGCTTGTGTAATATACACCTAGTGTATTCCAAAAGCTTACCTCTGTGATTTCAGGTGTCATATCTCTCGATCCAGGCTGGCCATTACTGAAACACTCTAATGAGTCTACTGCAGTGACTGACTCAGTGTCTTCCTTCTGATGTTGTAGTAAATCAAACAGTATACAGGAACCTGAAATGAACATTTCCAGTTTGTTACTGACCTGATATGTGAATTTACAGGGTCAGTGTAATTCATATCAGGTAAGGTACCAGCCTAATACTCACTAGTATGAATATATACATCACTACAATACTGCATATACCATTTATTGCTGAAATCTACTGCATTTTCCAAAATAAGAGATTTACACTTCTGGAAAGACACCACACCATCCACCCATGTATTATTACACATTCTATTTTCACTGTATAGAAAACTAGTAGGAACCTGTGAATTGAAAACCAGAAATGCTATAGACCAATGACTGTGTATTGAGGACCAAAAATATTATAGCACAATGACTGTATTGAGGACCAGAAGTGCCATAGCACATTGACTGTGTATTGAGGACCTGAAATGCTATATCACAATGACTGTATTGATGACCAGAAATGCTATAGCACATTGACTGTGTACTGAGGACAAGAAATGCTATAGCGCAATGACTATTGAGGACCAGAAATGCTATAGCACATTGACTGTGTATTGAAGACCAGAAATGCTATAGCACAATGACTGTGTATTGAGGACCAGAAATGCTATAGCACAATGACTGTATTGAGGACCAGAAATGCTATAGCACAATGACTGTATTGAGGACCTGAGTTTGTTTAATGCTCATACGAGCCTGCCACAACTTCGTAATCGTCTGACCTCTACGTGCAATACAGCGAAGTAAATTTACTGGTTTGATGACCTGGTTCTGTCACATATATATGTCAATACAGATAACTCCTATAATCCAGTGGTCTATTATATTGAAACCATCTGATAAATGAGACTATCAAAACTACACCTTTAACCTAAAGAAAAAGTTCACTGTTTGACAAATTTACTTTATTTACCATGTTCTAATCATGCTTAATTATTACAAAGTAAATGTAACCAGAGATGATTATGCTACATTAATTGGGACCAGTGATCTGTCTTAATTTTCACTTGCTAGTTTTGTAAATATTCTTATGAAATATGCAGCTGAAATTTAATAAATCTTGTTTGCTGGAACTTTCCCCTCATTCCATCCATACCTGTGACAAATGCTACTAGATCTGAATCTATTTAATCTCTTTTATCGTTGGAAAACATATTGTTCATACAAAAGTTTGGCATTGCTTAAGGTCCATTTAAACATAATAAGTATTTGAAGTCACTATGGCTGGGGTCTCAGACTCAAACCACCTTTCAAACTGCATGAGGTCATTCTTGATAGTCCATGAGCTGTACCACCTATGTTATCTTTGTTATCAAGGATATGGCTTAGTGAGCTGCATGCAGCCCATGGGATGTGTGTTTGAGACCCCTGCTCCAAAGTATATGGCTGTACAGAAAAAAAGCTGGCAAGAAGACATAAAAGTTCCTCGAGTTCCATTGTGACAGCTATAAACACCTTTCTTATTTTTGAACAATGTTTTGGAATAGCTGTTTAGACAGCGGACAATTAAATACTGGTTGATGTTATTGTAGGGTTTTATGCCATTTTTCAGCAAGATCGGCTATATGGCAGCCAGTTTAAATGGCGGAGGAAGAATCCGGTAAGACCCTGAAAGAACCACCAACCCACAAGAAACTACTGGCAAGGTTTCTCACATACCCGCAATGGCTGAACACTTGACCTGAACACACAGAGGTGAAATGGCAATGATCTGTAATGGCGAGCGCTTTAGACCATTCAGGGTCATTCAAAAATACTGGAAATGATCAAAATACAAGTTTTCTTCTTTGAATTATTTAAAATGGACACAAGGTCTGGGATTCTTCTGCCAAAGTCTATGTAGAGTCATTTGGTCTAGTGTGAACTATGAAATTACATTTCTGATAACTTTACTTCAATTCAACAGAAAGACTTTTAGTTTTCAAAAATGTTTGTAGCATAAATCATCTGTTAAATGAAGGTTGGATCAAATCAAGTAAACTGTATTTATATCTGTAACAACACTGTGAATTTAAATAACAGTGCCAACATGTGTGAATAAAACAAAAAAGCACTACTGAAGGAAACTGCGGACACCACAAAAAATCCCAGGAGGCAATGCCTTTGATGGAGAAGAGGTGGAGCCTAGCAAGGAAAGTCCTCCTCAGGTCTCATCTGATAAATCAGAACCTCATATCTGTGCCGATACTGACAGATGATTGGTGGGTATGATAGCCACTCACATGTCCATTAAAATGTGTAATTACTGGTATTTAATAAAAGCTGTATATTCATACATTGAGAGTGATTAGAGAAACAGACACATTGAAGTAAAAGCTGAAGATTCCAAAGCCTTGTTTGTGCTTGGCATAGATATACAAATACTTTTTGTCAATGGATTTATCGTAAACAGAAAGAAAATGAGCCAACTTGCTTCTAAAAGCACAAAATTGTTATTTAGTTGGTTGCAAATGCTTTGAAGAATTCATATAATAGTAGAAGAGATGCTTTGAAAATATCACCATATTTTTCAGCTTTGGTTACAAGGTTTTGAACTCTGACCACACATAAGGCTTAGCAGATTGAACAGGCAAACAAGCAATCAAACCTCAAAACGGAGGGTTACACAGGAAACAAATCATTAAATTTGTGATGCTTAAATTCATAGAAAATACTTTCACTGCAGATATTAAATATTGTTCATTAACACTTTTCACCAAATGTAATTTCATCATTAACTTGAGATTTCTGGACAGACCAATCTTTCCACAATTTACAACATTAGTATCTCTAGCACAGATATTGCAAAAAGCTTGTGTTCTCCTAATTGTGGCTTGGAAAATAAAGGGTATCTTGAGATGCCTATTTCAATACTGTTACAGCTGCCATCTTCCCATGGAACTCAAACCAGGCAGACTAGTACACAGAATTTTTAGTCTAAAAGTAACTAAAAAGAGCAAAGGGGGTGGGGGGTACTAGTTACTAGAAATGGAACCTGTGACGGTATGTTTTTTTACCTGAAAAATTATTTACTGCTTAAATCATAATTTTAAAACAATTTTTATACAGCAAAGATTTTAAAAAAGGAATATAATTAAATGTATTATTGTCATCACAATAAAATGAGAAACTGGAGATGTTAGTATTTCTAATAATAGATTAAAAGTAAAAGAAAAATAAGCACCTACCTAGGCTATGCCCTGCAACTGACACTCCACCAAGAAAATTTGGGTTTCTCTCTAGAAAAAGCTTGTATATTCTGTTGATTTCATTGCCCACAGTGTCAGCAATACACTGAAAATAAAGAAGAATATCGAATGCCATTAGATATATAATATAGATATATTCCTATATAAAATGCTGTTAACGTTATAAGCTGATACACAGAAGAAAAAAACCCACCATTAACTAGAAATTTACTTGGAACACTTTATTTGAAAATCTACCAATACATCATTATAAATAACACCTCCACTTTCCTCATTCTTATTGTTATAGTATAAGTACAACTAGGAGTCTGCAGAACATTACCTGTTTTGCCCAACCCCACCCACAATTAACCATCTTGGTTACATCCACAAGTGTTAAGCTCGACCCCGAGATTAACAATAACTGCATCAATTTATTTTCTCTTTTCACATCCAATAAATATAAAAACTGGACATATTCATAATATCCATGTAACAGCCTATGGGCTCTGTCGTTAGGGATGTAAAACTAGACCAAGGAACTAATACTGGTTTCATAGGTGTATGTGGATGGGGAAATTCAATAGTTTCCATATGGTGATAGGGTGAAGATCTCAAGAGTTTTCAATTTATGTCCCAGAAGCTAAGCCCTTGACAGGTAAAGATACATTTGCAAATATCAGGTGCATATTACCAGTAAGTGTATATATGGCTTAATAGGATTGTGATTTCATTAGTTTCCAGCTTATGGTTCTTCGGCCAAGGCCCTGAGATAAGGATTGATCCAAAAGCCAATGTTGGATGTTTATCCAGTTTCGGTCAAAATTTAAACTACATCCGAATTCTGATTTGTAGGGTCCACTTATTGAAATTTTAAAATCAATATGTTTGCACTATGAATGACATTACACCAATCAACTTTTTTTTAACTTTGATTAACTCTCTGCATAAATGAAATAAATGTTTCCAGCATCATCCCTCTATTAAGAGTTTACAACCAAAATATTACAAATTACACCCAAAATATTAAAAATTACACCCAAAAATATTACAAATTACAAACAAATGTTACAAATTTGATGTACAATAAGATAAATGTTACCTGGCAGTATGTGGGACTTGTAAAGAATAAAATGTCAACCAGTGTATCATTTATGAAGTGTCGCAGCTTTGGGGTGCTTTTAAGGGTAATGGCTTTGAGTCTCCTGAAAATTCAATTAAAATTTATTTATACAAATATGCAAGTAACTATTTACCATTCTACTTGTTATAAAATCTACTAAAAATGAAGAAAAAACCCCAACTCTATTATTTTCTAATATAGTTATCTATAAGGTAGCTTTGTACAGATGAAACATTTCCTTTCAAAAGATCTCCGCAGGACATTCTGATATGCCAAAACACCTTGCTTTGGTGTACTTAAAAAGGGTCAAAATGACCATGTCCATCATAACTGTACTGAAATGTCATTGAAATGGTAGCCATTTATCATTGCAACAGGGGCCCAGAGTGGTCTAAGCGCTCTCCATTATGGATCACTGCCATCTCACCTCTGCCTGCATGGGTTCAAGTCTCCTATTCGGCCAATGTGGGTATGCGAGAAAGCTTGCCGGTAGCTTCTCGTGGGTCAGTCGTTCTTTCCGGGGTTTTCATCTACCATTAAAACTGGCCTCCATGTATAGCCTATCTTGTGCTGCAAAATGGCATTAAACCCTACAGCAACAACAACCAGTGCAACAGTTCCTTTAACACTGGATTTGTTACAATGGAATTGATATCCATTTGTACAGGTTTTCATATACCTTGGCAACAATATTGGCCTATTATTGCAATAATATCCAAATACTGATGCAATGGTATATTTTATTGTTGCAATGGCTATTGCTGCAATGGTATATTTTATTATTGCAATAGAATATTTTATTTTTGCAATTGTATTTTAATGCTATTTCTGCTTACAATATATCCACTGACAAAAAATATTTGTATTTCTTTGCAAAGACAAGTCTTAGGAATCTTCAGCTTTTACTTCATAGTGTAAGTTCAGTGCATGAATGAATAGTGTATAGTGTACACACAATAGAAAAGCTGCTTCCAGCATGCCCGGGAAAATATGGATTATCAGAAGCAACAAGGCTGAAGAAGGCTTTTCCTGTCAAGCCTACCTGGATCTCCATCATGCGACTTTGCTATCTGGATTCTCACATGGTTACAACAACAATATACACCATCACACCAGAATCTAAACATCACTGCAAGGGTAGGTGAATATTATTGAAAATTGTAAACATATACTGTTGCAATAAAATAAAACTACAATTGCAATGACACCAGAGTTAAAAATACCAACGCAATGACCATTGCATCTACAAATATTAGTTCTGCAACAATAAAAGGATAGAACTGCACTTGTATCTGGATACCACTGCAAAGGTACCAGTAGTTTTCACCTATACCACACAACATACCTTGCTTAGGTGATTTACAATATTTTAACACTTAATCTTTCCACTGTTATGCTGATGCCATCACACCCACCAACCAAGGTGCCTTTAAAAACAGCAATATCTAGATCAGGCAATGGCAACTTCCTACAGGCCAGATATGTGATTTTTAAAGCCATACTATATGGCATAAATAGATAAAACCAGGTCAAAGGCTGGCTCCAGCCAGTTTGATGCATTTTTCCTACCCCTGATCTATACCATGCCATTCCAACATAACTGAGACAAACTAAATGTTGTCTGTATATGGGTAATAAAGAATAATTTGCTTCATAAAGTGCTTTAGCCTCCTACAAAGTCATCATTCAGCCCCTCTCCATCGACCACCCTCTCTGCCAAAAATGACTTTTCTGCCTCTTTGATCCAATATTTATCTAAAGAGTAAGCAATCACAAACAACTACCGATTCTCCAATATTTATGGGTAATTCTGTCAGTTTAAAAACACTCATAGTCAACTTCTATCTGTTGCACAAACAAATGAAAATGTAGTAATTTGTCACAGCCAACGAATTATTTTATGAGCTACTGAAACCAATTTTGTTGTAATAAAATATCTTTCTTCAAAAATACTTATCTGATCATAATATCTTAGCAGAACTACTACCTTACAAATCCAGCCTTTCCAGGCTACATTTTTTAGCTAAAGGTTATCTGCCCACCTAGAATACAGAGTGATCTCCCCTTGAAATAGGAATGACGCCAAATCCCATGAATATTTCTGTTACTAATGGAGTGGAAGGATTGCCCTCTATATGGGTGTAACTGGGAGAAAGCTGATAGCGGGTGTACGTGTATTATGATCAGATAAGTATTGTTAATGTAATAAATTTCACTAGGGGTCCTGAGTGGTTGAGTGGTCTAAAGCACACTTCTTTACGGATCACTGCCATCTCATCTCTGTCTGCGTGGGTTTGAGTGTCAGATTCTGCCAAAGTGGGTATGTAAGAAAGCTTGCCAGTAGCTTCTTGTGGCAGAGTACAGTTTTGCTCTAAAGCAATGTATGTAGAAACTATCCAACCTTCAAAAGTTGACATGGAAAGAAAATTCATTGGTCTGGGGTTATTGATATGCAAAACAGAAAGGCCCACTTTAACTAGAACAAACGTCGCTGAATGATATGTCGTGATTCCCTTTGTTACGGGTATGAAAAGGAATCATCTCCCTCAAGCAATGGCTCGGTCCTTGTTAAGTATTGCTTCAGAGCATGCACTGGGTCCTGTAGATGACACTGAGAAAAAGTGTCCAGAGTAGAAAGGAATTTCATTACTAATGATTCCCCATGGATGGGAGCATGTTCATGGTAACTATAGCAGGGCCCATCATGAGTGATACTGTCCAAACTGCAAATCATGGCATATAGTATACCATTTTCATAACTTTAAAGGTTTCCTATTGGACATATTGTTCATGGAATAGAAGCATGTTTTGCCAATCTTACCACCAAAATCTGGTAATCTGGCTGAGCATTAACATTATGGTCAACGGGAAAGCAAATTTTTCGGGTAAATTATATTTCTCCAAAAATAATTATATCACATTTACATTAGGAGTTTAATTATGCTACCTCCTGAATCCAGCGTTACTAAAGATGAGGATATGTCCCTTCTGTACATAAATAAAAATGGCAATAAATCTTGTCCATTACATCACCTTGCCAACAGTTGGTGTCGCTACTTTTTGAGTGAAATATCAACAAGAATGCTCATATAGTGGGGTGACTGGGATGGCTTTTAAGATAAAGTGGTCAAGCCAGTATCTGCAGTCCATAAATTAAAACTATTCACTAATGGGCAATTAAAGCCTTCATTCAATTAATTATAGATAAGAACCAATGGAGAAAATAAGAGAATTGCTTCTAAATAACCACTTTGATCAATTAGTAATGAAAATATCTTACATATCAATGCCTGTGGCATCCCCATGTAAAGCTTTATGCCAGTGAACAGGTAAGAACTCTACACGACCAATACGTCTCTCATTCTTGTAATGACCAAAGTGCGATCTGAGAAGGTTCATGGATATTGATCGAAAATCATCAACTTAAAAGAAAAAAAGATATTTATTATAACATTACTAAGTATACATTTGAAGAAAAAGAAACTCAAATATGAAGGTTAGGTCTAAAGGCCATTTATCTTAAGGACACTCTTACAAAAACTGCAGCTCATTGAAAGTACACAGCTTTTCCCCCAAAATTCTGCATCCTTAGAAGTACAATGAAAGGTGTTATTTTTCTTAACACATTTGCAACATTAACAAATGACTATGAGTCTAAATTTGAAAACTACTGAGCACATGTGTTTACTTACATATTCATTTAATCTTTAAATGCCTCATTTGGTGTTTCAAACAGTTCAGTCTTATTTTCATACCATAACTACACACGTCTTATTTGATGTCCATATGAACACATCTTTGAATGCAGTGAACAAAACTTTAATAAATTGTTATTCATTCTGAATTTCATTCCTACAGAAAAAAACACACATGGAATTTTGCAAACATATTCAAACATATATACATAAAATAGATAAATTGGTTGCACTTTATAACAAACACTGTATAAGAATATTCTTCCATACAAAATATTTTAAGATAATATAACATACATATTAACTTATAAGTCCAGTCCATCTGTAAACAGGATAATGGTCTGCTACCATACATATTAACTTATAAGTCTACTCCAACTGTAAACAAGATAATGGTCTGCTGTCATACAATAGGATCAATACTGTTTGTTCTACTCCAAACAAACTACACATAATGTGATGACAAATCTGGGTCTGTGAATTTTGCAGTTAGATGGAACATAAGATGTAAGAATATATACAGGACATATTTAGTATCTTGGTAACTTTGGAGTGTTTCCCCAATGGACTTTGATGCGATATATTCCAATGGGAAACTTTCATTTAAAACATGAAAATCTAATCATAAAATTCACTGTAAATTCTACAAATTATGGGATCAAAAATGTAGTGACACAACATTTAAAAAAACAAAACAAAGATTAACAAGAATTATGATATATATCAAGGACTTTTGTGATAAAAATGAACTTTCACTGTTTTCCTCACTAGTCAATTTGATGACATCTAGTCTAACAGAAATCTATACTTACTGTTGGATGATCTAATAATTCTCACATCGTCTGCATTTCATTTCTACACCATCTGTATTTCATTTCTACACCATCTGTATTTCATTTCTACATCATTTATTTATGAAAACACCTAAATATTACAGGGCAAGACGATTTTACCTAGTTAATGCCTTTCTCACATGTTATTACATCTGTAAAATACAGATGCATTCCAAACAATACTTTCCATTATATTTAAACACAAATTGACTTTAAACTACAACTTTACGATCAAGAGCTTATTGATACCATAGTGTCCAGACAATGACAAAAAGTCTTAAAATTAGGGGTATTTTTCTTAATGATTTGACTTTGTGTATTGGAAAGAAATAAAATCTTTTTTATTAGCTGATCAAATGTCAAAGCCCAATGGTTTTCATGTATGTCAAAGTACTACAGTAAACTCCCTCTTGAACACCTCCCCCCCCCCCCACCCCCGTGGCCAAACAGGCTTATTACGATCAGAATCCCTTGGCACCGATGAGTTTGTATTCAAAAGTACCCCTCAAGAACAGCCACCCCTCTAACGCGACCAGCATTTTAGTACAAAAAATATAAAATGTCCACCTCATGAGTGGCCAATTTTGTTTCTTCAAATGTATTCAGAACCAATGATTAATTTAATTCAAATCTTGACGTAAGGTAAGAAATTGATTTTCTCTATCGTTGATATATGTCTCCCAGTTTCAAGTTTCCGTCAGAAGTGTTGATTTAGAATTAATAGTATATCATTATCTATAAAAGTCTATGTTTACAGGAAATGGACTCGTTAATGTTATGTAAGAGTTTGGGGCTTAACACCTATGTCGAGTTCTTCTCTTTGATGATTATAACCAGACATAATTGTTAAGATCATAACAGGGTCAGCAAAGGCTAAAAATAGATTTTGTGCATTGGCACACAGAGAACCTTGAAGAAAACAGGGTACCAGACAAAGACCGGAAAAATCATGTGACAACACAGTTATGGCTTCCTTTACAAAGACGGCATTTTATCCACTCGACACAAGTTTTGTCTGCAGAATTAAATTGTATACAGTTATCAACAATCAAATATCATTACAAACATTAACATGTCATCATGTTAATGGAAACATTATTTTAGAAGAAAGTCAGTTATTCTACTTGACGACATTGGGGAAGGGGGGTTCTTGCCAAACAATTTTACATAGAAAAAACTCAAAAAAAAAAGTTTATGTTGAAATTATTCTAATAAACAAAGTCATATAGAAGGTTTTTCAGCAGCAGTTGAAAAATGGAGCAAATGGAAAAATAATTATGTATGTATCAATATGTAAATGATTTTTATGTTTTTGAATGGCAATGTGCATGATAATAATACCTGCTCACATATCACACTTACGCCAAGAAAAAGAACTATTAATGTATCTTCAGTTAGAATAAGTTTATTATTATAACAAGAAGAACCTTTTAATGATTAATGTTACTTTTAAATGAAAAGATTAAATGCTTTGAATTATGTAGCTTTCTTACTACATACATTACATATACTTCTCATAACAAATTTAGTCCCCATCTGGAAAGGCCAACCGTCTCATAAGGCCACTTTTCCGGTACAGAAGGGGTGGCCATATAAGAGGGGAATTACTGTATTCAAACCTACTTAATATAAAATTCAAACCTACTCAATATACAATTCAAACTTACTCAATGTTCTACATGGTTCATACTGAACTCTTAATGATAAATTCAAAGACTTTTCCCAAACTTTCAAAGACCATAAACAGAGATTTCCAAGACCTAATTTTGCTAATATTGTGTATACAAGTGATATGAGAAAACAACGAATGCTAAATTCTACAATATTGTTTACTGATTAAAGTCAAACTATAATTACTTTCCTAAAATTATATTATAATTATCTGGAAGATAGGTTAACATTTGTTGCTTTTTTCAGAATTATGTAACATATGTGTCAGATTTAATACAAAATTTTTTTCTCTCTTAAAATGCATTATTATCAGAGATCTCGGAAACGCTTAATTACGCGTATTCGGATGCAAATGTTTTATCTGGGATGCAGAAAATAACCCATGCAGGAGTCCTCCCTATGCACGTTTTTTTTTCTTTTGCAAACTGGAAAATTTCGCGGCACAATGAGGCAATGCTTTAATTTGAGTTTGTTGCTGACTTTCTTTGAGCAAAGGTCGTCAGCTTGCTTTGATGATGGTACATTTGTTATTGAAGGCACCGCTAAAGGCTACAGTTTAAGGACCTAACCAATACATGTTTGGTATTGCTGCGGCAACATCAGATGATTGTAGAACATTGAGACAGATTTGTTTTATTTGTTTAGTATATATCGGTGCTTCAAAGGTAATCAGTTTTCTTTGAAGTGTCAGCAAAACTATTTTTTTCTTCCATCTGGTAGTTTTAAAATAAAAATTAGCATCATCTGGTTGACTGTACTCATTTCACGTTTCTGCCTTCAGAGGTGTTGGATTTTAACTAGTCAGTTGCATGGTTATTTTGATTTTAGTACAGCATACAGTAATAAGGCCTGATATCAGCATAAGTGGATTATGATATAACAGTGCATTGTTATATCCAAGTTCGCTGCTTTCTGTCATGGTGCCTTTGATTTTCTCTACTCCAAACGCAAGATTGTATATAGTTTTTGGTTTTTCCACAAATATCACCAGATGGTATACTTTGTCACCAAATGTACAAAACGCTTTTCGTTTACATAATTTATCCTTTTGCAGTCATCTTTGTATTTCTCTTGTTCAAGCCAGACATTGTTGAAAGAGCAAAGACCTGGCATTTTTAAACATTGAAGATGTAAATCGACTTAACAAATTTTGAATCCTCAAGTGTGTTACTTTCACGCACTTTCTACGTAGAGTGAATTAGTGTAATGAACATTTTCATTTGCCAAAGCTGATGGACTCATCCAATCAAACTGAACGATTTGTCAAAAGAAAGAAGCCAGGAAAACCAGCTACATCCGAAGCTAACGACAGTAGGCAATTTTATTTGTGACTTCCTTTGATGAAGTATGTAGTTGTCTTCCTTTGATGAACAGTGTACATGTTCTTGAAGTCACCGCAGAGGCCAACTTTGGATAGTCAAACAAAGCCTCTTTTGTTATTGCGGTGGCAATGAAACTGAATGGGTCATCAAAAGAAAGGAACCAGGACAACTAGATTACATCCGAATCTAACAACCTTGGATAATTTTATTTGTGATTCTGGAAAAAAATCAAAATTTTTAGGGTTTATTTCAATTTTCAAAGACTTTTAAAGACCTCAGGGTAATATGCTCAATTTTCCCAAACTTTCAAGGCCTTGAAAATGCTACCTTATTTTTCCCACACTCTCAAAGACCTTCAAAGACCGTACGAACCCTGTTCTAATTCATACCTGCTCAATGTACTGATCAAACCTACTCAATATACAATTTAAACCTACTAAATATACAATTCAAACCTACTCATTATACTTTTCAAACCTACTTAATGTTCTATTCAAACCTACTCAATATACAATTTAAACCTACTCAATATACAATTAAACCTACTCAATATACAATTCAAACCTACTCAATATACAATTCAAACCTACTCAATATACAATTCAAACCATCTCAATATACTACACAAATAGTAAAGGTACAATGTCTCAGAATATATGCTTGATTCTCTAGAAGATTTTCGCTATATACATATACATGAATAATGAGAACTAGATTCAAATCAGTATTTTATTTATTTGTTTATTTATTTATTAGTACTTCATAAAAATGAAAATACCATTAAAATAAGAACAATCTATGTTGAATCTTGGATATATTGTAATTCCCATACAATCTGCATTTCATTATTAGAGTACTTCTTCATTAAGACAACACTCTATAATGTGACAGGATATAAGAGATGCTACTGATCTCCAAAAATGACATGGTGCTAAATGAAATATGGAAATGATGTTTAAAATTAAACCCATCTTCATCAGACTCAGTTATTAGGAGTTCAGTTTGTTTTCTTTAAGATCTTCACTACATGGAGTAACAGGTGCAATCAAAATTCCATTGCAACTGTGCTGAATAAACAGATTAATATCAATACATGGAGTACCATATCTAATCAAAATTCCATGGCAACTGTGCTGAATAAACAGGTTAATATCAATACATGGAGTACCATGTCCAATCAAAATTCCATGGCAACTGTGCTGAATAAACAGGTTAATATCAATACATGGAGTACCATATCTAATCAAAATTCCATGGCAACTGTGCTGAATAAACAGGTAAATATCAATACATGGAGTACCATATCTAATCAAAATTCCATGGCAACTGTGCTGAATAAACAGGTTAATATCAATACATGGAGTACCATGTCCCATAATAATTCCATAACAACTGTGCTGAATATACCAGTTTATATCAATACATGGAGTACCATGTCCAATCAAAATTCCATAGCTATTGTGCTGAATGACTTTTTGCATTGGTTAGCTGAGTGAGTGTGTGGGTGGGTGGGTGAGAGAGAGATTCACTTACCACACTCTACCAAGTCTCTGAATCTGACATCACATACTGAACCAATACCATGTATGACAAACACCAGGTGATCCACCTCGCTACATTCTCCTGGAAAAGACAACAGCAAAGAAAACATCTTAATTAGTGTTAACAACTGTTTATAATGTACAAAGATTATTTAGGATAGGTCTCTTGATTATCACTGCCTGTAACTTTATGGAAAATCAAATGACACAAATATTTTGCAGCATATAAAGACATACTGACACAAAGATAGCATTTTAATCATAAGAATAATGAAAGATTCAGGATATAAATACAACAAGAAAATCCATGGATGCATTTAGAAAGTGCATTTGGGTAGCTTATTAGATAATAAAGCACATAAGCATAATAATGACTCTATGGTGCTGTCTAAAGGCAAAGATTTGTTAAATTGTCTAATGTCAAATTTGTGATAAATACCATTAAAAGTATTATTATGCAACCAAATCCTCATCTGGTGCAGTAAACCTTAAAAAAGACTAATTATGATGTTAATTAATGACCACCTAACCTGCAAGGAAAATGCTACCTAGTTACTGTGAATACAAGCAGAGTTACTGTTCTTTGTGGGGCCCCCAATTTTCCAAAAGCAAATTTCCGTTACAGGATCACTGTGTCTCACCTCTGTCTGCATGGGTTCGAGTCTAAAATTTGGCTAATGTATTTATGTGAGAAAGCTTGCCAGTAGCTTCTCATGGGACGGTGGTTCTTTCCGGGTTTTTTTCCCCATGTTCTTCCTCCACCAATAATATGGCAGTCACGTATAGCCTATCATGTACTGAAAAATGGTCTTAAACCCTAAAACAACAACAACTGTTCTTTGCATGATGTCATTAGTACCATTCTTCATTCAACGCCAGTCACTACTTATCATGACAAACAGTAAAAGTGCCTTTTATTGTCAACCCACTTTCAGGACATTAGTTGCATAAAGGAGACTACACTTGTACATGCCTTCAAATATGGGCACTAATTTTGTTCTTACTTCTTACTCCTGGTTTTTGTATAATTTTGTTTTTTTCTCTCACACAGATTAATAAATTACAGTTTTTCTGAATCATCTAATAATTCTTGCCAGTTTACACTCAATAAAGTAGTTATATCCAAATGACTATGTCAATGTGGTATATTTATTCAAATTAAGTATTAATTGTTGCTCTAAAATTTAATATAAAGAGTTTAACCTAAGTCTATTTAATCATGAAAGTTGAATGCTTTGCAACTCAAATGTCATCAAAACACTTCCAGGTGTGTGTGTGTGATATTTGGATTTCTAATGATGCTTAAACAATTTTCAGTCATATTGCTACGCTGTCTGCAGTGTGGCAGTTTATAGTGATGTTTAGCACTGGGGAATCATGCTGCAAACATGTAGCATCATGTTCCACCCAGTCACATTATCCTGACACCCCGCCGACCAGTCCTAACACTAACCTCATAATGCTGAGTGGCAAGCGAGGCAGCCACTTCCAGGTAAAAATTACAGATCACTATGGACTTTTATAATAGTAGCCAAGTACCCAACTGGGTCAAGAAATGAGACATCAAGCTTATCATAACAAATAACAGGGTGGTTTAAATTTCTTTTTAACATTAGTCCGCGTTTCCTCTGACCCTTGCCACCCCATTTTTTATATTTGGTTTTAACCAAATATAAAAAATGGGGTGGCAAGGGTCAGAGGAAACTCGGACTATTTTAACATATGCTGTTTTCTTTGTGACATTACAACACATCCTATTCAGTTTGGTCAGTATTGAGGTACACCTTTAGACAGACATCAACCAAAATATCCGTGTCATTTAACAATAATTTTGCCACATGTACTTCTTAGGCTGTGTAAATAATGACCTTCCACTAGAATATGGATATATGAAGAACCAAATAAAGTGAATAACTGCCATTTAAAAGTAAATGTAATCTAATTCTAAAAACTGACACTCAATACTGAAATAATCAGTTCGGAATGCCTGTATGAACTGGCTGGCTTTCACTAAGGTCATATCCACTCACATTTAATTTTAGTTATTGTAATTGCAATGTGTACAAAAAGCAAAAGTAGAAATTAACCACTAGATGTTGAAGACTAAATAAATAAAACTTGAAAAATGGTGAGCAATTTTCTCACATAAATATATTCTCATCTCTCCTGCCTCTAATTCTACCCCAGATAAATTTAGAGTTTAAAAAAAAGTATCCAAACACTTGTGGAAATAATGCAAATACAATGATTTTGCATATATTCTGATAAAGACCATATTAATTTTAAAAGCAATCCAATAAAAACTGAATGAGTTGATGCATTCACAAAATGTGGTTATATATTGACATCCAGCTATTAAGTAAACATTATAACAGGAAGACAATATTATATACAAGGTTTCACAGAAATCCATAAAAAAAATAATAAGTTGATTTCAACAAATTCTGTTCTACACTGCATATAGCTCCATCAAAAATGGGCAAGAACTCTTAACAAAAACTGATGGAAGAAAGTGATTTGCTGACGCATGTCTTCAAGTGAGGACAATTTACCAACTTTCATGTCAATCTGGACCAGATGTGTTACCAAGGGGTCATCCATTAATTATGTCAACAAAATGGGGAGAGAGGGTTTGAAGACGTTTGACAATTTTTGGCATTGGAGAGGGGGGGGGGGGGGTTCAAGATAAATTGACGTCAACGATGTTATTTTTTTTACAATAAATTTAATAAATCAAAAAATTGGAAATTAGTTCGTCATTGGTATGGCACACACTCGCTTGCCCATCAACAGCCCACAATTGAGGAACATTTGGCTTCCCTATGGGAAGATGATAAAAGCTAGAGTATAAAGTCTCAATTTTTTCATGAATTCAAAGTGTTGTAGTCAATTTGAAATTTATTAAACAAGTTAAAAAAATGTATTAAAATTTATTTGTAGACATTTTAAATTCCATAATTTAATATTTAGCATAAAGCCAGCCATATAAAATATTGTTAATTAGTAAAGGAGGGGGGGGGTTTAAAAAATTTGGACATAATTTTTTTTGGGTAGGGGTCATTGAAAGTTTGACAGTTGTTGACAGGGGAGGGGGGGAGGGAGGGGGTGTGTGTAAAAAAATTGCCTAGAAATTGTAGACATAATTAATAGGCATCCCCCAAGATTGTGTAATACACCACATTAAACAACAATACAAATAGGGCTAAGAAGTTTATCAATATTCACATCTTCAGGTGCTGACTAATATTAACCAACTTTTCATGGCAACTTATAAACATAACTGCAGTCTAGTTGTGCTAACAAGATTGTAACATGCCACAACAACAAAAATGGACAATAATTCTATCAAAAATTGTGAGAGAAAAGTGTTTGTCAACCTGCACATTTTCAGACAAGTAGTAATGATATTTATCAAGTTTCATGGCGATCCACTGAAAACTGGAGGCTCCTCATCATACTAACAATATTTTGTCTGAGAGAAGAGTGGATGTACCTGAGGATTATTATATACTCCCACTTGTATAAAATACTATATTATAATAGAGACTTGAATACTATCTCATGTTCTCTAATCAAGAAATATTGGTGACTTGCCACCTACAGTGAAAGTGTACTGGGTACACCCAGTGGTGATTTACTAAGATAATTACATTATTGCTCTGTTTAATGATAAAACTAAATCCTTATTTACAAGTAACAGCCATCATTCTTGTAATTTATGCCTATCAACTGTATTTCACTACTGTTATAAAGTGTACATGCAAAATAAAGTGCAAATTTGTGAATGAAAATAAAGTTTACCATTTTATATTTCTCACTCTTTTATACTGCTGCAATTTTAATTTTTTTTATTCTCTTCTTATTCTAATTTTTTGATACATTTATACATTTCATAATTCTATTTGTCTCTTTTCTTGGACATTCATTCATTCATTTATTCTCATGTTTTATATATCACTGCTTATATATCCATTTATTTGTTCATTTATTTGTGATGATTTTTTTCAATTTAAAAGAAGTCTGGTGGAATCGAAAAATAAATATGATCTTTAAATTATACTAACTCAGAGAAAATAACTGTCTTTAAAACTTTAATGTACTCCGTGATAATTACATTCATACCTCCTACAAGGACAAAAAAGTTGCCTTATAATTTTTCATGATAAAATGAACAGGGAATTGGAAAATCTCAAGCTGTCTTTTAAAAGACTTTTTTTATAAATGCATTATTTCCATTCTATCTCTCTACAATAAACAATGTTTATTCTGACTTGCCATATCTTCTGCTGACATTGAGAAAATCACATAGAAGTTTGTCTAAAATGTTTCTCTAAATTAGACTCACTTTTCTAAACTAATAATGATCCTTTTGGAAATATATTTCTGAGGATGTAAAGCTCACACATGTGCTTGACAAATTCATTCATGCTTTTTTAAAGGGTTTAAATATAACAATGATTCTTCTCTATGAAGATTATTATGATTGTGCAGTATATGGTCATTTAACATGAAGTGTCTCCACAAAGTTTCTTTGCAAGCATGTTCCACATAAAATGTAAGTGACATAATGACATTAGCAGTCTGTGGAACTTTATTTTATAATGTATTATATTGGTCATCAGATGAAATTTGAAAGACATTTTTTTCTAGTGGTTTATCTTAACATTGGTATAAGGTAAACTAACTGACACTAATAATCCATTTCACACAATCAGAGGAACAATAAAAAAAAAAAGATATTTTTTGTACAAGTGATCAAGTTGCAGGCTGACAATATTATTTGTTGACTGGAATAAAACAGTGATGGACAATTGATCATGCTGACTGTCACTACAGCAACAGACTGCCTTTTGGCACTAATGACATCACACACTTGGCATGTCAGATTTTAAAAAATCTCATGATCCAACTTCATTCAATGAATTATACCATACCATGAAAGGCAAGGATGTAAAAGTTCTGTATATAAACGGTAAGGATATAAAATCTACACAACAAAAGAAAGAAAAAAACCTGTATGAAATATAAAATCTTCAAAGTTTAAAGTCACATTCCCTCAAAACGTTTTACATTTTCTCCAGTGGTACAGCTTCATAAAGTACTTTAATTGAGCACACATAAAAAAACTTCTGTCCCACTTGAAGGATATCAATATACCTATCAAGAATGTGTTCCATTGTCAGTGACTCTGGCAATGACTACTATCTAGTCAAGAAGGTATGCAGGAGTTGGGTGTATGTGTCCTATATGCAGCTGCATATCTGGGCAAGTACTTGTTGTTGCTGTAGGGTTGAATGCCAATTCAGCATGTGATACATGGCGGCCTGTATTAATGGTGTAGGAAGAACCTGGGAAAAACCCCGGAAAGAACCATGACCCATGAGAAGCTACAGGCAAGCTTTCTTGCATATCACATTGTCCGAATCAGAGACTCAAACCCATGCTGAGGTGAGATGCCAGTGATCCGTAACGGAAAGGGCTTTAGACCACTCAGGGACCTTGCAAGTAACTTGTAGTGATCATTACCTGGTAAATTTAGATGGGATGTTTACTTCAAAAAGAGCAATAACTTCTTATTTAAAGTATTTATTTTAGCAAGTCTATGTTTAATAATACATTTATAGTAATGTTTATATTTCTATATCAAGTAAATAATGATATTAAACTAAATCTTAAAGATGGCCATAATCAAATAAATCATGGAGTACCAATGACAGTCTTCAAAGTGTCCATTATGAGCTGATTTTATTACTTTCCTAAATGACAAGAAAAAAGTCCCTACATGAATTTGTTCATAACACAACTTGAGTTTCATCAATACAAGAAAGCAAACGTGTATAGTGCCCTTCAGTCACTTACTAAAAAAAGCATTTACCTTCCTCCACTGTATCAAAGTCTTGTGCCCCTCTTTTTACAACTCTTGGTCGCATTTGCTCACCCTACAATGCAAACGAGTCCCTGTTAGTAAATATGTAACACAATCCCAATTAGTAAATATGTAACACAATCCCAATTAGTAAATATGTAACACAATGCCAATCAAATCTATGTACCATCTACAAGGCAGCCTGAATAAAGTTTGTCTCAAGTTGTCACTAATGACATGGTAATATTGGAGGGATGGTAAAAAATGTTCCTTTATTGGAAAATGCACAAAACAATAATCAAAATTTCAGGCTGTGAATGATAGGGAGGATATTGTATAGTAATATACACATCAGAACTTTTCCTTTTTGTTTACTTTGCAAAAGTTCTGAAATTTTGATTCCTTTAAAATTGTGCAGACAAATCTAAATTTCATGGACTTGTATGTAGAACAACAAATTATAATCATTGATTTAAGAATTACCGTTATGGATAAACTGAAGAGAAGATTTCTCAAGCAATTATTCAAATTTCTTTTACACCATGGTATATATGCATATAGCATCTGGACACCTTAGGGCTGTGAAATCTACATGTATCTTGAATATTATCGATTGCGGTTATGCTACATATACAAAGCACATAGTATCATTCTATTTATATACTAGTAAAGTCTAGCCTAACTGATGCAACAAAAAAAGCCATATACAAATATGCAAGAAACTCAGCTGATCTTGGGTTAATTCCTATCTATCACAAGATCCATATGATGACATTGCCTAAGTGAAAGAGTCATCTCTGCCTGCTTGAGGTAGGAATAATCAACCTACTTGAGGTAGGAATAATCAATGTCCCAATCATCCAATTAGAGTTTCAGGTGCTCTAAATGATGCTGATGGGATGAAGTGTCCCAGGAAGAAATCAGTTTTAACATGTACAATTTGTTAACTATGATTGGATGCCTACTTTATGCAATAAAGGATGGGTGCATCATGAAAGAACTTAATCATCTTGCAGATAGCTGATGGATGGATGGAAAGATGAATGGATGGATGTATATGTTTAATGGCACATCAACACAATCCTGGCTATATAGTTCTAAGTAAGTATAGACATCAAAACAAGGCTTATAAAACAAAGATAAAGCAAACAAATAGGAAAATCTATAAAATATCAAATCTAATTGTAATTTATCACACTCTCTTTCAAAAGACCAAGAATTTTTCTGATGAAACACCATCACAGTTAACATTCCAGGGTGAATAGGATGCCTCCATTAGTTGCCTCATATGACAAAAAGCAGGAGTGCACAGTGAGCCTTTCCTACACCATATAGCCCTCAGAGGGTCCAGCTGCTGTAGCCAGGATAACTAGAAAATAGGTCTTTGATAAAATATGAGTCTAATGTTCAGGACAGAGGATCAAATGGTGCTTTAGACAGCCTTGTTAGAACCTAGTCACTTACTTTTAGACAGAAGAAAAATACTATCAGTATGGAAGAAACAAGAGCCAGAAGTCTGAGATATCCTCACTTTGATACATTATATTAAAGCATATCTGAGAGTCACTGTGGAATGGTAGCCATAGTTGGTGATGGGGGCTTGCTTTCTCTGTACAAATAGCTATAAGAGGAAGTTTGCTATTGATGGTACTGATGCTTTTAAGGAGTGATGTGGTTTTGCTCATACCACTAGAAGAAACTCTCTACTTGCTTTTGTATACCTGGGAATCCCTGCTTCTCAATTTTGAAGGTAGATGATCAATGATTTTTGCCTCTGGAGAGCAATCAGAACAAGCTGGCACTTGGGTTCTGATACAGAGCAAAGGTCAGTTGGAATCTTGGCATATCAACCTCATTGCAAAAAGGTCAACCAATTATAGATGCTAACATGCACAGATTCTGCTGAATACAACATGAACCATTCCATATGAATAGGTAGAGTCTGGTGGAATACTGAAAATTGCCTGAAATGTGGCATACCCTAAGGTGGATTTGTTGAGATGACACAATGTGAGAGAATTCGAAACCAAAATGCAGAGATTTGGAGTCTTGGTTCCAACTTGTATGACATGATGTTAGAAAAGATGTTGGACAGAATACTGATGCTTTTTCCTGATGACGAGTTAAAAATATTCAAGATGACCTTCTTCTCTAGGACCCTGATACAGAATTAACTGAGGGATTTTTTTCTCAGTAACTTCTAGGAAGATGTGCAAATGGTGCATCAGCTTGCTGTTCTTGTGCAGCTCATTGTTCTGGCTGTTGCTACTGCAGCCATGAACCAAGTAGGCTACTCCATTGTTCTGAAAAAGCCGACAACTTTAGATATTTGGTTAAGGGAGCATAAAGCAAAGTTCAGCTACAAACGGAATAAGAATCTGGTGGAAGATTTGGGAATTGGAATGTGAAGATATCCTTCACAGGGGTCCAAGTGGACTGCACCAACATCCTCCTGAACTGCAATAAGAACCAATGAAGGTATCTCCAGTCTTTACATGAGTTGGATTCATCAACTTGACATTAGTTTTGGGATCCAGGATTAAAATTCAGATAAGTTTACAATGTGAATAATCCTTTCTAATGGAAAAGTTGATTCTTGTTGCTGAACATCTTTTTGAATAGGTGTTCTGGGACACATGTAGCATCCTTTATAAATGTGAGGTCTGTCCATGCTGAAACATGGTCATCTCCAGGCATTGATTCTCTGCATCACCTAAGATCTGGATTTCATATTGAAATCTGGGACTGTGGTTTCACAATAGCTAGTATTGGGCTGTGATTGAGCCTGGGACCAGTGATGAAACTGTCCAGTGACATGGAGGAGATGCAATCAATAAATGCCTATAAATGAACTCCAAACAACATAATACAAAGCAGGCTTATGGTATAAATGTTTGTTTGTAATACATTTTCCATGTGAACCATGTAAATTGTTCGTTACTGGACTTACTTGACCTGTTGCTACTCATTATACGGAGTCAGCCATAGTGTATCATATACCTGTTAAAATTAGATTGCTAAAGGAGAGCTTTTAATGCTCATCACGTTTATAATCATGTCTGAAATCATTGGATATATCATGCATTAATGAGTGTTGATTGCCAATTGGAAATAAGTGGCAATCAAAATTTGGGTGCAGTGTCTGATAATAAATAAGAATGCATGACAAGGCAACACAAATAATTAAGTTTGAATATAAAAAAAAGAAGAACAAAATCCTTAAAACTCAGAATCATCAAAATCTTTTGTTTATAGCTTCTACACTCTAAAGTCTGTTGGATATAACTGCTCGGTGTTGTTTCTTCAGTATCCACACCTCGATACTGTATCAATCCGTAAAATAATTTTTTAGAAAAATAATATAGTTATAACTCCAGGTCTTAAGATATGTAAAAGAAAATAAGTGAAACCAACAATTTTATTAAAATCAATATTCTGATCATAGGTCCATAAAGACTGATATGAAACCAGAATGAATATTTTATCCAACCTCTTAATATGTAAACACTACTTCCACAACAAGAGATTGTTTTTTCTGGAATTCCAAAACTTCCAATGGAAAATTCCACTAAATTATCACCAATTTTGTTTCAGGAACATTCTAAGCTCATAAACAAGGTTAGATCCTGCATTCATAATTTAATAAATATTTTATTTACTACTTTTAATTGTGACAATCTGGTAAACACAACCCTCAATCAATGAAAAAGATCAAGCACACAATCAAAATTAAATATAAACAGCCGTTAAGAAGACAAAATATATAATATAAAATTTGATACACAAACTAAATTTGTAAAAGGTCACTGTCTGAAATTATTCCAAAATTTCAAAACTTTTAATAAAAAATTGCACTAATGCAGCTATTGATAACACTGGAACAGAATGGAAAAGACAATGCATGCAAATAAGACAGTTACTGCATTAAAATTGTATGATAAAAAGAAAATCTGCATTTTTTAAGGAGATATAAAGAAATATTTCACATGCATTGTGGAAACATTTTGAACTGTTACTTGTGACAATATGTTCACACTTCCCAAGTGAAATATTTCCTTATATTAAATCAAAAACATTGATATCCTATATTTATCATTAATAAGATAAAAATAACAATAATATCATTTTTCTTGCATTCCAAACCCACCTGCAGTTGAGATCCCCACTCATCTATTTGTGAGGGCTTGTAATGAGCCATTACATTTGGGTTGTGCATAATGACTGTCTCACCTCCTGGGAACTCTAAACGCTTGTGCCACACTCCAGATGTAACTGCCTGACGATATTCATCCTGCGATGAAATCACAATACTTAAATTTAATTTACAGCAGAAATCAAGCCTTATTCCACTATACTGCCTGACAAAAGAGTAGAAAGAGAGGCCAGTACTGGAGTCTGATTCATTGGCTACATTTGCTGTTGGCCATGATAATGAATATGCATTGTATGTAATGGCAATTCTGCATAATCCTGGCTATAAATAAAGCACAAAGAAAAATAAATGAATAATTCAAATATCAGTACATATTTATGACCAATATGCAAGTGGCAAAACACCACCTCATCTCTGAGAACATTTCAGGGGTCTTAATGAGAAGAATAATTGTGCTGTATATAAACAAATTTTTTTTGATGCAATCTGTTGAACAATCAATATTATTAAATAGTTAACTGCAAATCTTCTTTACTAAATACAATTCTAAACTAACAGATCGATAATCTACAAAAGCATCCTTCCTGATCTTCACCTTTTACCTTTAAAACACCAACTCCTTTGGGAATAAAAAAGGGAGTCAACCACTTGGCTTAATCTGATCATAAGTTTCTGATATGAATTGTGAGTTAGATCTATCTAAATACCTGTTACAAATTGACTTCAAACACTGTGATGAATGAATGCAAGAGCCTTTCATTCCAGCCAAAATAACGAAAACTAGAGCAATAAATCCCCAATCCCCATACCTTTCATTGCATATCTTAGTCTCCTTTCCCTCCATTACAGTACTTACTGAAATGATGATCCAGTACCGTTAGACATATTGCAAAAACCCATAACCTATATATCTTCCAATTACAATTGCATATATGTTGGGTCAGAAAATATTAAAAATATTAACTGTACAGCGAGAACCCTCAAAACTGAAAACCTTTGTTACCCCGAATAAATCTTTTGTTTTTACATTTTGGTCTATCAAGGATTTTGCAGATCTGAAAGTCTTTATTTCTAACTGCTTATGTGGAGAGATATAATTTAATTATAAGAGCATCATTGTAGGTGCATATGAGTGGAAACAATTACGAAAGCTATTGTCTGGGGGTTTTATTTTTAAAAAATTAAACACATGTACTTCATGAAGACTTAGTTAAACAATATACATTCCTCTGAAAATCACATCCTGTCACATAAATAAATACAGTTCTTCCTCATAGAAATACAACCCTCATCACATGAAGAATTAGATATGTATAATACTTCAAATCAGAATAATGCTTTGTATAATTCATAATGTTCCCTGTTCAATAACCTGACTTCAAAAGGTATGGAGCATTACATGCTTTTTTCTGACATGATTTTTCATAAATGTAGTTTCTGTTAATCCCTCTATTTTTGTGCCATATCCAAATAATGTGTTGTCTAAGCAATTGCAAAGATTTTTTAATCTCTGTATACTGTCTTAAACTTAAGTGTATGTCACTGAGTGAATCTGACTTTTAGAACACTGCTTTAAGCAGCTTAGTCTGTCTCCATTTGCGAAGCATCAAAAGTGAGGCCACATGCATCAGTAATAAAACCCTCATAAATTAATACATGATACATTTATTTAAAAAGACACACAATGTTCTGCTGATCAAATGTAAAATTGAATAGCATGAATCGCAATTAGATAATAAGCTAATAAACGGTCTTTCTAAACTGCCTTACATACTATCATTCAATTAATAATTGGCCATATAAACTGGCTTTTTGTATAGTATGATGACTTCAAAATAGCCTACTGTTGGTGCAGATGTCCAATGTTGATTTAACCATGTGTAACCTTGGTATATTTACTGGGTTTTGTCTCACAGATCACACCATAAAAGCACTTACTAACAATAATTAATCTGTTCAGCATATATCATAAACTAAAATATTTCCAAAACTGAAATGAGTTTCTTTTTTGGGGGTGGGTGGGTGGGTTAGAATTTGGTATTCAGAGTTGAGGAGTTTGGGTTTACTGGGTGGGGAAAAAAATGATATTAAGGAAGGAAATATTTGAGACTAAAATAAAACAGTCTTCTTGAGAGGGTTCTGGTTTACTAAGGTTTCGGTTTTTCGAAGTTTCACTGCTGACACTGAACAATGGAATGGATATAAAGAGTGTATAACAAACCACAATGAATGAGGAAAATGTCTTTTAAATTCAAAACATTTTGTTGCTGACAATGACAGGCTTGCAGACTAATGATTAAGGGTTACACAAAATTAAAGTTAACATTGAATGGGAAAAGTATGCGATAATAATTTCACTTACTTTGAAAGGTAACTGCACATCACAGTTTTAGCAAGTGTAAAATTTGGGTCAATTTAGCCAGCTAACAAAATTTTACCATCATGTAATGCCCACTAACATTTTGTGATGGCTACATAATTGCCAACAATTACTCGGAAATCAGAAACTAGTAGCCCCAATATTTCGAAACATCATGTTATTATGAACCTAGTATCAACTAGAGAGCAATGAACACAATATCAACTAGTTAGCCTAAAGCACAATATCATCCAGTCAGCCTTGAACACAATATCAACTTGTCAGCCTTGAACACAATATCAACCAGTCAGCCTTGAACACAAAATCAACCAGTGTGCGTGTGTCAATAAGTTTATCTGATAATTCATCATTGACAGTAGCTATTTATGTTGTGTATACTTTATGAATCAACTGTATTTATGATAATGTGGATGTAATTCACTTTAGCAATGATCTATAATAAACTGATCCAAAACAAGTCTTAATCTTAAGGTGTGGAAATGAAAGTCAGTCGGACAGAGATGTGTACATATGCAAAAGTGATTTCATGTCGAGCTTCCACCAAAGCAGATTCAATAAAATCTAAACAATTCTACATACTCAAGCTATAAGCAGTGTAGTTTCTGCCAAGCTGCAAATTCTTCAGTACAAAAAGTTTTCACATACTTAACTACTTTCTTTAAAAAAAATTCTGAGCATTCTTTCTTATATTACTTAAATCTTACCTCCAATCTGTCTGCAATATTTTCATCATATGGTACATATCGATTGTCCAATTCCCGTTTGTAAAACCAACTGCAGCGTTTCACCTGTGTTGGTTCTTCTTCCCAGTAAACTGCACGTCGAAGTCGGTCCACCAGATTTACATCATAACGACCACCATCTGTTGCAACTATAGCTTCATGTGCATCTTGAGTAGCACCTGAATATATAAAATAAAAACTGATATTAAAAAAATTGGCATTCCAAACTTAGAACTTCTTTTAGCAAAATATCTTGTCAGACAGCATATACAAGTCGTACCCAAATGCAAACTGCATAGCCCTTGATTCACCACTGCATAATGTGTTGGCAAATCTGGGTCTATTCAGACTGCTAGAATTCATTAGTAGAACAAAAAACAAAAGCTCTATTCTTCCATTGCATTAAAAATTGGCGGATTAGGGTCTATGTTGTTTACAGTTGGGCCCATTTTGTAAGCAAGTAGAGATGGCAATTTGTTAATAGCTTTTAGATTTTGTTTTTATAAGTAGGAAGTACTCCGGTAATTTGAAATATAAATATTACACAAAAACAAGTGAAGAAATTGATGCAGATACAATGAAACTAACAGAAGAAAAATGTTTTAAAATATATTTTTTCATCCCCATTGACACAATAAAACTAAGGTCTAACAGCTTAATCATTTTCCTGATTTTAAAATATGATTTTTATCTGTGCCTCATACATAGTGTCATCATGTTCAACTTAGCAAGGGTAGTTTGATTAACATGTACAACACTACCTCATCATAAGACCCTTCATTATAACTAGGAAGTGGTGAATATACATTCAGTACATCTTCTTACCAATTTTGTAGGCATCCTCCAGTTTCAAAGAATCCACAATAGAGAAAGGATACCATATTGGCCTTCCCTCTACAGTCTTACAGAAGCACCAGTGATGCTCAAGTGGAACATAACCCCCTGATTCTGGAGTACCCCTTTGGACTCCCATTCCCTTAAGCTGAGGAACTGCTTGTGCTGGAGGAGGTCCTACAAAGTGCACAGGTGGAGGAGGACCTTGTGGTTTAGGAGCAGTATATAGTTGTGAAGTGGCAGATGTTGGCTCCAACATTGCTGCAGTTGGAAATCCCTGAGAAAAAGGGATGGGGGCTGGTGGTCCAGTCATCAAAGAGGCAGTGTTTACATAGGCCTCTTGTTGGAACTGTGCTCGCCGTAAAGGTCCTTGCACTCTAAAGGCATTAACAGAACCTAATGAAAGAAATGAAGTGAATTTTACGAAGAGTGAAAACAAAATAGACACTAAGCATGACATGATTTTATCTTTTCAAACAAATTTTTCCTTATCTGATCCGAGTTTTATCTAAATATAATTAAATACATATATATACCTTTCTGACAGAAAGGTTATGATTATCAATAATATAGATAACTCATGGAACTGACAGTTATCAGAATAATCCAATGAAGTAAAATCTCAAAATGCAAATTACAATGAAGGCTTGTAAATATGGTCCATAACTACCTACACTTCTATAAATATTTCATGTAAATTTAACAATTTTTGCTACAATGACTTTGGATTACATTATATGCACACACAAAAAACAATATTTCTTCATAATTAAAATAAAACTTTGCTGATCAAAATGACATTTGTTGTAAAATGAAACATCCATAGAGATACTGTTCTGCAAAACCTAGCTGGAGATATTCCTGAATACAGCATTCAGGACCTGGAATCCAGATTTTGATTAAATAACAATTTGACCTTTTAATGACAGTCTGGGAAAAACGACATCCAAATGTAAATTTTCAACTTATTATCTGCTATACAAAAAGTGAGTTTTCCATAATGACAAAACAACCAAGATTTAAATTTGTAAAAAATACAAAACATTTGTATTAACTTGCTTTCTTGTTGAATGTGTTAAATACTTGTTTTATTTTCTAAACAACATAACAGTATCTGGGCCCAGAGAGGCCATCTCACCTCTGTCTGCATGGGTTCGAGTCTAAGATCTGGCTAATGTAGTTATGTGAGAAAGCTTGCCAGTAGCTTCTCGTGGGTTGGTGGTTCTTTCCGGGGGTTTTCCCAGGTTACTCTTCCACCAATAATACTGGCCGCCATGTATAGCCTATCATATATTCAACAACAAAAAAAAACAAAACAACTATGGTGGTTTTAATTTTCCGGAATAAATATTTTCCTCTTAGAAAGGAATTTATGAATTCTCCTTACAGTTAATGTAGCCCACACTGAAATGGTGGAAGGTGAAATAAAATTTATTCTTCCTTTTATAGCTGATAAATAAAATGTGTACATTCCAGGTAATTGATACATCATTTTCAAAATTGGAATTCATTTGGAACACAAACAGAATTTATCCTAAACACTTTTGTTATAGAAATTTTAATAATATTTGGGATTAAATTCACCATACTGTAAATTCCTTTTTAAATCTTTACTTTGTATCACTGGGAAATAAATTAGTTGTTGAATTTTATATGTTGGTTTTCATTCTTTTCTGTTACTTAATTTAAGACCATTGAGCTATAATAAGGTGGACTCAACAAAAATACATAAATATTCATACCTGTATTCGAGACTGATGGTGGGGTGTATCCCAAGGGACTTGGATTGCTCATTGGTGGTTGCAAAGGTGGCTGTGCCCCACTCGCTCCAAAATGACTGCTTGGGGGTGTTGGGGTTTGTCGTGGCGATCCCTGAGGAGAACCTTGCAGTCCTGGTGGGGGTGGTCCATGACCAATTTGAAAGCTTGAACTGGAGCTAGCAGTTCCCTGGAAGAGGTTTGAAATTGCTGGTGGCTTCTGTAAAATTGCCTGGGATGATGAGGGTGGAGACTGTCCAACAAAGCTGTCTACCTCACCTAATCCATCATCTTTAATGTAAAATTAATGGGGAAAAATTGTATAAAGTATAACTAAAAGCAAAGCTTGATGTAACAATTAAGTTTCCTCACCAATATGGTGTTCTCTTGTGAAAGGATTTAAATTTATTTTATGGTATACATTGTATTTCTCTCTTGATTAGAACAGCTTTTTCGCTAAGACATTCCCATTTAAATACATAGGAGTAATTTCCTTGTTGCCCACTGATTTAAAGATGATCCGCATTGAAAAATTTGTTTTGATTCCTACCATCTCAGTCATTAGCAGTTTCACATTATAACCCAAGCACCTTGATTCAGTCAGCATCTTATTTTTGGGTTTAAGGCCTCAGTAATTACCTCCCCCTCCCCCAATTCTATTATATTAATGCCTCAGCAAATATATCCCCCAGATTCACAGCTGAAGCACTTTTGGCACACAGATGATGAACATAAATTACCATCATATAACTGTACAAGCTTGTGTTGTTGTTGGGGTTATTTCTGTGCTGACTGGCCCATTACCTTGAAAAATTAATGACCAGTTTTTAAAACCAAGTGAAAGAATAGTAACTGAGGTTGGAATTCCTTATGATTGGCATAAATATCTGGGTAAAAAAATGTTAAGCTAAAAATGTTATTTTCAATGATATACTAGTGCAAGTACATGATACAGTACATGCTCATTTACTCTGTTTTATGTCTGAATTTATAAATATTTCACTCCAACATGAGTTTTTTTTTAAAATAAATGACTGTTTCTGAATGAGACAACCATTTCTTTTTATTTCAGATACGCAATGAACACGCAAAGAGTTTTTATATTTTCCCAAAACCTAGTCAAAACCAATTCTATAGTAACTACTACAACTGACCATAATACTATATACTATATACATGTACTATATACTATATAATAATACTAACACCCAGTGCCTTATAGCGATTGAAGAACAACAATGAGACAAATTATATTGCTGGAGAAAATGTTTATTATGACTAAAAGAAGTGAAAAGATCAGACCACTCCCAACACGCCTGTTTTAATGTTGGTCCATCAATATTGGGGTGTTTTAAACAAAAAGAAGTAAATACATTTACATCATATGACCTTAAAATGTACACCTCTCCCTCGAAAACTTGCACACAGTGGGGTCCACAAACATAGGCTACACTATAAGCGAGGGCAAGAGTTACTGAGGTACATCCAAAAACATTCACTTTGACATCAAGCGGAATTAGGGACTCAGGGAGCTAAATGACTGAATCCTCATTTTACAATCAAGTCGATAATAATTTTCAAGAACATACTTTTTCTAATGAAGTTGTTGATTATTCTGTTTAAATAACATTTATTTTCAAATGTGCAACATGTGAAAGATCGTTCCAACTGGTTTCAACAACCATCATGTTTATGCAAAAAATAACTGTATTATGTTGTTGCTTTTTGTTTTCTGGATGAGTCTGGTTTCCGTATGTGTTTAATAGTATCCTGCCAAATAGGGAGTCCATTGAGCAGGGAACTAGACTAACTGATACACTACCAAACAAGATTCCCTTTTTTTAAAAAACATGTTACGTTTAATTTATGAGACAATCATCTACGTTGAAACACGATGTTTGTAGTGTTTATTACAATATTTATGTTGTGATTTCAATGGAAGTAATAATGAAACTTCTTATCATTGAGGATATATATAAAAAGCCAGTTCAAGAACTTTCTGTAATTCAATTTTCCACAATGGTCCATATCTGTGAAATCAAGCTCTTTGTTTTACAGAGTATTCATTTCCAGCTCCTATCTACCATTTTCGATGATAAAACAAGTGATTTATCAAAGTTTTTTACCAATTACGATCACAATTTTATTTAAGTTCAACAAATAGGAATCAATCTTGGAGATATTTTCTAGTTTAAAAAATGGAATACATGCCATGCAAGAATGTAAGTATGAAAATCTGAAGTAGTTTACAAGGAACCTGCTAAATTACCTGAATTTCAAACTCCAACTTATTATTGTTGACATCCTCGGGCTTGAGGAAATATTGTCGACATAGGCAGATGTCAAGATTAGCGGGAATGGAGCAGAACAAGATACAAGTTAAAGTTATCAGTACCTGTCGTAAGTAGGTAGCATTTACACGTTGAGAAAATAATGGCAATTTTGAGCACATGAAGACAAAAGAAGTGTGAAATACACTTGCATATTGACAAATTACATTTTGGTTACCTTTGTGTAATAAAATCCACAATAAAATATTGCACTGGTCACATCCTGATATGGAAAACATTACGATATTCAATGTCAGCATTAGTATATGGTTGCATAGTTATTTACATGCTTCAAGTAATGTACTTAAATTGGCCTAGATTTTGGTCAGCCAGTACCCATCTTATTGAGGCTACCAAGGGGATAGGGCTATTCACAGGGAAATGAAACCCTGTCAACAAGTTGGATTAAACAGTACATGTATTCTCCACAAATCCTTTTGTATCTGATATTATGATGAACTTTAAAGCGACCAAACTAACCAAATGTTGCAGCAAAGTTCTCCACCCTAATTTTTTTTCGCAAATTCTTTTGCTTGTTTGATGATCATATCATAATCTATGGATAAGGTTGAATGTGCAATGCAGGTTTTATTGAACCAGTTTATTGTGTCTTCAAATTTAGCAGCCTTCTGCTTCTTCCTCTGGGGAGCACAGTTACCTTCAACATAGTCTTTATTTATAGACTCGGCAGCTTTCATCCATCCTGACAGGGTGTTATGTTTAAATATAAAGTTAAAAATGAACTTTTACAGCACAACAGATGTGTTTTAATTACTGACCATTTTGGAAAATACAAGAATCTATCGGTATTCATTGCTATTTCATAAGTCGACATGAGAGGTCTTTATATGACCAAACAAAAGCCTGTTGTTTACATTTTTTATCTGACTGCAACATTAAATCCTGACAGCAAGATCAACTAATTGTTGTATAAAGTCTTGGTCGGAACTGGCAACATGCCGACATAAATGATTAGGCAGGAAAATTAAAGCCTGGCGGCAAGATAAACTAATTGTTGAACAAAGTATGGGTCAAAATAGGCAGCTTGTCGACATAAGTGATGTCGATATAAGTGGGTAGACTGTATATTTTTTATTCATTTCATTAAAGAAACATACTTTCTCTTTCAGCATTCCTGCTTCCATCCCATTGCAGTCAATGAAATGTAGGTCACTGGAACCTGAAGAAACATCCATTGCTTGTGTCAGAATTAGACTCCATTTGGAAAAAGATATCAGAGAAGTCAAGTCTGACTAAAGCAATATTACTTTAAAGTTCTGGATATGGGCTGCCAAGTTTCAAGTTTGTGAGATATTCCTGAAAATTGTAACTATTGTTCCCTGTCAGTTAACCTGTGAACACACTGCCGTTATTTAGGCAGTAAGGCTTAGAGAGAGAGAGAGAGAGAGAGAGAGAGAGAGAGAGAGAGAGAGAGAGAGAGAGAGAGAGAGAGTTGTGCAAGTTGCAATATCCTTTTTCAAGATGGAAAAGAGTATCAGTATATTTTTGAACACCAAATATTTTATTTGACCCACAACGGATTTTTTAAAACAATTTTACATCCCTGGGGGTTACATTGAATGTTGATACAATCCCTGTACTGTAGCGTTTATAATATTAGGGTAGACGTCTTATACTGGATGACTAAATCAGTAAGCATCGCGATTCCTTATAATAAAAATCATGTCAGACAAAACCTGCAAGTGTACGAAACACCACACAAATTTAACAGACATCCATTAATTTAATGATTGCTTGTCATCTCATAACAAGAAGCATAATTTGATCAAAATATATACCTGGCCCAAACAATGATGGTTCTGCCTGAATAACTGGCATAAGAATATCTCTTTGTTCTGGGGGATCAAGTGTAAGTCCTCCTCCTGCAGGCTTAAAAAGCAACGGGGGAGGGGTAGAGTCTTTCTTCCCCTTATCTGCCATATTGAAACACGTCGAGAACGGAAACGGAAATCAGTTACTGTAATGCAAAAGAAACGCTGAAACAGTTACGTGTTTATCGACCAATACTGTCATACGGCTGTTATTGGTTATGTATGAGGGATGCCACTATGCACTGTTGGGTTCGACTCTACGAAAATCTTTTCTTTATTAAAACAAGTTTTCCCCTTCATTTTCATTCAACGTATATGCGGATTTATATATTATTTGAAAGACTTATAGACAATTCGGCCCAAAGACCATTCGGCCCAAGACAATTCGGGCCAACTTTGCGATAGTTGTATAAAGATATTTTTCTTCAAACAGCAAGTAGATACTATTTAAGATATTTATGTGTGTGTGAGAGGGGGGGGGGGATGCTGAATATTTTGTCAGTTTAGTTGCTGCAACATCGACCTCGTTCCAGTTAAGTTTATTTTTTATTGTGTGCATAATCTGAAATCTTGACACTACCAGTCATTATTGTCAATCATAGTTCCTCCTTTACTCCATACAAATTAGAAATGAATAAACTGATTACTAGAAATTGTTATTGATAATTCATTTACTTTTTTTTGGGGGGGGGGGGTGGTTGGTTCTATCAGTTACATTTCTTTCTAAACAGTCTATTTTACATTTAGTATCGTTATTAGTTTTCGATGACTGTCAAAAAAAAAATCATTGAAGAAACCAATATTGTGGCTGACTACGATATCGCAATTTGAATATTTTGATAATTAATTTTTTTTTCTTCCATAGCGCCATTATCATGTACATAGTTTATAAGTTACTAGTTCATCATTACCAGTTTATTTATGGAAAACGCGCGTGTGTGTGTGTGTGTATGTGTGTGTGTGTGTGTGTTATTTGTTTTAACGTAGCTTTAATATTTTCTTGGTCATATCGCTACGATGTCTGCAGGGGCCCTGAGTGGCCGAGTGGTTCAGGTGGGTCATCAACGAGTTCAGGTGGGTCATCAACGGGTTCTCGTTGTTCTCGTTCAAGTCGTTGTTGTTCTCGTTCTAGTCGTTGTTGTTCTCGTTCTTCTTGTTCCTGAAGTCGTACAGCGCTTACTATATCACCAGGAAGTGTATTTAAAGATTCCTTTGTTTGTTTGGATCTCTTTGCTATTTTTTCAAGAACAGGAAGAAGGGCTGGTCTTTCATTCTCTAGTTGTTCCTCAGGAATATCTCCCCATATTGCTCTTTCAGTGGTCGATACGACGTCTTTAGTTGCTGTAGTAATGGGTTTGAACAGCTGTTGAGTGTCTGATGCAAAATCAGTCTGAAACTGTTGTCTCGTTTGGAGCATATTTCGAACGGAATCATGAACTGGAATAAATTTCTTAATCGAAGCTAATCGTTGTCGTGCTAATTTAGTTGTCAGGGCTTCACCCACCATTATAATTTAATGTACGATCTAAATGTAGTGACGAAGTCACCAGTGAAAAATCCATAGGTGAGTAAGCACACATACCTGTCTATAGAATTCTGTTTTAGGTGAGTAAGTGCATACCTGTCTGTTTCATACCTTGTATTACTCGTGTATGTATGGTGTGTTTACTGTGTTGAGGCAATCAAGGGAGTGGGGGATTTTCATTTCGGCGGATAATCTCTTTTATTGTCTTGATCTTAATTGTGCGTTTGATTTCATATTGCTGCCCCAATTCTTTTCTTATTTTTTCGACAACAGTGAATAACGGGACGAACTTATTGATGTCGTTACAGAATGCAAGGGAGTCACAAATAGCGTGCTGAATTCTCTTTATAAAGGAATAGGATTTTGATAACACATACCTGTTATTCCTAGCGCTATCATCAATATCTTGAAATTCAGAAATAATTTGATCACAATTTAATTTATTTGACAATTGAATTCCTTGATTTTTCAAATTTAAAATTTCGGTTATAATCTCATTGATATTTTCAGAATTCATTTATATAATATATTATATTTCTAAGATATTTTATTTTCCCAAAAAAATTGGAGTTCAATTTTGACCCGTTTTTGTATGAACTCCGTTCGCATTAAGATGTATTCACATCTTATTGTGCCTAGAGATATATATGAAGGTTATATATCATGATGAACTCCGTTCGCAATAAGGTGTTATTCACATCTTTTTGTGCCTAGAGATATATATGAAGGTTATATATCATGATGAACTCCGTTCGCAATAAGGTGTTATTCACATCTTATTACGTCTAGAGATATATATGAAGGTTATATATGATGATGAACTCCGTTCGCAATAAGGTGTTATTCACATTTTATTATGCCTAAAGATATACATGAAAAACCCCATTTGGAACCCCTCAGGTGTTATTTACATCGGAGAGACCCTGAGGTTACATATATAAGACAACACATCCCCATTTGGAACCCTTCAGGTGTTATTCACATCTGACCGGGCACAGATGTACCACGAAACATAGTCTGCAAGAGGAGATCAAACTCGTCAAATAGCGGTTTAGAACTTCAAGAAGAGCAGCAGAGGGGGTGAGTCCGACAACTACATTTACAAGGCGTCAATTCGGCAACCAAGGCTTCCTCGTAAATGCTTAATAGAAGTCTCCATTCGACAAAACAGAATGACGCCAGGTTATGTCACCATTTGTTGCTGCATCACGGGAAATCGAAGATTTTCAACAACTTTGTTGTGATTTCACACAGACCTTATTTGGCAAACCAAGGCTTGTTCGTAAATGCTTAATCAGCACCCCCGTTGCTGCTGCGGGTTAACCGAATTAGCCATAGATACGGTCTAATCCAATACGATATCGTGTCCGAGGATCGTGTATACTAATCGTTACAAATCCATGTGGGGTGGCTCTGGCGCCGTTAAAGAAATTTTGAAATTTGTTAAAATCCATATCGGAGCACCAAGTTTGCCAGATATTTCTGAGTGTATGAGTATCAACTCCGTTAAATACACATAATAGATTACAATTATCTCTGATAACCTTCGGGATCTGTGTGTAACGTTGAGTGACATACATCACGTCTTTGTTTTTATGCCGCCCTCGGGAAAATATCAACGCGGGATTCTTTTGTTTGTCTAACATCACATCGTCGTACACAACAAGATTGTTAATGAATACATCTAAGTCTTCCGCGGATGGTGCTTCGTCGATATCTGTGATAAACTCAATAACGTTTCCACCGTAAGCTTCTGAAGCATTTTCATTATAATCTTTTAGCACTTGATAACAATGCTGATTATCCACGCTCGGGGCAACTAAATATAATTTGTCCCAGGTCATATACTTCATTATCATCGTGAGCAGCAACTGAGTTTTACCACTTCCGGACGGTCCGATGATAATCATCCTGATAGAGTTTGGTAACATATCGTGATGTTTTACTTGTTGTTTTTTTTTCTTTAGCGCTGAGAAATCAATCACTTCCATTAGATATAACATAAATATATTATGGATCTATATTGTGTGAAATGTAAGAAGCGTACACCAACTATTGACCCAACGACTGTTACCACAGAAAATAACAGAGAAGCGGTCACCGGCAAGTGTGAAATATGTGGTACAAAAAAATATCGATTTGTGAAAAATTCTACGAATTTTCAACAAAAAAAGCGGTGGTGATATCGCCGCCAAGCTAGCTAAACTCCTAGGGTTACCATGGAGGAAGTATCCAGGTGAAAAACACCTTCCAGGATATAGTTATTGTGGACCGGGAACACGATTAGATATCAGAATTGATAATCAGGATAATCCTAACCCGGGAGAAAATCCGATAAATGCTATCGATGAAGCATGTCGGATACATGATATAGCTTACCGGAGTGGTGATTTACAACAACATCATCTCGCAGATGTGAAATTGATTTATGCGTTGAATTCTATCACTGGAAACACTAGTGTTTCATTCAAAGAAAAATTGGCTTCATGGTTGATAAAATCCGCTATGAAAGGTAGATTGATGTTAGGTGCTAATAATTAATAACAAAATGGAATCTATTTATTATTCTCCAAAAGGATACTGGAAGGGTAAAGCATCTATTGGTAAACTCGCTAGCGCAGCATCGGTGAAATATACCACTGCAGCAGATTGGTTATCTAAACAGGCGATATGGCAAATTTATCTATCGCCGCCTAAACAAATTAACTACTCGCATTTTGATGTGACCGTTCCTAATGAGGTTCATCAGACTGATATATTATTTCTGCCACATGATAGTGGTTACAAATACGCGTTAACTGTAGTTGATGTTGCGAGTCGATACAAACAGGCAGAGCCATTAAAGACAAAATCATCAACTGAAGTTGCTTCTGGGATTGAAAAGATTTATCGAAGGGGTCCTCTGCACTGGCCAAATCTATTACAAGTTGATCCTGGCAAGGAATTTCAGGGTGCGGTTTTATCAACGATGAAACATCATAATGTCACCATCAGACGAGGACATACTGCACTACATCGAGATCAGGCAATTGTTGAACGGTTTAATCGGACACTTGCTGAGCGGTTATTTGGATATCAATACGCGAAAGAATTTATTCAACATAAACGATCTCGTGAATGGATCAAGAGATTGCCAGCTGTGATTACCGCTCTCAATAATGAGATTACTCGAACAATCAACATGAAACTTAACGCGATTAAGAAAAAGTCTATACCTAAATCCCCACAAAAAGATTTTTCAAAACAACCAATACTCGGTAATGTCACTGTTAGGTATTTATATGAACCAGGAGAGCTTGAAGGTGGTAAAAAAAAGAGCTACTGATCCTATTTGGAGTGTTACTGTACATTAAATATCTAGCATAACACGATCCACTGGTAGACCAGCAATCTATAAATTGGATTCAACTGCTCCTCAGCGAGGATTTACTCGACAACAACTACAAGTGATACCCGAGGATACTCAATTACCACCGCGTGGTCTTAACTAGCACCTCTGCGTCTGTTGCACCCAAGACAAGTCAGCATCACGTTATCTCTGGTATGACCAATACTGCTAATCTTTCTATCCACGGTAAATTGGCGAGGATCTTTATCCGACCAACTCCAACGCATTATACTATTGCAACTCGCGCAGTGATTATTCTGTTGTTGTTTCAGTGTCATTATTAATTCAGCATCAATGTCAAATTCTCGTTTATTTTTTTTATCCTTTTGTTTATAACCAGAGAGTTTTCTTCTGATTATGTCCTTGACGTTGTCAGCGCTGATAATATCACTTATTGTAGTGCCATTATCATCTCCTGACTCTGTCAGGGCAACTCTTCGAAGTTGATTTATTCTCCTTACTCTGGACACTGCAATATAAACTAAATTCGACCACTCAATGCGATTATCTACTATCCAAATAATTGTGTCTGTGATAGTTAATCCTTGTGAAGAGTGTATTGTCGCTGCATAACCTAGCGTCCATGGAGATTTATCAGCACGCAATGCATCTTCGACGACGCTGATATCAAACATCACAATATCATTTAATACGAGAATCTGCTTCTCACGCTGTCCAGGAATATCAACTTCGATATTCTGCTTTCGTGTATCCGAAGGTCTAGAACAGAGTGGTACTGGAAGTGTTGCAAATTTTTCTTTGTGTATTTGGAATAATTTTATCTGAAGTGCGTCTCTGACTATTTTTCTACTTGCTACTATCAAATCGTTTGGTCTCCATGTTTCGCAAAAATCATTCATGGGAATTTCTGAAATTATTTCACGCGCTATTTCACATTGGATTCTATCCGGTTGTAATCTAATTAGTTTTTGAACTCGCGTAATTGTTCATCAAGTGCTCTATGATCAGTATTAATCTCTTCATAATAGTCTACGTGTGATTTTAACCAATCATGTGGGGATAAACCAGCAAATGGTGGTGGTTGACCATGATCGCCGCACATAGTAATTTTTGTTGTTTTCATTGATAACCATTCAAGGAATATTTGTAATATTTTCAACGATACCGTGCATATTTCATCCAATATAATGACATCAGGGATAAATTCTCACCTATTCGATCAGGAGTCCATGAGTCACCTTTCCATCGAAAGAAGCTGTGATAAGTACAAGCATTTACCCCACGCTGTATCATCTCTCTTGCAAGTCTATGAGTTGGTGTTAACACAACCATATTTGATTTACCCTGAAATAATTCAATCACACGAGTTGTCTTTCCTGACCCACCACAACTGTTTAAGTAAATAGTTTTATATCTACATACAGGATCAGATATCGGTGGTGCATTAGAAAATTCTGATGTTTGGTTGCTTTTAAAATATGTATCGTCCATCGTAACATTAGCAGATTTATAATATTCGTGTAGCGTCTCCTTTTTAAATCTCCAACACCCCCATTTTTCCTCCGGATCTGTAAATGCAGCCACTGCTGATCTGTATTTCTCGTGTATATACATCGAATTAGTGGCTACTCTAACCGCGGTATTAGGAAATCTATTTATTATCGAAAATGGATTAATAGCAGAGTAACTAAGCATAGATGATCTTAAATGTGTATGTTGGGAACTATATCCATCACAGTTGGTAACAATTGTACCTAATCGTTTTCCAATTAGATAGGAAAGAGTCTTTACGATTTACAATCGATTTACAAGTTTTCCATGTTTCGTTAAATCTGAAGCAATAAAATCATATTCAGCGCTGTCTATGATCAACTGCGAAGAATATTTTTCATTGTCATATCTTCCACCTTGAGTAAATTTACCGATTATTCTTCGTCCAAAATCTTTTGCTTGTCCATTTTCAATTTCAAATAACTGTTTAGAACAATACATGATTTGTTGTTTATTAAAATCGGGAAAATGTTTTCGTTGTTCGCTAATTATACTATCTAGATCGGGTTGTGGTAGCCAAACTTCGGTCTGAGCTCGATAACATATAATTGCTTCGGAAACAATCAGTGATATCAGCATACCACAATCAATCATGTATCTCAATAACACAATTGGCATCCAGTGTTTTTCGGACATATGTCTACCAATCCAAACATAACTACACGGATGTAATCCTGTAGCTAATTCAAATGATACCACACGAGCGAATCCAGTTAAATCAAAATCAGGCAATGGACCATTAACCGTAACACGAGTCATTTCATGTGTGGGGTGTCCAAATCGTTTAAAATATTTAGCACATTCTCCATATCCAAGAAAACTCCCAGGATAACACGCAGATATATCAATTGAAATCATACCCTCGCGGAATAAAAAATCACTTCGTGTTGGACGCCATGAGTCTTTTCTTTTGAGAAGTGAGCTACCACTGATGGAATTGTAAAACTATCCGTTAATAGTTTTTCATTTTCCAGAGATGAAAATTTATTAGCGATTTTTCTCATTCGTGAGTGTAGCGCTTCAGTGCGATATAATTCTCCATTAGGTCTTACCAATTGATCAAATCCTAATTCTGAATCTTCAGTGCTGTGATTTAACCACACTGACACAGGGTCATCTTTACACAACGTGTGAATAGCATCGAATAACTTCTCTTCATAGAAATCCTCCGCAAACTCCTCAGGGATATATCTTACGGTTCTTTCCCATGGGAATACCGTTACTGCGGATGTCCACGCGTGTTCGTTATGATCAATAATTTGGATTGGAGCTCCTTCTGATTTATATTTAGATTCGTGTAATATTTCTCCGGTTATCGTCGCTACCGATATTGGAAATCTTAATGTTTCTTATTTAGTTATATCCTGAATTGTTGCCCCGTGCTCCTTCACTGTCAGTCCCCATTCGGTTATTTTTTACGCCGTCGTTCAGTTAATTTGTTCCCCCGGGATGCACTAGTGAAGTGTTCTATTATTCGTTCTGCTACACAATTCATTCTCGTTGACAAAGTCAGCGGCGATAATTTCATAGGTGCTAGTTTTGTAATACTGGTTTATCATTTAATGGATATATCCCATAAACAACTGCTGTTACAGGATAAGCTCTCTCGTAGTATGCTTTGTCAATTCCAGTTAGAATTCCTGGTTTGGAATCTTGACTCACAACAACAGTTTTTTTTATCTTTCAAGATTGGTTCAAATTTATCTCTGATAATCCATTCCCCTTCCTCTACGATAATGAATTTCATTCTAAAAAAATACCTTTTTCCCCCAAGATGTGAAATTATCTTACCCGCTCTTTCGTCGTTCATGGTAGCATCGATTGAAATACATTGGCATCATCATCAATAATTCGAAATGTTGACCACGTCCATCGTGTTTGAATTCATTAAAACAATCACGAATTTTACTCAACATGGTTCTATCGTCTATTAGACTTTTTGGTATGTCAGAGACTCTGTCGAGATTAAATCTAGCATTTTTCAAAGGCTTAATTTTCGATAATCTCTCGAACTCCTTCATATTATAATTAAAACAAGTATTTGAATAGAGAGTTTATTATATAATATAATGAATTATTGCAAATGGCTCATGATTGGATCAGTAACCCCGTGTAACAAATCATGCAGTAAGGAATTCTGTGGGTATCATATGCAAAGCGTTCGTAACGGAAGTCTTGGCCCGGTCGCTTGAATACAATGTGGTGTAGGAGTGAGAGGAAAATCGCAGTTGTGTCTCAGTTGTGGTGGCAAACGATACAGAGAGTTGAAGCGTTATTATGATAAGAGAATCAAAGATTCCACTAAGAACTCCATCAATGAATCTGATTGTCCCCCTGACAGCGTCCTTGACAGTGTTAACGACAAGATCATAAGAACTCCACAAGACTACATTCATAGATTCACAGGTAATATCATATTTCAACCAAATAATGAATTAGACAAACAAAGTATGTGTATATAAATGAACCAAGAATTTCAACCGCATCCAGTGATCGTAAACTATGAGGCATCCCGTGATGGTATTGTCAGAAATCGTAGCCTGAAGAAGCCAGTTGGTGTTGTGAGTAATCAAGGGTATTTGATATTTGGTGCTGGGAAGATGAAATATTATAATTATCGTTTCGTGTATGAAGTATGTAATGGATTGATCAAAGATGGTTTTGTTATTGATCATATAAATAGTATTAGGAATGATACCGGTAATTCTTTGAATAATTTACAAGCTATCTCTCAGAGTGAAAACGCCAAACGAGGAAAGATTGGTACTTGTAAAATAGTTGGGAAGAGATCTGTATTTCATCATTTAATACAGCAACTAAAGAAGAAAAAATATTCAAGTCTATGAATGGCGCCAGTAGGTATTTTGATATTTATATGCCCTCGGTACAAAGAGCAGCAGAGAATATAACCAATACAGCTTTTTCAAAGCGTTTTAAAAACAGCATTAAGTTTACCTATGTCTAACTGTATGTATCTTGCATTATTTTATAATATCATTAAGGGGAATAACTCGTTTAGGTATATTACGGCTTAACAGAGAAAGGTAATTTCGGTGTCACCTAATTCGATGGTAGTTTTTGATTGGTTGAATACCCTGCCATAATGCCCAGCTGATATCGCTTTTTGTAAGAAAATAAATCAAACACGAAGTGTTTACAAATAGTTGTATTGTTTTTTTTTTTTAATATATTTTTCAAGTATTCGGTCTTACTTCAGCGTTGTCAATGATCACAAAATTCAGTTTAAATTTATACAGTAAAAAAGTCTTACCAATGCGCAATTATTGTGTAAGAGTCAATAAGAAAGTTTGACTTACCTGTGTGTTCACAATCCATGGCTATTGTTATTGGGGCATGTGCACAGTCTTTTATGGGCCACGCGGAGTGAATAATACAAAAAAAATCTATGATTCATTGATGTAAAAAACCTATGATTCATTGATTGTGGTATGTGCATTGATAATACAAAAAAACCCTATGATTCATTGATGTAAAAAAAAAACTATGATTCATTGATGTGAAAAAAAACTATGATTCATTGGCTATTTTTGTACTCTGCGTGGACTATAAAAGACTGTGCGTTGTGCGTACTGTCGTATACGCCATTCGATGTATAAATACACGAAGGGGTTCCATTGGAGTATTAATTGTAATACCCAGAAACCTACCCTGATAAACGGAGGTAAGGCATTGTGCTGTCTTTAGTTAAGTATATATATCCTTACGATGTACTATCATTTTATTTAAATGCTATATATCTAATCGATGATCAATCGCGGCGATTAATCGCTGTAATAATCATCGGTAAGTTTATCGATGAAACTACGATATAATCCAATATCCATTACACGACCTTGAAATGACCGCTGACCGATTTCAGCCGTTTCGTTAATTATCTCCAGAGAATTATTTCCAGCTCGTTTTCCTCCGATGAGAACTTCTAACCGTGATATATCATCAAGGATACTTCTTGAACATGGTGTATTACCACCGCGATAGCCTCTACCGATAAATCTTTTTCTGTTGTACCAGTTGCGTTTTCTTCAGAATCACATTGGACACGTTGGGATACAATAGGCACAATTGGTATCGGTGGTTTTTCTATTTGAGATATCAACTTTTCAGGGTTATTTAATCTTGTATCATTGTGTTGTAGTGTAGACTTTTTGATTCTTGCCAAATATATTTTTTTCCATTCATCCCTAGCAGTTTTAGTGGCTTCATACCCGCTATTCATATATTGTTCTCGTTGACCCTTTGGAAATGAATCGATGATAAATTGAGCAAATTGTTTTTCAGTCATAGATTCTTTCTTAATAGCACTTATCACATCACTTTTAAATATCTTTTCCGGGTTAAGATCTCTTCGTGCTGTTTTACCTTTTTGTTGTTGTTGTTCTTCAAGCGGTTCAGGTAGTGCGCTAACAAGTGGTTCAACTTCTTCAAGTGGTTCAGGTGGTGGTTCTTGTTGTTTTACAGCGGTTACTATATCACCAGGGAGTGTTTTCAAGTATTTTTTTTGCCGTTTTAGATCTTTTTGCGATTTTTTCAAGTTCACCAACAATGGGAGCTGTCGTTGTAGTTATCGGCTTAAATAATTGTTCAGTATCAGCGGTAAAATCTAACTTCGCTTGTTGTTGAGCTTGCAAGTTATCTCTGAAAGAATCTCTCACTGGGAAAAATTTCTTAATCGCAGCCAACCGTTCTCTAGTTAATCTAGTTATATGTGCTTCTCCGACGTTTGCCATTTATATAAAAAATATATCGCTAATTCATCATTGTATCTATGGCTAATTTTGTTAACCCGCAGAAGCAACGGGGGTGCTGATTAAACATTTACGAACAAGCCTTGGTTTGCCAAATAAGGTCTGTGTGAAATCACAACAAAGTAGTTGAAAATCTTCGATTTTTCCGTGATGCAGCAACAAATGGTGACATAACCTGGCGTCATTCTGTTTTGCCGAATGGAGACTTCTATTAAGCATTTACGAGGAAGCCATGGTTGCCGAAGTGACGCCTTGTAAATGTAGTTGTCGGATTCACCCCCTCTGCTGCTAGAAGGTATATTTCGTGAATGGACGTCACATTTACATATATGCATATTTGATATATAGGATAGCACAGCCTTTTTTTAATTCCAAATTCGAGTGTTATGGCGTGTTTGTAAGGCACACATATATACAATGACATGGTTATGGTATTTACAATGAATGATACATGAAATATAACAATGGATTATAGGATGACAATGGTACGGTGGTATGATGGGGGCGATTCTACATTTAAACTGAAACCAATCATAAACCCCACAAAATCAACCCGGTTCGACAAAAGACATTCACACTTCGTGTGACGGTGTGTGATATATGGTTGGTTCAGTTTGAGTTTCGAATGGCTTAAAGCCCCCAATCATACAGAAAAACCTTCCAAATCGGTACCGTCGACAATAATGCCTGGCACGAGATTCGAACGTTGGGCCCCAGGACGAGATCCCAACGCGTATGGAATACGCTAAATGTTCCGATCTACAAGTATGTGCTTTTGAATACGATATATGTAAACAACACACAAAATATCCATTTGAGATTACCTATCTTTCATAAACCGTACACATACCCACACGAGTTATTCCCCTTTACATCCGTAATGGTACTTAAGACTTTCATCGTAAAAAGGATTGTTAACCCTATAGCAGCAGAGAGGGGTGCGACAACGACTTTGGCGTCAATTTTTTTTTTTTTGGGTCGATTTCGAGAAAGCATTGGTTAGCCAAATTGACGCTCCGCCAAGTTGTCGGATTCGCCCCCTCTGCTGCTAGATTTGACTCAGATTGCACAGGTGGCTTACACACTATTGATAATTATTATTGTCCATTAGCAAAACTGGAATTGATTTGAATTAAGTACGGGCTGACGTTTCAGGAGTATACAACATTCATGGGCTGGCTTGCCGAGTTTCTTTCCTCGTTTGCCATAACTCGGACAGCATACAATGGCGGAGATGTGAAACTATTTTCACTCGCCAATACCATACCTGCCATTGCACGCAGTTATCAGTTATCTGATTGGCTAATGGGTTTGAGTCAGTTGGGTCCATTCCCACTCACCTAAGGGTCTAACAATCAAGTCGATAGGACTTAATAGTTCCTTCGATCTGACGACAAAATTAAATAGTACTCTTTGAGTACATAAACGCCTGGGGATATGGCTCCTATTCCTTCCCACTAGCAGTGCTAGAAGTAACCAGTGATACATGCCCCTAGTGGACGAAAAGCACTTTTTATCCAAATATTGATTAATTTATACGGAATAAGCAAAACGAAGATGGACATTGAGTTATTCAACGAAGTAAGACATAGTTGGTTTTGGTTAATGGACGTGGCTTATGTGGTGGAAAAGATTGAAAAAATGCAAATAACCAGGTAGCCTAGACTTTGTGAACATTCTTACAGTGGCGAGAGATCTGCTTGAAAGTATGCTACTTGAGGAAGATGGAAAGATTTTTATCCTTCATCAATATGTGAGAGTTGGAAGTTTAAAGGAGGCTCTTGCTGGTGTCATGAAAGTCTGGTGTTTTCTAGAAGATTTGTTTTGGACAGAGTGGTAATTTGTAAAGTGGGGAGATACAGAAAGCCGGAAGCAAGACGAGAAAGGTGTTGAAAGTAAAGTAGAAGTAAAGAAAAATTAACAAAACTGTGCAGATGAAAGGGAAAAAAAAAACAGAAAGAAGGAAGAGGACTTTTGAGAAACTTAAAAAGAGGTGGATAAAGGTTTGGAAAAAGTTTAGAGCCATATGTGATATCCTGGCTGGATATCCGAGGATGAAAAGAAAAGAGAAAAAGAAATTAATCATTGGAAAAATCAGGAGCTGGCGGAAGAACTGGAGAAAATAGAAGAAGAAATCAAACACCCTTTTCAGGCCACTCATAGTTCTCGAAAAGATTTGCTTTATTTGCCTCAACCCACAAGCTAATATGAAATGTTTCTCCCTGTGTGTGTGTGTTTGGAGTTACTCTCTTCACCCTGATCCACTTACCAGTAAATATGAATACTGTATATGTGCTATATATCTTGTATGATGAGGCGAGATAAAACCTTATTTTTACTGAATAAATTTTCTTTTAATCTGATTTTAATTTTACTGTTTAGTACTACAACGAGTACTACTACTACTACTGCTTATACTACTACATGTATATGATGGTATGTGCGTTGTAGTTAGCTATACTGGCATGCGTTTGTTAAGGATCGTCATAGAAAATATATCGCACCAGTCTACAAAGAGATTTGTTTACAAACAAACAGCTACAGCACTAGATGAGTGTTGGAATTTCGTAAGAAACCAGTCAGGAAAGATCTTGACATTGAATAAGACCTGATACGGACGTGCCGATAGTTGACCTTCAAAAAACGAAAATTAGTTGATTTATGGTGAAGGAGTATGTCAAGTCGGCTTGCTAAACGCTCCTTGTCCCAAAGAGATCCTTTCCCGAAGCCTGTAGACCGTGGGTTGGTAAGTAATATTCGAGCATATAACAGTTTTCAGCGAGATGAATGAACACATGATGCACTTACGTGACCTGTCTTCTTTCCATTGAAGCGTAACCGGATAGTATGGTGTTATAAATTATCGAATAATTGCGGCTTGCATCATATCTGACAAAGTTGTTGCTTTTGAATAAAAAATAAAATAGATAAAGTGTATTGTGTAGTAGAGGTCAGACGTCTAATCTTAAAATGAAAGACCTCGACCCTGATATGTATATTGTGTGCATCGATATCTTACTACCCAAGTAACGGCTCAGTTGCCTTGATTGATTGATTGAGGGGTTTATTCCCGCACAGCGGGGTGGCAAATGTTCCTGGGGGAAGGAATTTGTGCCACATTCCCCATACGTGTATGTGCTCAAAGGAGCACTGTTAATTTAGACGTCAGTCGTAGAACTATATGTCCCAAACGACCTGAATGAAGGGCTTTCATGAGTGTAGTCCTAACCGTAAGACGTATAACATGTTGATCTTAATTTTAGCAAGACGTGAGCAAACATAGTGTAGTCCTAACCGTAAGACGTATAACATGTTGATCTTAATTTTAGCAAGACGCGAGCAAACATAAATATCAGCGTCGGGGCTTACATTGTAGGACTATCATGAGTGGGAATGGGCCCAACACAGACTCATGTTAACAAAGAGTTGATTTCAGTCAGTTATTGACTGTACCAAGTGTGAACCCAAGCAATATGTATTGCTCATTACGATTGGTCGCAACGTCATATGGGGTGGAAATTGTAACACATCTCCGCTGTTATATAATGGCAGAAAGAGCAAGGAACTCTGCAAGCCAGCATGAGCCATGGATGTTGCGCATTCCCAAGAACACCAGCCCGTACTTGGTCAAATTGTACAAATGGAAAATAAAATATGCCAATAAATGAATAATGCGTTTGCCACCATTGTAGTTGGGTCAAATCAAAACTTTTCCTACGTCCTTACAATCGGACATATTCTCGTATATTGTGAATGTTGTAGATGCCCTTCAGATTTTTACTAACTAATATTTCTGAGCAACATGTAAAAGGTTTGGTCACTATTCGATCAAAAAAAGGTTTGAATTTTGAAGCGGTATATTGAAGGATGAAGTTAGTATACATAATAGTTTTATTGAAATGTTCAAATGGGATACCAAGCCATAATGGTTCCCAGGATAAGAAGCATTATTGGTAGCCTAATGAAGGGCTTTACATCAGAACAATAGGCAAAATTTCCAGTAATATCTAACACTTGGCAGCCCATATCAGCACTTTTCTACAAATTAAAGTTATAATGTTTTAGTTAGTCCTACAGTGTAAGACCTCGTCCTTGATATTTTTTGGGCATCAAGGTCTTACTGCCTAAATGATGGCTCAGTCTAGTGTTTTGATGTTGACTGACATTGTAACAAAAGTCACATTTTCAGGAAAATCTCACACACTTGGTCGGCTGTATCAGCGTGTTTCTACAAATTAAAGTTATAGTGTATTAGACCTTATTTAGATGTCCATTTCCTAATAAATTCAAATTCTCACACTAGCCAATGGACCTGTTTTCAAGTTTCATTGGCCCACATTTCAATTGGCTACAAAGCAATGGAAGCCAAGAATGCTGAAATCTGGTTTAGTTGAAGTAATATTCTCTAATGAAACAGATAACAAAAATATATTATGCCTATTGGAACTGTAAGTAACATTTCGTTCAAGAAACATATCCTCCACATGAACCTATTTGAACATACTTTGGCATGCATGGACTATTTGCATTACAACAAATTCAAAGGTATGTCAACGCAAACAGCACAGTAAGCATATTAATTACATATCAATTTGTGGAAGTGTTGATATGGGCTGCCAAGTGTGTGAGATATTCCTGAAACTTTGACTACAGGTAATCAAAATTATGTCACCCAACATTGTAATTCCCTATACAATGCCTTTTTTGGACAGTAAGACCTAGCACTAAAACAAAAATATTGTGACTTGCGTTGTAGGACTAATGTTTTTATCAGACTTTACATACTCTGATGTTTTTTTCATTATAAATTCTAATCCCCAAAAGTAAATGGACATGTTTTCAAGTTCCATTTGTTGGAATGCGATGGTTGTGTGTAATATACCAAAATCAGATTAAAGGATTATAAGAATTTTGAATAATAAAACAAATCTTTCTCAACACTTTTTTTCAGTATTAATATATTTTCATTCATTTGCTGAAGAAGTATACTTTAAATTAATTGATTTCAGCATTCTCAGCCTCCGTTGCATTCCAGCCAGCAAAACTCCAGTTTGTTTGTACCCCCGAACGGTTTTAAAGAAAAAATGCATCAAGGATGTTGGGGATGGTGGTTTTTCTGATTATGTGTTCCACTTAATTTGGTTTTCAGTATATAAAGGTTCACCACCCTTGATGTTATTGCCTGGTTCCAGTAAATATAAATATGGTGAAACTTGTTGATGAAATAGATAGAGAACTGAGCAGATATATATATATATATATATATATATATATATATATATATATATATATATATATATATATATATAACAAACCAAAACGAGCCCCCATACAGGTAAACAAGAATTACATAAAACAACTATTAGAAGTCGTTGCATCAGGAATATACAATGCTTTTAGAAAATAAAACTTTCTCGATTTGCAACGGAATGCACAAATGGATTTAAAGAAAATAGCTGATCTGTTTACTGATGGATTTAGTTCATCATAGGATCGAGTGAACAGACTTAAGTTAACATCTTGTACATTTGCATAACCTGTTTCTTGAGTTCGCTCTACTTCCACTGTAGCTGTTCAGACTCTTGGATCTCAGGATTCTACCTTCAACAATCCGTCTCAGGATACTCTCAGAATGCCTCTCAGAATTGATACGTCATAGGATTGCATGTCTCAGGTGCAATTTTCTCCCTTTTAAATACATATAAATAGAGACAGCCTAAATTTCATGTTATAATATGATACCGGGGATGTTGCATTAATCCCTGAACATTATCAGATCTTTCTATTGGTGCTAAACAGATGCTAAGGCTACCAGACAACTCCTTATGTCCTATAATGACCCTAGTTAGTCAATTAAAACAATTCGTCAAACTTACCTAAAGATTAATCTATGACTTCATATACATACATTCAGTGCCGTTATACTTAAAGTAAATTATTAAATGAACATATTAAAAAAGATTTGTGCTAATACCAATAAATTCAGCAATGCATTATATATGGCACCAACAAATTACATGGAATTGTCACAACCTTTGTGTTCAATGCCCTCCATATTAGTTTGTCGGTTTACTTCGGCAGAAGTCCCCTTCGACACCAGTTTTTATGAGGGAATTTCTTGCCAATCCCCCGGAGCCTACTCTGGTTTCTCTTGCAGAAAAGCTTAGACTGAATAAAATTTTCAATTAGGCAATATTATAACCTAGGAAATTTCCTGTGTGAAACATGTCCCTTAACTAAAGTAACCAATCAGTTAAATCTCTCTACCGCCTTTCGCAGAGGCACCAAAATCGGGTCAGCTTGACCTGGTAGTTTGATAGTTACATAGTTTCTGTCAATTTTCCATTGCGACAGCTTTACCATGTCCGTAATAGTCATTCTTGCTTTTGTCTAAACAAATGCTTATAATTAAGAATAACATTCTCCCCTGGAAAGGACATTCTGAACATGGCAGTATGGTGATTGATACGCACATGTTCTCCAGAAATGTAATTAATGGTTCTCTGGTCTCAGCTAATGTATTCTGTTAGATCGCCTGAAATTTGCTTCTTCACAAATGATATCAATTTATTAGTACAAAACTTAGCCACTTCTTTCATCAGTTTATAATTTTTTACCTGATTGTCACCGTGGAGTCACAAATACTGTCATTTTTTTAACATTTTGAAACAAACTGGAGTATGTTTTTTAGTAACATGATTTCCATATTGTATGAATCAGCATATTTGATGTAGTTCATCGTCCTTGATGATCTTAAAAATTACATAATTTTTTAAGTTATATTTCTTGAAGTATCTTTATACAATAGTTCCTCAATGTTTACTTTGTTTAACAATTATTAAAACTAAACATTGCAGATATTGGACACAGATTACATTTTTTTAAAAACTGAAAAGGACCACTCTAGAAACCAGAAAAGATAAAGACAGTGAGTAGTCTGTCTGCTTGTTTACACTGAGAGCTTCAGTTTGGTTTGAAACACCAATAAGTTGAAGTGTTATATAAATTATTAATTAAATTATATTAAATTATAAATTGAAGAGTTTTGTGCATTTCCATATCTTTGATGGTTTACATTTTTAAAATCTGTTGATGGGTACAAATAGGAGGGTGTGGAAATTCTTTAGTTCATTTCTTATAGCATCATGGATGATATCGTGGGGTCTGTAGCTATACAAATATTCAGGTCAGCCTCATTCCATTTAGATAAAAGTACCTAAATTGGTTTTTGCACTATGTCAACACCATTTGAACTGACAGTGTAGCACATGTCATAAGGTACTTGCTGAAACTATGGTCTGTTTAGGTCATTTTCTTTGATACCCTATGATCAATGGACCATGGTATGACTCTTGTCTTAAACTAAGTAACAGAAAGACAAAAACCCAACAGTTTTAGTATAATACATAAAAAATACATGTACGGATCATTACGTTAAATCCCAATAATCCTAGAAGTTCTGATTTCTTCTACAGTCTTGCATGACAAGAACCTATAATGGAGCAGTGAAAGATTGGAAATCAATTTTTAAAAAATAGTAATTATTATCAATAATTTATTTTCAAACCTAATAGGTGCAGATAACATGGAACATACTAAAGGTAAAATACAGTTTGTATGGGCTTATCAAAGGATGTTTTGTTTGACCAGAATTATAGAGCTTAAAACTACACACTTTAAGTAAATATCATGTGGAAGATGTACAGAAAATGTAATTTGGATTTAATGAAGTGATGGTTTCCCTTATGAAATGCTATGTCACTGTCTTGATCTTTCCTTACCAGTTTCTACCAGTAAACAAGTATCTTTTACTAGTTTAGGACAAAGCTAATACATGTAATAGTTTTTAACTTCAGTTTAAATTTTCTGAAAGCATAATTTTTCATGCTGTATTTCATTCACAACTATCAATGAAATACGACCATATCATAGTGTCAGAAGTGTTTCAAATTTTGTTTGATTATCATGAGACAAAGACAAAATTTCAGCAAATGACACGGTTTCCATAGCAAGAGTTCATTTCAGTCAACAAAGATTATTTAGTGACCTAGGTGTGCCAGGTATTTTTCAATACACCTGCACACACCCATTAACAAAGTGCTTTGTCACATTCGTGTAAAGTGTCATGATAAGTTTCTGTGCATTATGTTTTTAAAATAAAACAATGTCTGTATTGAATTATTTATTGCAAAACTCAACAGAATGTTAGGAAAGTATTCTATTTATTTAACAACATTACATTAACTATTTCCTTAACAAAATTGATACATAGACTAGGACAATGTTTTAAAAAATATAAAACATTGAAAGCAGAAAAGGCAATATCATAATAAATTGTGTTATTTTGGTGTTTTCCTTTCTTAATGCCAATTATTCTTTTATCCTTATAGTGATGTGTCATTTTCCAAGCTCTGCCATTTTTGTTAGAATTTACTTTTTGAAATCTGCTGAAGGTAGGTCAGATAATTTTATTTCATTAAAAGCATCTTGTTATGTTACATTGTATATCACTATTTTGTCTCATCCTTGAGGTTATTATGTTTACCCCACAAAAGTATTTGGTAAAAAAAATGCTTGGGACTGCATCACCAACAAATTTGCATTTTGACTATATCATAATATCAGTTAGTTTTTTTAAAAAAAACCCCAACTATATATTCATTTCATTTAAAAGCTTACAATGGCATATATTGGATTAAAAGAATTAAATAACTGAGAAATGGGTTACATTGTTACATGCATAACTAGAGGCGGGTGATTTATTTAAAAGTAATGCTGCAATAAAGCATACCGGTTTTGTGAAAACATTTTTTGTTTTGTAACTCAGTTTTTATATTTTGAGGTCAAATTCCTTTTTGTGTAACCAGCAGTAAAGAAGAACCTCCTATCACATGTTCAAAAGTATGGTGTTCTGAATGAATTCCAATCTTGAATGAGCAGATGTGCTGACAATTTGTGTGTATCACAAAGATATAATTTTATAGTCCAGAATGTGGATGAGTACTTTGCAAGCTGTCTCTGGTTTAATGGAGATTACAAATTTGTTTCCTTTGTCAACAGGGATTTTTACATCTTTGGTTGTAACAGTTGCTGTCTCATGGGCCTACCTTAATCACTCCTCCTTGGAGAACTTGATGATGGCAGCATTTTGACATTCCCAGTACTGCCTTTCTGGCACTATTACCTCATAATTAGCCTGTGTAGCCCCTCCAGAAGGATGGCTACTTTAGCAAGGAGATGAACACTGATGAGTAGCAATTAGTGCACTGAAATTAAATTATTATTAATTTGGAAAAGATTCTTGTCTTTCTTTTGAGCAAATAATAATAATACAGTAGAACCTGTCTTGAAAGACCACCCTTTCTGCCCCAAAAAAGAATGGTCTCTCAAGACAGGTGGTCTCTTATAATATATTATGAATAAATCTGTGCATGGAGATTCTGGTCTCTCAAAACAGGTGGTCCCTCAGCAGTGGTCTCGCAAGACAGGTTTTACTGTACATGTAATAAGATTAACACTAATCAGCTTTTTACTGGGCTGACTTCTTTCAAAACTAAGTTATGATGAAAGGGTATTGATCAACTACTGACACATTTGATATGAATATCACAAACTTATACAAACTTTGAAAATTTTCATGTCAGCAAAGATATAATCATAGGACAATGCCAGACTACAATCATGTTAATTCCAAATTTGTGATCTAATGTAGCATGCTATACTGTGTGTGTGCATATTATATATATATATATATATATATACACACACACACACATACACACACACTCCCTTGATAACTGGTGCCCTGACATCTCACAAAACTGCTTATAACATGAGATAAAGGGTGAATCTGATTTGTGTTACTGAAAATTTCCCCAAAATTGACCCCTATTTGTTGAATGTCAAGAACATTGGGATCAAAATTAATAACCAAAACCTTAATATAACACTTGTTTTAATATCATCAATAATGTTAGATAGTGTTTGGAAAATATTTTAATCAACATTTTGTGATTATTGGCTTTTAATATGAAGTCATATTTTGTTAAATTTTCTTTCCCAAAAACATTTTTAGTTCAAGTTATTCAAACACATTTCAGAGTGAAAATGTCATTATGCCTACTGGAGGAAGAACTTTGAAAATGAATAAATAACTTTGCATATGAAATTCGTGTTTTAGTTCAGTCAAAAGCAACGCTTGTATAAACAGCCAACAATGTCGCCAATAATAAAAATCGTCACATGGTATTTTTTGCCTCCAATAAGGAAAACAATCCCAAGTTTTCAACGTTGGCAAAGCCCTACTCGATCCGAGAATAAATGTTTTACATTTTACTTTTTGTCCTTTTTAGAAGAAAAAACTTTGTGTACGAGAAAAATATAAATTTCAGGAGCACACAATCGTCTTGTATTATTCCTACACAATTTCTTCCCTAACATGATAACACTTTTTATGGGTTTATTTGCTCCCTTTAAGAAAGAATATATTTTTTCATATACAACAAAAACTACATGTACATGTATATGAAATTTTGAGATCCACATCACGACCATGTTTTATCCAAATGTGTGTGTGTTAAAAAAAATGTAGGTAAACATATTTATGTACACAATTAAATTTTGTATGTGCATCCCATTATGGATGGCAATGCATGTTTATAGGCTTGAATTCAGAGCACTGGCTGGGTAAACTTCATAACAACTATCCAGGAGATTTTTCATATTCTTTTAATAAATTAATTTAATTACTATTACATGTTATAGTAATTAAGACTAAATTGAAGTGTGTGCATTACAAAGGATGGGAAGATGAAGACTGTGAGAGAGGGCAAGCACATTTTCAATATTAAGACTTCACATTAATTAATTAGTTGTTTTGTCATTGTCATATTTGTTTGTTGGATGACAAACATTAAAGTATGTTATCTTATATAGTAATATGAAAACTTTTCATAGGTACCAATTTTAAAAGAACATTACCAAAAATTTTCTATTGATCTTTTGACCTCATTAGTCTGTCATTTTGTGTGTTCATTTCTTAAAACCCTTTTTACACTGTAGAGTTTATCACCCTATTGAAATTCATTTGGATTTTACATTACTGACAACTTTGCACCAGTCTAGCTTTTCATGGGTGCAATTCAGTTTGGAATATATATAAAAATTAAAGCAATTTCAGATCAGTAGTAGTAATAATAATAATAATAATAATGACTTTATTTAAAGAGGGTAACACAATTAGCTAAGAACTAATCTACCTTGAGGCCCTCATACAAGGAATTTATTTAATTCCACAGCATCTCAGAAGCCACTGGATATATTGGGTTTGGAAGATGGAAATAGAGTGGGCATTTCTAATCTCAACTGGAATACTATTCCAGAGCAAAGTTCCAGAGTATTAGAAACTTTTCTTAAATAATTCCTTATTTGGTTTGGGAATTTTATACTGTTTTGTAGATATTGATCGCAGGTTGGGTGTATTACCAGGTAGCCTGTACTGGAATAGAGATTGTAAATATTCAGGAGCACTATTATTGGATATCCTGTACGTTAATTTGGCTTTTCTTAAACATATTCGGTCTTTAATAGGTAATATTTTTAACTTACCAGCTAAATTTTCCTTGCTTTCTTTCTGGTTTGATATTAGCCTTAATGCTCTTTTCTGAATTTTTTCCAACTTTGATATGTTTTTATCATTTGAATTACCCCATACTGTATTACAGTAGTCAAAATACGGTTGTATGTAACTGTTATAAAATAATTTTCTGTGCCTTTCAGGGAGAAAATGTCTTATCCTACTGAGAAGCCATAAACTTGAATTGACCTTTTTACTGATATGCTTGATATGATCAGTCCATGATAGATTATTATCTACCAAAACACCAAGTAGTCTGTCGTGACAGACCATTTGCAAATTTTTATCCTTCCATGTTAGACATAGTTCATTGCTATCAAGATTTTTCCTTTTTTTCCTTGTTGAGATAAGTAATATTTTAGTTTTACCAGTATTTACTACCATGCCATTAGCAGCAGAGAGGGTGAATCCTACAACGTTTTCAGACAAAATTTTGATTGAATCCTTAAAACGAGCCTTCCTACGATCTTATTTTAACCAAAAAAAGGCGAACCCTACAACGTTTTCAGACAAAAAATTGATTGAAATCTCCCTACGAAATCATTTTAACTAAAAAAATGAAAACGATTTTTTAATTAATTTTGGTCGCAACTTGTTGTCATCTACCCTCTCTGCTGCTAAAGTTTTCAGTTCTGGGTTAATAATTCTTTTACGATTTTAACCGAATATTTGATCAAGTCCGATACGATATCGTGTCCGAGGATCATGTAAATTTATTGTTGCGAATCCGTGTGGTTTTGACTGAGCATGACTAAAGAAGTTTTTAAATTGATTGAAGTCCATATCAGAACACCATGTCTGCCAAATATTTCTAAGAGTATGAGTATCAACTCCGTTGAATACAGAAAGAATATTGCAGTTATCTCTGATGACTTTTGGAATCTGAGTGTAGCGTTGAGTGACATATATCACGTCAGTGTTTTTGTGACGCCCACGGGAAAATATTCTAGCAGGATTTTTTTGTTTATCCAACATTATATCGTCGTATACGACTAAATTGTTAATATCTCCATCAATATCATCAATGCTCGGTGCTTCATCGATATCGGTTATAAAATCAATGGCGTTCTCACCCTTAATTTCTGATGCATTCTCGTTAAAATCTTTTAGCACTTCATAACATCGTTGATCATCTACGCTAGGGGCAATTAAATACAACTTATCCCACTTCATCCATCTCATTATTAAATTGAGCAACAATTGCGTTTTACCGGATCCAGATGGCCCGATTATGATCATCCGGATAGAGTTTGGTAGCGCTGCATGATGCTTAATTGGTTCTCTTGTTTTAGTCGCTGAAAAATCAATTATATCCATATTTCTATACATAAATTATGGATCTATATTGTGTGAAGTGTAAAACGCGTACTGGCACAGATGACTTGACGACGATTACAACTAAAAATAACCGATCAGCGCTTTCTGGTAAATGCGTGCAATGTGGTACAAAGAAATTTAGATTTGTGTCTATGAGATCTGATTTAAAAAAAAACAAGGAGGTGATATCGCAGCCAAATTAGCAAAACTCCCTGGAACCCCATGGGCAAAATACCCCGGAGAAAAGCACCTCCCAGGATATAGCTACTGTGGACCAGGAACCAGACTTGATATCAGACTCAATAATCAAAATCAACCCAACCCCGGTGAAGAACCAATAAACGCCATTGATAAGGCCTGTCACCTTGATGATGTTGCTTATAAAAGCAGCAATCTGCAACACAGGCATCTAGCAGATGTGAAATTAATTCATGCGTTAAATGCTATTCCTGATAAATCCTTCAAAGAAAAATTGTCTTCATTTTTGATAAAATCGGCTATGAAAAGTAAATTGATGTTAGGTGCTGGTAATTAATAATATGGAATCAATTTATTATTCTCCGAGGGGATACTGGAGGGGTAACGCTGCAATCAATAAACTCGCTAGAGCTGCAAAAGTGAAAAAAACCACTGCGGCTAATTGGTTATCCAAACAGGCACTATGGCAAATTTATCTACCACCGCCTAAACAAATTCAATTCTCGCATTTTGATGTGACCGCTCCTAATGAAGTTCATCAGGCTGATATATTATTTCTGCCACATGATCGTGGTTACAAATATGCGTTAACCGTAGTTGATATTGCAAGTCGATACAAAGAAGCAGAACCGTTAAAAACAAAATCAGCCACTGAAGTCGCTTCTGCATTTGAAAGGATTTATCGACGAGGTCCTCTGCGTTGGCCAAATCTATTGCAGGTTGATCCTGGCAAGGAATTTCAGGGTGCAGTGTTATCTACAATGAAACATCATAATGTCACCATACGACGAGGGCATACTGCGCTACATCGCGATCAGGCCATTGTAGAACGATTTAATCGGACGATTGCTGAGCGGTTATTTGGATATCAATACGCAAAAGAATTCATTCAAGAAAAGCGATCCAGTGAATGGGTTAAAAGATTACCATCTGTGATTACTGCACTGAATAACGAGATTACTAGAACAATCAACATGAAACCTATCAACGCGATTAAAAAGAAGTCAATACCCGTACAACCACAAAAAGATTTCCCTAGAAATGCTAGCGTTTCCCAACCAATTCTTGGTAGTAATGTCATTGTGAGGTACTTATACGAACCAGGAGAGCTTGAAGGGGGTAGAAAAAGGGCTACTGATCCTATTTGGAGCGTCACTACGCATAAGATATCTAGTATAACACGATCAACTGGTAGACCTCCAGTCTATAAACTGGATTCAACTGCCCCTCAGCGGGGTTTTACTCGACAACAACTACAAGTGATTCCCGAGGATACTCAATTGCCACCGCATGGTCTTAACTAGCACCGTTGCGTCTATTGCACTCAAGACAAGTCAACATCACATTATTTCTGACATGACCGAGATTGTTATTTTTTCTGTCTACGGTGAATTGGCGAGGATCCTTATCCGAATACTGCCAACGCATTATACAATTGCAACTCGCGCAGTGATTATTCTGTTGTTTCTTCAAAGTGATTATTAATTTAGCATCAATATCAAATTCTCGTTGTTTTTTTTTGTCCTGTTGTTTGTAACCGGAGATTTTTTTATTAATGATGCTAACATCAATATCACTTATTGTTGTGTCATTATCATCGAAAACAACTCTTCGAAGTTGATTTATGTTTCGTACTCTGGATACTGCGAGATAGATTAGATTCGACCATTCGATGTGATTATCCACCATCCAAACAATTGTATTCGATATAGTCAATCCCTGTGAAGAGTGTATTGTTGCTGCGTATCCTAGCGTCCACGGGGATTTATTAGCACGCAATGCATCTTCAACGACATTGATATCAACCAGCACAATATCATTTAATACCAGAATTTGTTTTTCACTCTGTCCTGGAATATCAACTTCAATATTCTGTTTTCGTGTATCCGATGGCCTATAACAAAGGGGTACTGGAAGCGTTGCAAATTTTTCTTTATGCAATTCAAATAACTTCATCTGAAGTGTATCCCTGACTATTTTTCTACTTGCAATGATCAAATCGTTTGGTCTCCACGCTTCCCAGAAATCATTCATTGGGGTTTCTGAAATCACTTCACGCGCTATTTCGCATTGGATTCTATCCGGTTGTAATCTAATTAGTTTCTTAAATTCTCGTAATCGTTCATCAAGTGATCTATAATCAGTGGTGATTTCTTCATAGTAGTCTACAAAACCCTTTAGCCATTCATGTGGAGATGCACCGACAAATGGTGGTGGTTGGCCGTGATCCCCGCACATGACGACTTTTGTGTTTTTGTTTAACAACCACTCAAGAAATGTTTTTAATACATCTAATGACACTGTGCATATTTCATCCCAGATTATGATTTCAGGAATGAATTTATCACCCATTCGATCAGGAGTCCATTTGTCACCCTTCCATCGAAAGAAGCTGTGATAAGTGCAAGCATTTACCCCTCGTTGTATCATCTCTCTGGCGAGTCTGTGAGTCGGTGTTAGCACAATCATGTTAGAAACGCTAGCGTTTCCACGACGAAATAATTCAATTGCACGAGTTGTCTTTCCTGACCCACCACAACCGTTTAAATAAACTGTCTTGTATCTACATACTGGATCAGATACCGGTGGTGCATTAGAAAATTCTGATTGAATTTCAATACGGTTACAACAAAGATATTTATCATCCATGGCAACGTCTGCGGATTCACAATACTCATGTAGCATCTCTTTTTTAAATCGCCAATGCCCCCAATTTTCTTCGGGATCTGTGAATTTAGCTACAGCTGATTTGTACTTATTGTGTATATACATCGAATCAGTGGCCACTCTAACCGCGGTATTAGTAAATCTATTTATCATCGAAAATAGATTAATAGAAGCATAGGCTAGCATTGAACTTCTCAAATGTGTGTACTGGGAATTATATCCATCACAGTAGGTAACAACCGTACCTAATTTCTCACCATTGGATAGAAAAGCATCCTTACGGGATACAAGTTTTCCCTGTTTCATTAAATCCGCTACAATAAAATCGTATTCAGCGACATCTATGATCAACCGCGAAGAATATTTTGCGTTATCGTATCGTCCACCCTGGGTAAATTTACCGATTATTCTTCTTCCGAGATCTTTTGCTTGTTCTTTTTTAATTTCAAATAACTTTCTAGACCAATTTATGATTTCTTCTTCACTGAAATCTGGAAACTGTTTTCGTAGTTCGTTGATTATTCTATCTAGATTGGGTTGTGGTAGCCAAACTTCTTTCTGAGCTCGATAGCATATAATAGCCTCTGAAACAATCAACGATATTAGCATACCACAATCAATCATATATCTCAATAGCACTATTGGCATCCAGGCCTTTTCAGATAGGTGTCTACCGAGCCAAACATAACTACACGGATGTAACCCTGTAGCTAATTCAAATGATATCACACGAGCGAATCCGGTTAAATCAAAATCAGGCAATGGTCCATTAATCGCAACACGAGTCATTTCATGCGTGGGGTGTCCAAATCGTTTGAAGTACTCAGCGCATTCCCCATACCCGAGAAAACTTCCGGGATAACACGCGGATATATCAATTGAAATCATACCATCATGTGAGTATTTCGTATTCCACAGTCCTCCATGACCAAATTCGACGCAACTCAATTTAACATCCTCGAGAAAATCACTTCGTGTTGGACGCCATGAGTTTTTTTCTCTTGCGAAGTGAGCTACCACTGATGGAATAGTAAAACTATCCGTGAGTAGTTTTTCATGGGAGTTCACTAGCGATTTTTCTCATTCTGTTATCTAATTCTTCAACGCGATATAATTCACCATTTGGTTTTACAAATTGATCGAATTCTTCATCACTTCTAAGTAACCACACTGACACAGGATCATCTTTACACAACGCATGAATAGCATCGAATAATCTCTCTTCATAGAAAACATCCCCGACGAACTCCTTAGGGATATATTTCACGGTTCGTTCTCGTGGAAATATTGTTACCGCAGGTGTCCACGCGTGTTTGTTATGATCAATAATCTGTATTGGTGCTCCATTTTTGTTATATTTCGGTTCGTATAAAACCTCTCCCGTTATCGTCATAACTGTTATTGGAAATCTTAATGATGTTTCTAATTTAGCTATATCAGAAATCTTTGCACCATGCTGTTTCACTGTCAGTTCCCACTCGGTTATTTTCCTACGTCGCAGATCAGTTAGTTTATTTCCTCGGGATGCATTTGTGAAGTGTTCTATTATTCGTTCTGCTACACAATTAAGCCCTGACGAATATTTCATAGGAGCTAGTTTTGCGATATCGGGTTTATCATTTAACGGATATATCCCATAAACCATTGCTGTTACGGGATAAGATCTTTCGTAGTATGGTTTATCAATGCCGGTTAGAATCCCTGGTTTGGAATCTCTACTCACAATGACAGCTTTTTTATTCTTGAGGATTGGTTCAAATTTATTCTTAATAATCCATTTGCCATCGACTTCGATAATGAATTTGATTCTGAAAAAATGCCGTTTTTCCCCAACACGTGAAATTATCACTGCTGCTTTTTCATCATTCATGGTAGCATCAACAACACCATCAATTCGAAATGTTGACCAACAATAAGATGCTCCATCACGCTTAAATTCATTAAAACAGTCTCTGATTTTACTAATCATGGCTTTATCAAGAATTGTATTCTTTGGTGTATTAGAAGCTATATCGAGATTGAATTGAGCATCTTTCCAAGGGTAATCTCTCTTGGACGTTTTTTTTGGTTTATCGAGATTAAATCTAGGATTGATTTTCAATAATCTCTTAAACTCTTTCATGTTTCCGTCTATTGGACGTTTTTTGGGTTTATCGAGATTAAATCTAGGATTGATTTTCAATAATCTCTTAAACTCTTTCATGTTTCCGTCTATTGGACGTTTTTTGGGTTTATCGAGATTAAATCTAGGATTGATTTTGTTACGTCTTTTTGGTTTATCGAGATTAAATCTAGGATTGATTTTCAATAATCTCTTAAACTCTTTCATGTTTCCGTCTCTTGGACGTTTGTTACGTCTTTTTGGTTTATCGAGATTAAATCTAGGATTGATTTTTAATAATCTCTTAAACTCTTTCATGTTTCCGTCTATTGGACGTTTTTTGGGTCTATCGAGATTAAATCTAGGATTGATTTTTAATAATCTCTTAAACTCCTTATCAGCATTGAATTCAGCATTTTTCGAAGGCAATCTCTTGAACTCCTTCATGCTATACTAAAAACAAGTGTCTAAATGAAAGGTTTATGTATAATGAATCACTGCAATGGATCAGTCAATGAATTAGACAAATAGTATAGTATACTAATGAACCAGGAATTCAGACCACACCCAGTGAGTACAAATTATGAAGCATCCAGTGATGGTGTTGTAAGACACTGTAGACTGAAGAACCCAGTTGGGTGGGATAATGGTATGGGGTATTTGTTCTTTACTGTTGGAAAGAAGAAATATTACAATCATCGTTCGTATTTGAATGTTTCAATGGATTGATCAAAAATGGTTTTGTTATCGATCACAAGGATTCTAATCCAAGGAACAATTCTTTATCAAATCTGCAAGCAATCACACAGAGTGAGAATTCCAAACGAGGAAGGACTGGCATTTGTTCAAAAAAAGTGAAACCAGTAAAATCTTTGAATACAACAACTAACGAAGAAAAAATATTTAAATCAATATATGAAGCCGGCAAGTATTTCAATATTTGTAGAGCCTCAGTACGATTCGTTGCAGAGGGGGTTTGTCGATCGGCTATTTCAAAAAGGACGGGACAAAAAATTCAATTTAGTTATGTCTAATGCGTCATATTTTTCATTTAGAAATATATCATTATTATAGAATAATGAATTCTGAAAACATGAATAGCATCATATCCGAGATTTCAAAATTGAAAAGTTGGGATATTGAACTATCAGATGGGTTAAATCCTGATCAAATCATGTCTGATTTTCAGGATATAGAATACGGAGTTAGCACTAACAAGTATATGCTACCAAAGAAGTATGCGCTCATCAAAAGAATTCAGAATTCTATTAAGGACTCTCTCGCATTTTCCAGTGACGTAAGTGTGTTCGCTCCGTTGTATACCATCGTAGAACGAATATGAAAAGAATTGGGGTACGAATACGAATTGAAAAAGGAGGTTAATTCTAAAGTTAGAAACCTACGGGCGTTAATTCAAGAAAATGAACAATTTTGATTGACCGACCATTTATCATTATTTGATTGACCGACTATTTATCATTATTTGATTGCCCGACCATTAATCATTTTTTTTTTAGCCGACCCTCAAGGGATGTCAAAAATCGATGGTGTTAGGTCGGGATTGAAAAATTGTTTTACAATTGAAAAATTGTTTCTGATTTCAAATAATGGTCAATGAAGCATTAACAACCCGATTGGCTCGTGAACGACTGGATGCAATCAGGAGATTTGTACCAATTCGTGACTCTGTACGGAATAAACTACAACAACGACAGAGTTTACAAACTGATTTTGCTATGGGATCCGAAGAATTGTTTAAACCAGTAACCACAGCAACGAAGGGGATAGAGTGTGCTATACTGGGAGATGTTCCCGAGACGGGAAAATCTGTTATTGGTGAACTTGAAAAAATAACTGAACAAACAAAACAAATGGAATCAAAAGAAATAGTAGATGATTTACGCGTGATATTTAACGAGGCGGGTTTAGCAGCGATTAATAAGACTGATTCAACAGGAATTCCTGAGCTTGTTGTTACGACTTATGAAAACAGGAAAAATATGTTGAAACCAGAATATCATAAGTTTGTTAGAAATTTAGATCATTGGGCTGATATATTCTACAAAATCAAAACTGAAAAAACAGGTAGAATTAGGAAGAAGGATAACGCATCATATATTCAATATAGAAATACGGTGGATAGTGTGTATGAAAAATACGAAGAGTTTAAACAACAACAGAAACCACGAAAATTGCGAGGAAGGCGACAGCAACCTGCAAAGAAAATATCTTTTTCACCTAAAAAACAACTACCACCTGATGATGATATTCTTGATTATTTACAAAAAGCCAATTTAGAAGAAATGGGAAAAATGGATGTAGCAATGGGTTATAGCGGAAGCGGATTGCAAGATTCCAGTGAGAATCCAAGGATTTCATGTCCTGGTAGTGTTATCAATGATATATCACGATTAGAAGTTCTTGTAGGAGGTTTCCGAGCTGGAAATAACTCACCGGAAATAATTAATGAAGCAGCTGATATCTGTAGACGGTTATTTGCCGGCGGTATCATGGATATCAAAACATATCGAGATTTCATTGACGAGTTAGTGGAGGATTATCACAGTGATTAATCACCGAGACTGAATAAAAACGCTAGCGTTTCCAATTGAAAAATTGTTTCTGATTTCAAATAATGATCATACACTACAATCATGATAAACCAACCCCCGTCTATGTAGTTAATTCACGGTTTCCGGTTTATAGAGCATACTACGGAGATGGTTTAGGCAATACCATTGCAGGGTTATTTGCGAGAATGGCTCCAAAAGTGATGCCGTTAGCTAAACAACTAGGAATGAAAGCAATTGAAGTTATTCGTGATAAGGGTATTGGTGCTGTTGGAGATCTTGCTGGAAAAGCATTTTCAACTGCGAAGAATAAATTAACATCATTAGTGAGACGAGAAAAATCCAAAGGATTTTCAAAGAAACCGTTACCATCTACAGCAGAGATGCCTGCAAGTGTTAGTAGAATTATAAATAACGCAGTAGACGAAAAATTAGCGTCGATGGCTTTAACCCCCGACCAAAGCAATATTGCAAATATGATAGCAGGAAGTGGCTTTAAAAAACTACGACGATGAAAATCGTTTATGATTTCACGATTTAGACTCTGATAAATAGAATAAAATGTTCAAAAAATCACATGATCCGGCGTTTGATATAGACGCCCCAGTTGGCAAGGATGATTCTGTACGCGATTATCAATATTACGCCTATCATGCCATAGACTCAAATAGTCGAGCAAGAATTGAACTTCAAGTCCATGATACCAGTAAATACTTTTTGCCCTGTGAAGCGTTTATTGAAGTAGAAGGAGAACTTGTAACAGCTGCTGATACTACTGCTGTACCAGCACCGTTTCCAGCTGGTACTCAAGTCGGTTTTGTCAATAATGGTATCATGGCGTTATTTGAGAGTGCAAAATATCTCATTGATGGAAAAGAAATCGAGTCGATAGATCGCGATGTTGATGTGGCTACAACAATAATCGGGTTAGCGAGATATTCCGATGATTATACAAGATCAGCAGGACCTTCTATGATGTTTGCAAAAGATGCTACAAATACCGCTGGAGGAAAACAATTCGTTGTAAGACGACCAAATGATCGTGCTGCTAACCCTGCTCCTGCTGGTATCGAAGATATGATTATAAACAACGATGTTAATTTCAATCTAGGGGCTGCAACACGTATTTCAATGTTGCAAGGAGCGCGTAAATCATTTTCATGCGTGATTCCACTGCATCACATATTTGGATTCTGTAGAAACGTCAGAAAAGTTATTTATGGGGCGAAGCATACAGTATCGCTTGTACGAAAGAGTGATGATAGTGACGCAATCTGGAGGATTCCAGCAGATGTTGCAAATCCAAATACTGATGCCGGTAAAGTCAATTTAACAAAAATATCATTGTGGATGCCAGTGTTGACTCCAGCAATCACCGCAGAAGAACGATTACTATCATTTATGGACCAAGGAGGAAAGTCGTTGTTGAGTTGGCTAACCGTGAGTACAGATGTGAAGCAATCAAATCTGAACGGGTTATTCACGTGGAATCTAGCATCAAAACAAGGTGTTGCTGCGCCACGTCATATATTTATTGCGTTACAAGATAACACACGAGTTGGCAATCAACTCTCCAGCCATATGATATTTGATCAGTTAGGTGTGAAAGACGTCTCACTGAGAATAAACGGCCAACAGGAACCATCCGAGGATATACAACTTAATTACACAGAAAATCATATTGCACGCGTGTATCATCGTCTGTTGTCATTTATGGCACGCGATCAAAATGTCGATACTGGTTTGCAAATATCACAATATGATTTTAAAAATCTGTATCCGATCTATTACTTCTCACTGGAACATCTCGATTTAACAAGACAGTCCGTCGTTGATATACACTTTAGAGCTAATGTGACTCGTGGTGCTATTGCTAATTATAGAGCGGTTGCTGTCATTCTCAGTGATAAATCAATGCTACTTGAAGGTGTTGGTGGAAGAATGAGAGTGGTAGATGCCCCAGTGGAAAACATGTAATTGAAATTGTAAACGATTTAGAATCAATCAATTATGTATAATGTCATATAGTGTTATTAGTGTTGCGTTAACTCCCGGTCAATTAAAAAAATTGCAATCGGAATCAGCTAAAAAATGTGGAACCACAATCACGTTGAAACCCAACCAAATGACTGGTGGTGCAAATAAACTATCACTGACAACTCGTCAAATAAAACATTTCAATGATGCACTTGCAGCCAAAAAAGGTGTTCAGATTACTCTTTCTGCGGCTGCTATCAAAAATATGATTAAAACAGGCGGTATATTTCCGTTGTTAGCTGCGATTCCAGCATTGATTGCAGCAGCAGCCCCAGCGGTGGCTAAAGCGGCTGCGTTAGGAGCCGTTGGTACTGCAGCAGGAATGGCACTAAAGAAGGCAACTGGGAAAGGATATAAAAAAAAGGGAAAGGGTCTAAGACTACCAGGAATCCCGTATTCGTGGTACAGCGGAAGATCCGTGAACGGATCGGGTCTAAGACTACCAGGAACCCCGTATTCGTGGTACAGCGGAAGATCCGTGAACGGATCGGGTCTAAGACTACCAGGAACGATTTATTAATTGAGGAACCTATGGTTCCCATGTCCAATTTTGATTTAATGGATGCTGCTAAAAAACTAGTGATTAAAAATTTCAGAGGTGTTTTTATGAAAGATCAATTACCACATCAACCAAACAAAACTGAAACAGGTATTATTAATCTCGATAACAGCACCGGACCTGGTACTCACTGGGTTGCATACGCTATTGATCCACGTGGGATTGTTTATTTCGATTCATATGGATTAGCCCCACCAAAAGAGTTTATGCGGTATATAAAAACCCTTCCAATGAAGACTTGGTATTCTACGCTACCAACACAAACGATGATTGACCCATCAATATGCGGCAGCGAAGTATTAAATGTCCTTGACGCTATTTCTAACTCCTTGAGTAACCCAAGCGGAAAACCACCACATGTTGTCGTTAATGAATACACTAGCAATCGCTTTTTAGAGAGAGAAAGAGTTTTACAATAACATGATTGATATTTGGGGGAGATCTTTGAAACCCAAACCCGATGGCACTGCACCACCTGATTCTGTCAAGGATGTAAAAAAAACTAATCAAAGATGAAATCGCTGAGACGTTAAATTTAACAAGTGTTGATCCTAATGAAATAGTTGTATTTCAAGACAAACAGGGTAAATTGAAATCCAGTGATGTGTCATTGGATGATATTTTGGTTAAACAACGAAACGCAATCGAGAACACCGTTGCGTTATTTTCCGATCAGGGTAAATTGAAAACCAGTAATATTTCTCTGGATGATATTTTGGTTAAACAACAAAACGCAATCGAGGATACTATCGCGTTATTTTCCGATCAGGGTAAACTAAAACCGGGTGTACTCGTTTCGACGATTACAGATCGATTAAAAACTCTCAACGATGAGTTAAAAAATTTTGTGGATGTACTAACAACACTTGAATCTAAAATTGAAGATAACGGAAAACAGTTTTCAGTTTTTCGTAGAAATATCATTGATAAATTTATTGGAACCCAGTTGGATAAAATTGAAATAAAACTCCCTGATATTAAAAAATCCATCGATGAGACGAAAACTTTCATCGAAGCCGTCAAAGGTGATTTTTCGAGGATGATAACAATCATTGAAAAAACAAAAATTCCTCATGAGAAAACCAATAACGTAGTATATACAATCCAACTCGGATCATTTTTGTGGACACCTACAGACAACAAATTAGATATCACTGCAACCGTTAAGGGTATTTATCGATTAACACTAGTAACAACGACTCAATTTAATATATCATCGTCGAGTTCATCCGGGGTCAACAATACGATTTCAACGATCAACTACAAGGATACAACTGAAAAGTTCACGATAACATCTACTGATAAACATTTGACTAGAACTCCGGTATCATGGTATGTAGAATTCGTAGCGGATTTAAGTAAATAACTAAATTGAAAGGATTTCACAATTGAAAACGCTAGTGTTTTTAAAATAAAAATGATTTCATCAACTCAATGTCGCTATGATCAGGTCAGAGAATTTCAGAATAGACTCAAAACCCTCACTGAGGAGTATCAAATAAAAAAAAAAAAATACCGACGAAGAATCACCGCAATTGATGTTATTGTGTACTCGGTGTCAAGCGTTCTCACTGGTGCCGGAATAATACTAGCATCTGTTACAATGATTGCCCCGGTCGTAGTTCCAATTTGCATTTCTGCGGTGGCTACAATCGGGGGTATATCAACCGGGATAGCAAAAAAGATATCATCATGCAGCCAGAGTAAACTGCAGAATTACTTACTTCAATTTCATATTGCATCAACCGCATATTCGCAATTATCATTGATGATATCGTCGTCACTCGATAATACGATTATATCAGATAGTGAATTCTCAGCGATGGTCAGTATTTTTGATTCCGCGATATCGAAATTAGAGCGACAACATGAGTATAATAACAATGACAACACCGATGGAATCAGAAAACACGAACCCAAAAAACAAAATGATCTCAATAATATCAACATTACCAGATTGTGAGTTCTCAGTGATGGTCAGTATTTATGATTCCTCGATACCAAAATTAGAAATAAATCATGAGTATAATAACAATGACAACACCGATGGAATTACTTCAACAAATAGTGGAGAACACGAACCCAGTACAAACAAGCATGATATCAATAACATCAACGAATCCAGAATTCAGTGTGAATTTCCCCTCTCCGGTCCCAGTGAAGGAGATAGCGCTAGCAAAACTACGAATGTATCACAGTTGGCCTAATATCAGATCAAAATCATTTGGTGGTCAACAACCGAATAATTCACTGGTGTTTGCAAATAAGAATAAACCCGACGGAACACCAGACTGGAACGTCGTTTCGATACCAACAGGGTCATACCAAATCGAACAAATCAATAATGAATTCGCGCGTAGAATAAAATCGATTACTGGAAAAGAATCAAAAATCGCTATAACAGTTCATGAGCCGACACTATCATCCGCAATTGAGATAAGCACAGAAGGATACGTCGTAGATATCTATCAAAGTTCTATTAGAACCGTACTAGGATGGCCTGAAAAACCACCAGGGGGAAAAACCGTTGATTTACCAGAACCACAAAAAAATGATTATGTCACCGACGTGATAAAAAATCATGATCCAATAGGGAGTAGTTATAGAGATTACCAATTCATTACAGATTTTTTTGATTTAATATACCAACCAACTGGAAGAGAGAAGCCAGGGGAGAAAATAGAGGGGGATTATTTTGTTAACAAACCTAAAATCACTGGTATGATTTATGCAATAAACAACGATTTATCACTGTTGTTAATACCCCTTAAATCTGGCTCTCTCACCCGAGATGAATTTATCAGCGTCGTAGAAACATGTAACAAAATTATCGACGATATGGAAAAATTTAATTCACAAATTATTCGATTTATACTCGATGATAAAAACCCCATATCGAGAACAAGATTTGCATCAAACTATAACATCCGCGTTGAAGATATTCCAACATTCAAACTACCAGGATATAACGTACCAGAACTAAAAAAACTTCTCAATGATGCCATCGATGTTGGTTTCAAAATAATTCATGATACGTGGAAAAAAACAGCATCACCGGAAATAAAAATCCTCAAACATAATAATGACCCAGATGGTGGTGGTAGGCATATCGCTCCGTTCAACGTGAATATTTCATCGGTGATTGCGCTCAATTTAGTGTGTGATGTTATCGAAGGAAGCTATCAAATTAATCTCGAACGATCAAATCAAGCTCAGCAGGGATATATTCTTTATTCATTTGCACCAACAGCTCCTCCAGGATTCCTAATTATTGAAAACCCAATTAATCCTGTCTATATGCGATGCCATAATAATTCATTAACCAGAATTAATTTCAAACTCACCGACCAGTCAAATAATCTGATTGATTTACAAGAAGAGATGTTAGCGATTAGTCTGTTTGTAAAATCATAAATGATTTTCATCCTAAAGACTCGATCAAATTATTTATTATTTTTATTAACCCAGAACTGAAAACTTTAGCAGCAGAGAGGGTGGATGACCACATCGTTGCGACCAAAATTAATTAAAAAATCGTTTTCATTTTTTTAGTTAAAATGATTTCATAGGGAGATTTCAATCAATTTTTTGTCTGAAAACGTTGTAGGGTTCGCCTTTTTTTGGTTAAAATAAGATCGTAGGAAGGCTCGTTTTAGGATTTCAATCAAAATTTTGTCTGAAAACGTTGTAGGATTCACCCTCTCTGCTGCTCCATTGCATGTGCACCAGTTTTCCAGCTTGTTTAATGCATTCTGTAAAGAGATTTCGAGTTCATGCTTTGTGTTTTGGATGTCTGATAATGTTGTGTCATCTGCATAGAGATCTGTAGATGATATCGAGTCTCTTAGTAAAAGTGGAAGGTCGTTAATAAATAAAATAAATAGTAATGGACCTAGAATTGAGCCTTGTGGCACTCCATATCTAACTGTTTCAGGTTCGGACAGAACGTTATTTATATAAACATGTTGTGTTCTCTCACTTAAGTATGAAGTAAACCATCTAACTGTTTTTTCATCGCATTGGTAGATTTTTAGTTTCTTCAAAAGGATTTCATGATCCACCATGTCAAACGCTTTTCTGAAATCGACAAATACAGATCCTATTATTTTACCTTGGTCAAGTGCTTGAAGCCATTTATCAGTTAGGGAGATCAAGGCAGTCTCACATGAATGTTTCTGTCTAAAGCCTGATTGATTAGGGTCTTACAGCAAGTGCTTGGTTAAATATGACATTAATGAGTCATGGACATGTTTTTCAATCAATTTTGACAAGGTTGGTAGTATTGAGATTGGTCGGTAGTTATCAGCATCATTCTTAGATCCAGATTTGTAAATAGGAGTTACTTTTGCAGTTTTCCATATTTTGGGGACAGATGAGGTTGCAATACTTAAATTGATTATGAATGTTATGCTATCTAAAATAGCAGAGGCAGAAGATTTAATGAGTCTTGGACCAATCTGATCAAGTCCTGTAGCTTTCTTGGTATCAAGTTCACTGAGACATTTTTTAACAAAGTTTTTTGATACTGGTGGTATAGAGAAACATACTTCCTTAGAGATTTTGCTGCTGCAGAACTTTTTCAGTTCACTAAAGTTGTTTTCTATCACTGGTTCTTTTAACTTTGTGGAGATACTGGTGAAAAAATCATTGAAAACATTTGCAATGTCAGTTTCATCAGTGACTATGGTGTCATTTACCAGAAGTGAGTTAATTTTACTTGTCTGATTGTTGTGTGTTGTTCCATTTAGTTCATTGAAGACTTTCCAAATGGAGATTGTGTTGCTCTTTTTGTTTTCAAGCAATGACTGATAATACAACTTTTTAGCTATTTTAATCATACTTGATATTTTATTTCTCCATACTTTATATTTTGCATGGTTTCCCCTAGCCTTGAATTGGTCTCGTGTTTTCATAGCATCTAGTATTTCAGTAGTAAGCCAATTAGGTTGGATTTCATTCTTTACTCGATGTACTTTCAGTGGTGCATGCTTAGAGACTACATCCATAAATAAGTCAGTCCACACTCTCAGAGCTTCATCTATATCATCCAAATTTTGGATCATATTCCATGGAACTTTATATAGGTCATCAAGAAACTGTTCTTCACTAAAATGTTTGAACGATCTGTAAGTGATCGTTTTGTGTGTGTTTTTCTTATCTCTCTGGCATTTAACCTTTCTTGTCAAAAAAGTAGGATAGTGGTCACTAAGACCAACATTTGGTACATTAACACAAGCCACATTGTCATCTACTTATAATACTCCTATTCCCTCCAGTGGCTGTGGCAGATACTTTTCCTGCTTGTGAAATGGATGCACCCGCGCATCCACGAGTCTCCTGCTGCCTTGCAGGTCAGCTCTGGTTAGCCAGAGGCTAAGGCTGTAAACCCTATAAGATAATCCGGAGTGGCAGCTGGACAATGTGCTACATTCCCTTCTGGCAACTCCTTGGTCTGATGAGGGATGGGCTCCACCAGATGACTTTTGCTCAAGACACTGATAATGCTGGACAAATCTGAACTTACCGGATTGATCAGCACCTGATATTGTCCAGCAGGATGGAGGTGACAAGTGTTCTACTGGTACTTTGTGTAAAATCAGAGCGAGAGATAGCATCGCCATCACTACATGGAACACTAGAACACGGATGCAAATTGGAAGACTCCCAGAGTTGACACATAACACCACACGTTGCACATATAGGACAATGTGAAGTCAGATGGAAATCCCTTAGGAGAACACAAAACTAAAGATGTGCATATATTCTACTATAGTGGAGAGTTTGACAAATCCATAAATGGAGTAGGCATCCTTGTAAACAAAGCCATCATGGGATCTGTGCTTGAATGCCGCCCCTTATCTAGCAGAATCATTTCCATTCGTCTAAAGCATCTCCCATTAACATCGCAATTATCCAAGTCTAATCATCATGATGAAAAAAATAGTTTTGCAACAAACTCCAGGGTATTCTAAAAATGGTCAGTTAAAATGACATCCTCATCATCCAAAGAACCTACAATGCCAAAGTTGGCCAGGATGCTCTAAAAGACTGGAAGGATGATTGTGAATCTTCTTGCAGTGAGCTTACCAATGAAAGAGGGAGATGACTGCTCGAGTTCACAAGCTTCAACAACTTGGTACTAGCCAACACCCTTGGCCAATATAAAGCTTCATGATGCTGGACATAGACAACATCCCAGCTGAAATGGGGTGGAATCAGTGATACAGATACTAACAAAAATCTGCAACAAGATCTAGCAGACAGGTGAATGGCCAACACAATGAACCCAGTCACTGATTATGACACTTCCCCCCCCCCCAAAGGTAATCTCCAGCTGTGCCAAAATTACAGAACTATCAGTTTGATCAGCCATGCTAGTAAAATGTTGAAGATCATCTTGAACAGACTGAAAGCACAAGCAGAAGAAATAATCTGTGAAAATCAGGCAGGGTTCTGGAGTAGGAGAGGCACAACAGAACAAATATTCAGTCACAAGGTTCTGTGTGAAAAGTACTCGCAACATCAAGAAGACATCTATCATGTGTTCATAGATTTAATAAAAAGCCTTTACAGATTGGGGCATGAGTCATTGTGGGCCACAATGAAGAAGCACAGTATGGGTCAAAAGTTGACCAATACCATCAAGGATCTGTACGCCAAGTTGCTAATTTGGCTTTTAAATCACTCAGTATAAACTGCAGGTACAGTTTGAGAAAGGAGGAGAAAATTATTAGAGGCTTATTTAGAAACAAGGATGCAAATTTTGAAATTGTAAAATTTTTCTTCCTCTTCTTAAACATGCTTTTAATGTTGTCCTTTTTACTCTGGGCCATGTTAGAGACCATCAGGCCCAGAACAGGAATACAGTTTTCCAGATAAATCATAGCATTTGTTTTTCATGTATGTAATTTATGTGGATTTGAGTTAGTGTGCTTGAAAACTCCACTTTGATATGGCCACATTGGAGGTCTTTATAAATAGATATGTTCCATTTTCATTTAAGACCATCTAGACATTATAAATAGTCTTTGATTAATCTCTCAGTCTTTTCTTCAAAATCCTATGTTGAATGACAGAATTACGACAAAATGATTTTCAAGATAGGTTCCATGGTAGCCATTCTGGATGTCACTTTGGCAATCTAGGGTAAACATGACATCATTACAAGTCTTTCACTTAACATTACAGGTCAATACAAACATTGATTTGGAATAAATTATAAGTAGTAAATTGAGAGCTGTACAATTTTTCAGTCAAGACCAAATTGAAACCACAAGTAAAATTTCACATCAGTCTTATAACTAGACTAGGAATAGTGATATCAAACTTGTGCTAATGGTCGATCTATGATGAATGGACATTGCATAGTTCTTCTGCTCATAAAGTCGGGGTGTGAGAAAATAAAAAGACCGGACATGAAGGCATCTGGTGCCATATCAGTACTAGACAGGGGACATACTAGCTGAAAACTGAACTGTCTGGTATAAGCTGGATGAAATGCCACCTACATGGGACCTACATGGCACTGTTGTCAGCAGCAGCACAATTTGTGGAGATACATTTACACTACTTTTGTGCACCTTTTGATAAAAGGACATGTCTTTGTTAACAAAGACTCAAATGACAACATAAATATAAATATTGTCTTCTGTAGATCTGGATTACATTTGCCTTCTACAATATTCTTTAAGGGGTACATTTGGTATTAATACTACTTAAATTATGTCACATCGCTATCAATATGTCACAGTTTGTACTAGTTTTGAATGGAAGGATGCATTTAATGCTGCGGTGAACATGTTTGAATGTTACCTTGAGTAATTGCTTTTGGTGCTGTAAAATTCTTAGTGCTCTGGCTTCAGTACAGTTGACAAAATTCCAATGTTTTTTAAGGGAAGTAGCTCTTGCAGTTATACATTCAATTGGATATACATTGCAGAAGTCATGTGCATAAGGAATTCATTATCTTGAGTAATCTGTCATTTATTCTTTCATGTTCAAAATGGTTTAATAATAATGATAATGATTATGATAATGATAATGATTATCATTATTATAATTGAGCAATTGGAGTTGTGGCAGATTTTTGTATCTTGATCCCTATAATGATCAAGATACTTGGATTTGTTGAATGGGCCTTAAAACAAGAAAACAAATTAAACATTATTATAACTTTATGCACCTCGTAGAATGGCAAACCAAAGAACACTAAATATGCAAAAAGTTCAACATTGTCACATCAATATAAAAAAAAGCCATGGATGTTTAAAATAAGAAACTGTACTGATATTGATGAGGGTGATGGAAGAAGGTCCAAAACTTGTTGATTTCATTAAAAACCTGTGGAGAATTTTTTTATAAAGAAAAACGTAATTGTAATATGTATGCTGCCTTTTTTAAGGAATAAAAAAAACATTGGAATATGGTCATTTCTTTTTCAATTTTTCAGCAAAATGTATTGAATTAATTGGAAATGGAATTAAGCTAATTAAATAAATATTTAAAAAGACAAAAGCTAATTAAATAAATATTTAAAAAGACAATGTAATCTCTTTTTTGGTTTCTTTCAGTTATACACAAAATTTAAGATTGACAAGGGAAAAGCAATGATATGTTTTGTTATAGTTGTAACATAACAATAACAGTTATCATCTGTCTTACCACTAGAGCATCCACTTCAGAAGCAGGTCATGGGTTTGAACACCAGCCAAATCATACCAGAGATTTACAAAAATGGTACTAATAGTTGCCTCGCTAGGCACTCCGCCATAAGAGGTTAGTGTTAGGACTGGTCAGACTGGGGTCAGGATAACGTAACTGAGTGGGACATGATGCCCCAATGCTAGACATGTCATATCACCATAAACTGCCATACTGCAAACAACTTGGCGATACAACTGATTTTTTTTAAAGCCACATTAAAAATCCTAATCACACGTACACACATGAACTGTCCTAATTTTTCATTCACTTATTATATATGTAACTTTATCATCATGAATTGGCAATTAACAGTCTGCAAATATTAACTTCGGCTGTGTAGCATTATTTAAGGAAGCAGTCTGGACTGTAGCTTTCAAATCTTGTGGAAAACCCTGTTGCTACTACTACTGCTACTAAAGTCATTAATGAAAATGATAATAATGATATTCAGTGTATGGTATTTTGTTTAAGAACCAAGTTTTAATGGTTAACCTGCATTCAGAAGCCACCTGTTTAACAAGGTCAATTGTACCTTTTTCCATTGGTGGCTGCTGTTGACTGTTTAAACGTTATTTTACACAAGGTACAAGTCCTTAGTATTAAATTCAGTACTGCCTGAGACCATTTTACTGCCATTCAGAAAGGTATGAAATGTTGTACCCTATTGGTAAAGCATAAAAAGTGTTTGATTTGCTGCACTTCATTTGCATTCAGAGCTGCCTTTGGAATCCTGATGTCGCAAGTTCAATGCATATTGTCTTGTTAGTTAATGAGGACATTTTTGTCACTCATAATGTGGTATTTGTTTATTACATAGTGAAAAATTGAATAAAATGGGGAATAAATATATAGATATCCTTTCTTGCATTCCAGGATAGATTTTGTTTTGGAGCCATTTTTTTGCAAGCGGCTCCTGTATAATGTTTGGCAGTTTATAAAGAAAGTTAACTCTTGACTTTTGTTTACAGTTTGTAATTTGAGTTAACTCCCATGGATTTTATTCCACTATTGTATCATTAATTACTATGTGTGTAGGCATATATACCAGTTCAAGTTCATTTGTAGCATCATTCCTAATATATTACTTAATGCAGAAAGTTAATGCCATCAAAATATGCTTTAAATATGTGCTTTTTTTGTTTGATATGGTGTTAAAACAATTTTTTTCTGTGCCCTGATCAAGCAGAGTTGATGGGAAAGGTCTGGAATCATTGACCAACTAATGAAGATAAACTCAAATAGAGAATTTGTTTTCTACACAAGTGAGATGCTCTTTCTGAACAGTAGCTAGGTTTTGTAACTGACAGCATTGAAAGATGAAAGTAACACCCCACCCCTGCCTTGGTTAGATATTACATGAGAACAGCCTATTGTCTGGATATACTCCTGAGATGATATTTGACGGGTTTCATAAACACGTAATTTTACAGATGTGTATATACATTCACAGCTGGCTACGGTTTTGTGTGATAGCTAGACTAAAAATCATTGACAGAAGTATCAGGCTGTATACCAGATAAACTAATCCATTGTTACTACGTATATAGTATATAGTATATAGTCTGTAAGATATTGTTCTGTCATTGATTTTATCTTGTGCCTATCAAAGGATGAGGAATGTAAGCATTGCTCACATTATGGTGCTTCATGTAACTTTTATTTATTTTTTCAGTAGTGTGTGTGTGTGTGTATGTGCGTGAAATGACCTAGAGTTAGTTTGTGATCTCCCTATTCTTTCAAACTTTCAAATCTCCTGTCATATATTTGTTGTGTTTGTGTAGAGAGAAACTGTTCTAAACCAAAAATCACTGGGATCCAGAAATGTTTAGCTTAGAGGTTTTCACAGATTTTTTTGGGGAAAATTTTTTTTCCTTAGAAATCGTAAGTGATGATGAAAGGGAATAATTACAAGAGAAGACAAGTCTTTGTGTGTGTGTTTGTGCACAATATTAGAAAATGTTGTATATTTAATACATGTATCTATTGAAGAAATTAATGAGCAGCATGTTTCGAGGAATGAGATGTTTTTATAACTTTACTTTAAGACCATTAGAATTATGAACAATTCATAATAATGTTTAAATACTAAGTAAAATTCATGATGTTCACCATTTAAGAGCCAGTTGAGTGAATCTGACTTTTAGAATGCATGTTCTGCTTTTTCTACATTTGCAAAGTGTTAAATGTATGTCATAAGAAAGTCCTGATATTTAATTAAAAAACATATTTTTATTGCTTATGTTTACAAAAATCAATGACAATTGGATAATAAACAGACAAACATAATCTTTCTTAATTAAATAGCTCTTTTTATGGTACAGTAGTTTCACATTAGCCTAATGTCAGCCATAATCTGTGTTTGATGTATAGTGTACCCTAAGTACATTTTCCAGGTGTTTGAGTAGTAGATAAACCTACAACATTACAAGCTAACTGTAATTCAGCCATGCAGCATGTGGCAGTAATTTAGCAGCTAAAATAGATTTCCAAATTTGAACTTTATAGTGTTTGTTGTATTGGGTCTTTTCAGATTAAGATTGAAATTTGGGGTTGAAATTGGTTTCGTTATTTGTAGTTGAGGAATTTGAGTTTGCAGATGAAGAAACAAAAAATGATGTTAAAAATAGAGAGAGAAAATAAGGACCCCAACAAAATGTTGGTCTATATGTATATCATAGTAATTTATGAGATTCAAACTGGTCCATGGGCTATGTTGCTCATTGAATTGCCATTAAGCAACAGTCATCTCAGTGTGTACATAGATGAGAATAGATGCTTACCAACAAGGTCACTAGCAGACCATATTCTGCCCATTTTTACCTGGGCAATGGGCAAACTGTCAGTTTCTCCTTTACACTTCCACCAGAATTCACCATTTTGAGCAAGGCACACTGAAGCAAAATCAGCTTACAAGTTGCTAATATAGATAGCCACAAAACGCCTGATTAATGCATTCAGTAACAACTTATCTTTATATTCAATGAATTTATTTCAACTTACAATTATGTACACCATACAAACTCAACAGTAAATCTTCTAGCATACCACAAATATGGTTTCTGGTGACATAATTCGGGAACTGTCTATTAATTACCAGAGTTGACGTAAATGTGTCTGCTATGCACAAAGATATATTTTAAAAAAACTCTTTATTTCCAACTATAGTTCATTGATCAAAATTTAATTATAAATATTTTCAAACATAAAATATCATAAGTATCATGCACAGATATATAAGATATGTAACTAGAAAATTTTTCCTTCATTGTTAGAACCAAATTATGTTAGACAATTAAAGATTAATTTGTGCCATCTATAATCTGAGAACTAAATCGCACGTGTTTCAAGATACAATTCTTATTGTTGGATATTGTTATACTTGAAGACACATATTTTCTCGTTAATTTTTCAACTTAAAATGTATTATTATTTACAATGGTGGTATACTGGCACTGTTTCATATTAGTAAATAAAGATTATTGTTACAATCAATAACCGATTTTTTCTCTCACATATTTACTAGAGTCGCATAACAGTACAATTTAAAAATATAATTTTTATATTCAGACAATTTCTGAATTTATTTAAAATTGTGTACATAAAAATATGTAATGTCTTATGATATCTTAATCATCTGACTGACTAGATTTTGAAAAAGACCCCAATGAAGCAGCAGCAGGTCATTAAGAAAAATAGAGGGAGATGATAATTTGAAAGAAATTAACTGAAAAACATACATATATTTATCTTTGTATTAAAAGGGTAGCATGCTCACATATATCATTAATAATGTACATAAACACGTGAGAGTAGAACTGATTGTCAGTTACATATCAATAGCAAAACTAAAATTCTAGAGTAATCAGATTCATGACCCACATTATGACTGAGTGCTAAACTTGCTTTACTTTCTCATTTTTGCTCTAATTTCCAATGGATTGGGGTTTAAACTTGCTTCATATAAGGTTACCCATGTCAGTGCTTTTTTTTATGGGGATTTCCAGTTTGACAGTTGGACCTGTGCTTAGGAATTTGGTCATTGGAATAAATAAGTAGTGTTAAATATGGTGGGGACAAATTTTAAGGTATTTTGCACATTTTTAGTATTAAATTAGAATTACTCTGACATGTTTGGCCAGGCTGAAGCATACAAATTGTTAGGAACTTAGCCTTAATTACTAAAACAGAAAAGTTTCCTGAACTAGTTGATGCAAGTGTTTTGTGCCCCCATCTCGAAAGTTTTAGAGTATACAGTATTACAGTTTTTTTTCATATGTTTTGTGCTGAAGTCATTTTTCTTTGTAGCATCTATGTTCCATTAACATGATTTTACTTTCTTTTTAGAAATATCTTTATTGTTGGTATTCATTAATTTTATATACTGTATTTTGTATAAAATAAATCTTGTCTAATCTAAGAATAAATTCCATTTGGATGTGATAGCAGTGTACAAATTGTGATTTATGTCACCTGTTCCACTCATAGTGGATAAATATTACTATTGTGCTTCAGAAATTGAAACAAAGCTATGTAATATTATTTTCTCTGCTTTTTGGTAGATTTTCATTAGTTGTATGGTTTAGAATTCATGGATTTGTACCAATAGGCATTAGGCATTGTCTCTCTCTCTCTGTCCTCAACGTGTCCAAATTTCATCTTTGTCAAGTTTGTGTTAAACAAAAATGAAAGAAGAACGTTTTTTTTCTTCATATCTGGTATGAATGAGAACACATTGAATTTGTGATGTTAGGTAGATGAGCTTGCATTATTATACTATTAGATAGTTCTGAAAAAATGAGGTTGATTTTCACATTGGAGGAGGGCCCCGGCCCCGGCCCCGGCCCCGGCCCCGGCCCAGGTTTGTTACACAACTTTAGACTTGCTGTTGTTTCAAGAATAAAATACAGTAATATTTAATCAGGTTTGATTTGTTTGTATAAATGGAACATTTAACACCTCACTGGATACACCATGCTGAGAAAACCAGCAAAATGTCTTTCCAATGGTGACACATGGAAAGCTGAGCATAATGAGTATCAAAACACAGCAAAGTTGCATTATGAGTCACATGCTTTATCAATTGAGCTACTCTTGTTTTCTTTTAATCAAATCATCATAAATTAATTACAACGAAACTGAATTTTAATTATTGTACATAGGACATTAGCCAGTAAATATTCATAAAGAAACCTTCATTTCCAAAGTTTGTATAATGCCCAAATTGGTCCCCACTACTTGAAGAATGAATGTCATGTTTGGGTCCTGTCCAAATATGTGTCCAGAGAAGATTATTAGCAAGATTACACAATAAAACAATTAGTGTTGATATTTTGCTATGTGGCTTCCATATTTTGAAACATTTGTAGATGCAGATAGAATTTTAGGCTTATTACAGATGTTTACTTTTTAGTTTTACATGCTTTTGCAACAGTTTGTAGAAACCCCATGAGCATGATGCAGTGTGAGGTAGACAAATCAATTTTATTAGATTTATATGTGTATATAAATAAAAGGCCTGGTTAGGTTATGAAATCCATTGCTATAATTTTATCACTCCAGTGGCCTAGTGGTTAGAACGTCTGTCTCAGATGGGTTCGATCCCTGGCAGAGTCATACAAAAGACATAAAAAAATGGTACTAACAGCTGTCAGAAGATCAAAGTCATTGTGACTGACAGGAGACAAATGGTTTTTACATCATAACTAAGTTTAACAACATTTACATGAAACCTGGCTTGCATATTGGTAAGGAAAAGTGTATTGATTCTTGGGTCAAAAGGCGAGTGGTCAAGGTCACTGAGACTGAAAAAAAAAGTGGTTTTCCAACACAATAATATTAGTTCTACATCACATACCTGGACTGAAATTTGTGGATAGATTGCACTTTATCTGAAAGAAGAAAAATGGTTTTCAGTTGGGGGAAAGAAGATGTCTTTTGATTTCAGGGTAAAAGGGAAAGTGGTTTCTGCATAATGACATTGGTTCTGGACCAAACTTTAAAGATCATTTTTTGAAAGGTACAAGCCTGATGATTTGAAGGGGTCAAAAGTTTTCATTTTGCAGGTGAGTAAGCAGTCATGTTTATGGTAAGTCAGATAATTAAATTATGGTTTCATTATATCTACTTGAGACTACAAATCTTGACCATTAAGATCCCATGATCTGTAAGATTCAACCATGCCATATCACCGCTCCAGTGGCCTAGTGGTTAGAGCATCTGCCTTGGATGCAGGAGGTCATGGGTTCGATTCCTGGCATTGTGTGTTTGTTTGTTTTCATGATATTGAAGCAATATTTGATGTGTCATTGTGGTTGTTGGCACATTGCCTATATTTTTATACATGCCTTTCAGACAGTTTGATGTTTGACTGTATTCATCAAGGCAAGTCTTAACCTCTTTTTGTGTTGGGGATAAGCCTACTACATAAATTAGTATGTATGGGCTAACTTAGATTTCCTTGGTTTGGTTAACTGGAGTTTTATGCCATGTTTAGGTACAAGATAGTGCATGAAGACATGGTTCCAGATCGGAGATGAAATAATAACCAATAACACCTAGAAGTATACCTTGTTTGACAGTTACTATTCAAAGAGCAAAAGTCCTTTGCGTAAATAGAACAGTTAAAATGGATATTTTTAGTTAACACTCTGGACCTTCAGTGGGAATAGCTGGAGGCATTGTACTTTAAATTTCCCCCATAGACATTCACATTCATTGTTTGAACTACTATAGATTTAGTTTTGTAGCAGTTTTAGAGTGTTATTTTGACATCATTTCTTAATGTAGGTTATCTTGTAGCTTTACTGAGAGTCTCAGACTGTTTTTGCTACTGTATAAATAGTGTTATCAGCAGCATACATATATTTGAGATCACTGATGTAGAGCAGAAGAGTGCAGATGTATATAATAAACAGAAAAGCTTAGTTTTGTGATCTGTTGAACACCATATTTATCAGGGGGCATTATCAGAGCTAGCATTTTCTATTCGTACTGATTCGGTTAATAAAAGCACATTTTAATTTTTGTTAAACAGTTATATCTTTGATCAAGAATTCATTATGTTTATAAATGTACAGGAGTAATCTCTTTTAATGACATATACTTTAACCTGACAATAATATTACATTGTGTGATACTTTTGTTCTACAACTTTGTTAAATTGATGCAACTTTTTATGGCTGGTCAGTCATATGTAACTGAAATACTGCTACAATCCTCTGATTTTTTTTTTTTTTTTCACATGTGATGTGTCCATAATGTAAAGTATAGAATAACAGATTTTTCTTGTTTGTCATTGGTTATAAATACTAAAAAAGTATGTTGCATTTTAACTGAAACAGATCAACAATTTAAAAACTTGACCTTGTAATAATGATTATATGTTCCTAATTATGAATCATAAGGTTTCATATTTGCTGTTGTGATGGGAATTAATAAATTTCAGGTCAACTTTAGTGGCTGGGAGTTTTACTAACCTTTGTGCTTTGCATACACCTAAAAAGTAGTCACCCTTTACTTACAATCGATTATCGACTTCACAATCGATTATCTTATCAACTAACTGATGATTAATTATAATCGATAATCGGAACAATACTAGTTTTTGGGGCATATTGTGGTTTTCTTACAACACATTGTTCTTATTTTGAGTTATTGTTCCTGTATAATTATTTCCATTTCAAAGTAGCAATTGCCTATCACCATATGTTGCAGGTATTTAAAAAAAAATTCATGCTAGTTTCCCCATTAAAAAAATGTGTTGACTGCTTCAGTGAGTTAATCTTGCTCTAGTGTCTAATTTGGCAGGCACTGTTTTGGATTATATCACAATGGAGCAAGCAAAATGCACATTGTATTCTACAAAATTATTGTGTGGGAAATTTGATTCCTAATATAAAAAAATAATATGGCATGTTGATTCTACTTTTGTAAAATTAAACTGTATGTTGCAAATTATTTTTATTTTTTATTGATTAGTTGTTCTAAAATATACACCAGGATCAAGGATACTTGTCTGTCACTGGTTGGTCCGTGTTGTCTTGATCAGGCTATTTTTAGGTTTGTAAGTGGCTATGGTGCTCTCAGTTGTATGAATCACATACCAGGATGTAAGGATAGGGCTACTTGATTAGGTGATCAAAAGGTTTATGGTGATAGAATGTTCACTTTAGCTTAGTTTAAGTTAAATTTAAAAGAAAAATGTCAATTTTTGAGAATCCTGTTTGGTTATATTTGTGTAAACAACCAAGTTAACCACAATGAACTGAGTAAGAAAGGAATCAGACCTGAAGTACAGTAATCTTACCCAGCTCTAGTTCTGTATCAGTTCAAAGTTTGCTTTGGTTTTACAAACTCTTTCATAGAGTTATTACTTTTTTAAAAACATAATTGCATCCTGGGTGCACTTATTTTTCCTAAACTAGGTCACAATGACCTGCATATCACATTTTTGGTAATATAATTAGCTATTTTTAAACTAATGCCATTGTTTGTTGCAGGACCAATTGCATAGTTTATGGACACATTAATTTTTTTCTGACCCCATAGGCAAAATTCCCTGACACTTAGAAAGGTGTGAGAATCATATTAGGACATTCCACTTTTAGCTCACCTTTATGGATTAGGGGAGAGCTGTAACAGCTGTACTGTTTGTATGTCAGCATTCATGATGGTGTCTGCACATAAAATACCATGCATGTGTTCATATATGTAAAGCCTCGCTGCATCCCTACCCTTTCTTCCTATCCCCTAGACAGCAGTCTGCAGCCCAAGGTTTCATATGACAACCAATTGAAAGGGGGCTAGCTGTCTACATACATGGACAATAGTTAGTGAGGGATGCATCTTGATGATTACACTACATTATTGCATAAGTAGGTTACATAGACCAATTAATTTTTGTTTGTAGGTTTGGTGGAAGACCAGCACAATATCCTCATATGACAAAACATTAGTCCTGGCTGAGTGCCAATTCTGTGTTGAACAGGTACAACCATGCAAGACCATGTGCCAAATAAGTCTTAACCATGTAAATTATATAAAATGTATTAAACCTTATCTTCAGATCATTTGACCATGCAAAGTTATTAAAATTTGTAGGTTCTGTAAAAATAAGAAGTAATGGTTGAAATGAAATCAGATTATGTTGTATCTTTTGTGTGTTTTTGTGCTTTATTAAAAAATTGGGTGATAATTGAGAAAGTCCTGTACAATGTATGTACAGGGGTTTGATCTGTAGCATCTATAGATGAATGACAGTACACATTGTTTACAGTTGAAATCTTTTATTTTCCCATATTTCGGTACATTTATGGCTTAGCTCTACAGCTCTCATGAAAATCCTGAAGTTTGCATAATAGCTATAGTGCCTTTTGGCCAGCATCATTTTTGGTCCACTTTTATATATTGATTTACATTTCATACTTCACTGACTTTTATTAAATTTTCTCTTTAGTCTATCATGTTCATGATAGAATTGTGAAACATAATGATTTTGCATAATCTAACCATGCTTATCAAGATAATAAAAAAAAATTGTTTCTTGTTGGAGACTGGCTTGTATTTCATGTTTGCATCCTTGGGTTAAACTATGTTATTCAAGTTTTTTTCTCAAGCTGTTATTGTTAGAATTGTCAAATTAGGTGATTTTATGTCTCTATGTTAGTCAATTTCCATTAAAACAAAATAAAGACTATGATGTAGATTTCATATTTTACTGGGTCAGATTTTGCATTTAGCTAAGATGGTCTAAAAGTTTGATTTTTTTGGCACACTTTCCCCCATTTTGTTATGTATGGAATCCTGAAACTATGAGTAAATATATCACGATCAGTACTATATGTATATCCTCATCAGAAATGTAGGACATTGAGATCCATATTTATTGCATAATAATTTGGTTCAGTATTTTGATTTTAAAAATTGTTTTAAGCACTGTTCATGTTAGAATCATGAAAGTTTAGTTTTGTATGTATCTCAGTCACCACACCCTTAGAATAATGATTATTGACTTATACAGTGCACATATTACTGATGTCTGTTTGGGGCCCCAAGTGGCTGAGTGGTCTAAAGCACTCTCCATTACAGATTACTGCCATCTCACTTGTCAGTGTGGGTTCGAGTCTAAGATTCGGCTAATGTGGGTATGTGTGAAAGCTTGCTAGTAGCTTCTCATTGGTCCGTGGTTCTTTCTGTGGGTTTTCCTGGGTTCTTTCTCCACTAATAATACTGGTTGCCACGTATAGCCTACCGTAAGCTGAAAAATGGCGTTAACCCTACAACTTCAACAACAACTGATGTTTGTTTAGTTTTTTTTACTTATCTCTGAGGACCATTCTTGTGGCCATAGTGGTTAATACATCCACCTCCGATGTGAGAGGTTGTATGCTCGTATGCTGGCCAAGTCATACTAAAGACTTATAAAAATGGTACTTGCAGCTGCCTAAATGCATGTCACTCAGAATTAATAGTTTTGAGTGTTATGATTGGTTGGCCTGGTGTTGGGATAATGTAACTTCATGACTCAATAGGTTGTTTAGATTCTGTATACACTGCTCCGGTGGCCTAATGGTTAGAGCATCTGTCGAGAAGTGGGAGGTCATGGGTTTGATCCCCGGCCAAGTCATACCAAAGACTTACAAAAATGGTACTAACAGCTGCCTCGCTTGGCATTAAGAGGTTAGTGTTAGAACTGGTCAGCCTGGTATCAGGATAATGTGACTGGGTGGGACATCATGCGACATGATGCCCCAGTGCTTAGACATCACTATAAACTGCCATACTGCAGACATCGTAGCGATATGACTGAAAAATTGTTAAAGCTACATTAAAAATCCTAATCACACACACACACACACTCAACAAATTAGAGGAGTGGATGCTTCTGATGTATACAGGTACTAGAAAAAAAAAAAAAAGGTCTTTGTGAAATATGTTATGCTTGATTTTCAGTGATGGACTTGGGGCTAATTTTGTGTTTAATGTTCATTTCTTAAGAACATGTTAATTGTAAATCATCAAACTGTATTATTCTTTGTACAGTCAGATAATATCACACCCTGACAATTAAATTAAGTGTATACATATTGTTGGGCAATATTATTAGGAATAACATCACAGTTTGGAGTTGTTGTGCTCTTTTTTGACAATTAATTCTCGATCAAGTGAAGCAGTATAAATATACTCCAGAACATCCCTGCCTAATTCTGTACGTTAAAAATGCCTTGTCATTAAAATGGTATCATATTGCTAATAACATATGCAACATATTAAATGAATAATTTAATGTAAAATAACACAATAAGTTGGTAAGATACACTTATTAATTAAAAAGATAATGCCTTCTATTCGTGCCCAATATGAATATAATATGCTGTTTGCATTTGGAATCTCTCTCAATGCCTTGTTAAGTAAGGCAATAATAATTACAACTTTTGAAACTTTTCTTGTTGTATTATGAAATAAATTTGATTCAAATTCATAGGATTTTTTAAATTCAGATCTCCTATTAATAAAACATTGAAACATATTCAAAGAAAAGAAAATACGTTCTAAGTATCAGGATATTGTGGGTTTTTTGTGTGCTAAATATAAGGTCATTGAAAGGGTATTGGGTTACCTTTTTTTTCGTGTTCTTCCTGGTCTTTTTGATTTGACTAGTTCTACAAGTGTCATTCAGATTTTAATTGTACCCAATAACTTGTGCCAGTCAAGCAGGAAGGAGAATTTAAATACATTTGTTTAATGTATTTTTAATCTATCCTATCCTTCATGAGAACCTTTCAAATGAATATTTGAAACAACTAAATACATTTTTTAAAAATTGTATGACTCAGTTTTGAATGTTCTTGCTGCAGAAAGTGGAATCTTTTCTTATGATTATGGCATTAAAAATGGGTGCAGGTTGTTTAAAGTTAGATCTTTATAATCAGGGGTTAATATAGGAAATATGAACATATTAGTCAAATTATCAGGAGTCAACACAGCAAACTGTTGAGATAGGCAGTGTAGCACCTAGGGTCCCAGGGGCAGGGGACACACGCTGTTCCCCACTCTACAGATTAGTAGTACATATTGGATTTAAAGTGATGCTAATGACAATGAGACTTTAATCTTCTTGGCTTTGATAGTTTTTCTGTTTTAACTTTGTCTTCTGCACTGTACTGATTGTCGTATTTTCCTTGGACATTTTGTTGTATGACCAATCAATGTATGAAAACATTAACAAGTTTGAATATCTGGTTAACCTGAAATGAGCTGCACCATGGAATTTACCATTCTGAATCTTGCTGTTATTTAACTGTAGTGTTCACTCATGATTCATCAACATTAAATGTTATAATAAATAATCATTTTTTATGATTCCCGGGCTACTCGGTAACAGGCAAATCGGTCTCTGTCATGTTGGTACATATGTGAGAAAGCTTGCCAGTAGCTTCTCATAGATCGGTGGTTCATTCTGGGGTTTCCCAAGATCTTCCTCCACCATTAATACTTACCACCATGTATAGCCTATCGTGTGCTGAAAAATGGCGTTAAACTCTACAGCAGCATCCTCAAAACAAATGTTATAGATCTGTTTTTCAGTTCTGAATCCTGATGAAAAGGTGCACTCAGGGTCTAAACTAAACACAGGACAGGAAACAAACTATCCCTATTATACAACACTGTATAGGACTTGGCGTTAATTGTATGATGAACTTGCTGTGGACAATCAAACAATATAATTAAAATCTTATAAGCTTTCAATCATTTCTGTTTATTATTATTAAATTTTAAGAAATAATGAAGTTTTTTTGCATGAAGCCATAACCATCACATGTTGTTTAGAAGTACATTTGCATATCACTTAAATGTTTCCTTGTTTCATGGACCACTTTTTTAAATAACAATTATTAATATTTCTAAGAAATGGTACGAATTTATTCTTCCATAATTAGGACGATGCAGGAGCTCATTGAAAGAATTGCTGAAAGGGTGCAGGTTGGATTCCCATCATTAGGTCAGATCGGATCTGATACCATGATACGTGTCCATCATCATCATGGGCAATACACTTTTTTGTCAGTCATCATAGGCAATAAACTTTCTTGTCAATCATCATAGGCAATACACTTTTTGTCAATCATCATAGGCAATACACTTTACTTGCAGTGCTATTAATATCTATGTACATAACTATTGATATACATGTACATAACAGATTTACTGTAATATCTCAGATTTTTATGAGGGTATCAATTTTCTTGGATTTCATTGTTGCCTGAACCATTGAATTTGAAAACCCTCCAAAACATTAGCCACATATGATAAAATCCCTTTGTAACGGCTGGCTCGGTATCAAGGGTTATTAGTACAATATCGCACAAGCCCTGGTCAGAGGTATTGCGCAACTTGGAAAAACAACACTCGAAACCGCCTCTCGCTAATTCTCGTTATCTAAAGGAATGACCTCTACGGTGTAATTTGCCCAGTCAGAATGGATATGGTAATCTGAGATAGTATCTTGAACAAGACAACACACGAGCCACAGTAAAGATAAAAATGAGAATTTAATTAAAATACAATTAAGAGAAGAATGACACAGTAAATTACAATTTTCTTTCCTTCTGACTATTCTTCATTCAGAAGCACTTCAAAACCGAAGCTTTAAAATAACGGGTACGTTAAGTAAAATTAAAACACTAATAAAATAGATGAATTTAGCCGTTAGTAACTGATAGTAACTTTCATCATGAAATCGAGTGTTCATTAACATTGGACTGTTGGGTGATTCACAATGACCTTTTTCGTCGACTGGTTTTTTCCTTCTGCGTGCGTCACGACTTTAGCTGGCACTTTTTGGTTGAACGTGGGATTTCCACAACTCTTGACTTCTGGCTTCTTTTCCCTCCTTTTCTTGACTTCTTTTCCCTCCTTTTCTTGACTTCTCGCTAATTCTCACTCTTTCCAAACAAACTATTTTCCTTGTGTTTTTGGCGTCTTACTATCGTTTCACATTCATTTTTTCCTCTGGAACCCAATTTTATGAACGTCTTTCTTGCAAAGAACGATCGGAGTCCTGGTAATTACTTCTACCTTTCGGTTTTTCTCTTGCAGAGAAATTTTCAGACTAATTCAAACTCATAAGCTCGGAGAATATATTTCCCCGATCCTATGGTTCGACACCCCCCCCCCTCCTTCTACATTTGACCAATCGGAATAAATGCTATTCCTACGGACATTCTGAAAAACCCTCTATCAAGATGCCAAAAATGCCACTTGGGGTCGAAATATCACCCTACCATTTGTTTCAAATCACTTTGACAGCTATACGTGAGAAATTCCCTCTTTTTAAGCTTACTATAACATTCTAACAGCATGACCCAGTTAGGTAAACATTCCTTCGTCCAAACTCTACTCCAAGACAGTTAATTGTCAGCTAGACTAAGAATTAATTAATTACTTTCACTGGCGAATGGCACTTGACACCCTTCCCTATTTTTTCTTGTGTGTTTCATAATGCTAAGCAGGCTTTTGGTTACAAATATTAGTTTTTAAATGTGTTTGTTTATTGCAGGCTACAAGTCAAGGCCAAATTGTTTATGCAACTTCTTACTCTGGAGACATACCAGCGTTTTCTGTCCTAATTTTAAACTCTTCAACGAGAAGCAACCACACCTGGCCCATCATATGACCTTTACTGATGTATTGATGTTTACACTGTGTAATCTATTGTTGTACTAATATCCATGTGCTTAACCCATCAGAGATAAGTCATTGTCGAATCGGAAGATGTAATTAATGTGGTATGGAACATAGTCCTTTACTTTATTGACCATTTTAACTTTGAAACAGTACAGGGGGTTGTTATGAGAGAAAATGATGACCAAAATATTCTTACCTCTATTACAGATGACCTTATTCCTCCAATTTCTTGAGTGTATTCTGTTTTATTTGTTAATGAAATTTTAAAGTATGATACAGCTTATTAGAGCTCTTAATATGAATTGATTAAATTGAGTATTTTACAAGCTGATTAGGGATTAGATGCATTTTTGAAATTTGTTGTCTTTTTGTGAACAACACAAAAGACAAATTTACAATACAGGACTTTCTTAACTATCAGTATGAGAATCGTGTCTTTTACTATGTGTCCAACAGCTTAGTAACCAAGACTTTTTCATGTTGTGATTGGTTATGCAGTTTTATTCCAATGAATGTTCTCTTGGAGATCAAATACTTACATAACAAGTACAATTACCCCAATTTATTCACTGATGAATTCAGTACCCTCTGTAAATGAAAATAGGTGTGCAAAAGACTATTAAATAGTTTTATAAATAATTAAAGCCTGTTGACAGATGAGAAGTTAAGTGAAATGCCTAAATTCTATTGCTATTCAATCACATCCTCATATATATCTGGCAAAATTTCCCACAATATCGCTTCCAGGTATGTTTAACCCAGTGAATGAATCCTACCAACTACAGGTAAACTCCCCATTACCAACTGTATTGGCAAGTTGTTTATTGCAATTATCAGTACAAGACTTTTACAGCTTCTTGAAAGAAATATCCTCATAGGTTCAGAAAGGGAAAATCACCTGACTACCAGTATTCTAAAGACACTTGTAGATGCATAGAAAATGAGCCCAAGCATTGATACCAGGATTTTATAGATTTCAAGCAAAAGCCTTTGATAAATGGAAAAAAGGATTACGTTTTGAAATTTGTGAAGTATGATAGACTTCACAACATTATCAAATCCAGCTACATATATACACCATATTTGATAGATTTAACATAAAATCCAGAAACAAATATACATCATATTGGATAGATTTAACATTATAAAATCCAGCTACATATATACACCATATTTGATAGATTTAACATAAAATCCAGAAACAAATATACATCATATTTGATAGATTTAACATTATAAAATCCAGCTACATATATACACCATATTTGATAGATTTAACATAAAATCTGGAAACAAATATACACCATATTTGATAGATTTAACATTATAAAATCTGAAAACAAATATACACCATATTTGATAAATTTAACATAAAATCCGGAAACAAATATACACCATATTTGTTAGATTTAACATTATAAAATCCAGCTGCAAATATACACCATATTTCATAGATTTAACAATATAAAATCCGGAAACAAATTTACAACATATTTCATAGATTTCACATTATAAAAAAAGCCAGCCGCAAATATACACCATATTTCACAGATTTAACAATATAAAATCCGGAAACAAATTTACAACATATAACAACGAACTGAATGAGCATGCCAAGACTTATCTGAAAGGAGCCTGTAAGATTAAAACAATTAGATAATTTCAGTCCAGATTTATGTAAGTAAGCTAACTAAAGTAATGGAACAATTTCATGCTTGTTATGGCCTGATTAATATGAACTGCTAGAGGTCACATAAATTTGTCATAAGATTCGTGACCAAATTTAGCAAAGGCTGGCCTAATAGCTGTCAACATCAGAAATAAAATAGTATGATTATCAGAAAGGTAGACAATTGACCCATAAACTTGATGTAGAAAATTATCGAAATTAAGATTTAAATTAATGTTCCTATTTAAGGTGTAGAGTAAATTGCAAAGACATCATTATTCACAAGAGTTTAAAAATTTAGTTCCCAAAGTATTATTTAAAATATATCTTGTTTTGCAGAAAATGTAAAATATGGGGTCTGATTCCTAATGGGAAAACTTAAGAAGCATAAAGCCTCAAAATTGTATGACATAACAGAAAATGAACCATTAGAAAAATTAATACTTCAAATTTTCTTTACTTTCAAGTTGATAAAATTACCACAATTACAAAGTCAGCATAGGCACTTCCCAGAGTTCAGTGGCATAAATATAAATAAAATATTTAGATTATTTATAAATTGTAAATAAATATTAACAGGAAAGTATTAAAAATGCCTCACTATGTGACAAAACTGTGAGAGAAAGATGAATATTATGATTTACTTGTGCCAAAAGTACGTAAGAAAATTTTTACACTTGTGTTAAATAGTTTTATACTGAGGGCTAGAAATTAGTAGTAGTCCACTAACCAGAGACTATTCAGTTTCCTGTTTTGACAAGTTTTCTTAGTTTTATAAGTTTGTTAGCTAATAAATCTTGATATATTTGACTTGTTTGGTGGGAAGGACTACCAGTAGGGAAGATTCAGCAGGACTAGTATATTTCTTGATCTGCTAGTCCTGTTAGCTACAAGGAAATATGTTAAATTTGAAGCTTTGACTTGATGAACTTTTGACAAATTACATGATCATTACTATAAAGAATAAATTGGAGGATAAGCATGTACAATGAAATTCTTTAATGAGAAGTCATATAATAACGATAAACTAAACTAACAAAAATTTATTAAACATGCATATAAATTATAGAATGAGTTGTCACCTATCATATCCAATAAGGTACAGGTGGTAGGAGAAAGGGAAAATATCCTTTTCTGTATTTTTGTTATTTTGTTACAGGTACATTTATTTGTAAATAAGCAATAAAAGACTCCTGTAGTGGATACTGTTAGTCCCTATACACAGATTGAAAGTCTTTTGAACAAATGTGACCCGTCAGCTATTGGTTTGACTTGTTCTGTGGTTGGCCCAAGTCTGCCACATTAAGAAGGCCTTCTCCAGTTGCAGTATCCACACAACAGAGCGGCTTCATTTACCATATGGAGGCAAAAATATATTTAATGCAAAATTGACAGAAGGACTTAAGAAACATATGAATAAAACCAATTTGCCACTCAAATTTTTTAAAGAAAAAATAACTCCTGTGAATAGGTAATTATGCCGATGGTCTGAAAAATGTTAAGAAGGGGTGGGGGATAATTATAAGAGCATATATACTTTATATGGGTACGTTGAGTATAGCAATTGAAATGTTGTGATGATACTCTGACATGGCTAGAATGTAACCTGGTGTAACTGGAATTATTTGTCAACAATCATGCAGTTTATTTAGCAGTGTCAGTGACTTGGACATAGGAGGCCCCGATTGGCCAAGTGGTCTAAAGCACTCTCAGTTATGGATCACTGCCATCTCAGCTCTGCGTGAGTTCGAGTCTCTTATTCGGCTAATGTGGTTATGTGAGAAAGCTTGCCAGTGGCTTCTCATAGGTCGGTGGTTCTTTCTGGGGCTTTCCTGGTTCTTCCTCCACCATTTATACTGGTCATCATGTATAGCCTATCTTGTGCTGAAAAATCCTACAAAAACAATGATTTGGACAACCTTTCAGGCATTGCCTTTGTTAAAGTCAGTCAAGAGTGTCACAGGTGAAGGCTGCATTATCAGAATTGACTTTTTGATGTCAAATCAAATAAGTGCAGCTTATATTTTCAAACAATATTTACATATATACATTATTTCAAACAATATTTACATATATACATCATTTTGATGGGTTTTTTTTGCAGCTGTTACATACTAACTGTTAACACCATAGAATTTTGATTTGGTATATAATATTCCTACTTGCATTAATGTTAAAATTCCGAAGTCCAGTCTAATGCTGTTTTGTGTAATTGTTAAACATTCAAAGTTAAACAGGTCACATGATCCAAACATTTCTTAAAGCCCCTCTTCAGATGTTGCTGTTGTTTATATTAAGACTGGTTTGATCTAATTGCTTGTTCTTTGCAGGTCATATTTGATATTATAGTATATGAAATTGTGGCCGTAACTGTCTTAATGAATATGATCAATGTACATCTACTTAGAAGTAGCGCAATTAGCTTTGTCTGATACATGCGGCTATTATATAAATTTATTTAATTCATGCAGTCTTTATTCCCTTCAGTCAGAAATTTTAAACAAAAATATTTGTATGCAAGCTTTTCAATAATCAGACAGCCTGTTTTTTTAACCAATCCATTTCGTTATCATTAATGCACTGGAAATATGACTTTAGATAGGGCTTTCCGTATTTTAGCTGAATAATCGTTTAACTTCTTTTGCCTGAAATGGATGTAGGAACTTGCATTTTGGCGATTACATCAAATTACATTTGTTTTTGAAAGATTCTCATTGTGTCACATACTTATGGTAAGTGTAGAAAAGATTTTTTTGATTGGCTATTTCATCTGCAAATGTGTAAAAGATGAAAGGCGTCATTATTATTTGGTATTATTGTTGATCTACATATTTCACCTTTTCTACAATACCATTGGCAGTGCATATAATTAGGGTAATAAGCATGATGAGATAACGAGTCAATTGATTTTCAGATCTTAATAATTGTCAGGGAATGGCTTTTTATGATTTGTGTGGGATGTTAGTACGTGTACACAAATGGTCAAATAAGCAAGGAACATTAAAATTTAGTGATATCAGTGAAATTTACTCATTTTCATTTGGTGATTCTTTTCATTGTAAAAAAATGGGATAGGAAACACATTTTGGGGTTTGCATCTGATTGTGTACAAACACATGTTTCTGAGATGTTTTTTCTTTGCCATAAGTAAAATGTTTTTGACTGGCTTTTCATCAGTACATGTGCAGAATGGTGAAATTTAGACCATTCTTTTGCTTATTGGACAGTTTTTTTCCAGTCTAATTTTAGTAAAAATATTTGCAAAGGTTCATCTGTTTGCCGTTTGGACTGATTCAGGTCTGTGTGAAAAATGTTTAAAATTCTTGAAAGCTGTTGTTTTTCAACTGTATTTTTTTGATGTTTAGAAAGTCTACATTATTTGGAATCTCTGTAGAACTACATAATATCCTTTTCTTCAATACCATCAGCTTTGTTATATCCTGGATGACGTCGACATCAAAGAGCTCTCTGAACTATGTATGGTAGGCTAATGAGCTTACCTCAGTGTCACTTAAAGAGAATGGAACTACTTAATGAATCATCTTTATCTGTTGTAGTACAAGCACTGCCATCAGGAATGATTAACTAAATGTATTGTATTCCATTCATGTTAGCATTAACCCAAAACAATTTGTACAGAAAAACTGATAATAGTCTACTGTATTGAAGATGAACAATACAAGGCATATCAATAGGGACAAAGGGCCATTGAATACATATGGGTTAGTGTCACATTAGACATACAGTGTTTGCATACAATTTTGTCTGGTCATATGTTGTATATTTTTTTTGTTGTCAAACATTATTATCATTTATCTTCAAAAATTTAATTTCAGAATCTCTCATTGCAGTTATTGGCCAAAAAAAAATGTTACCAGTATTTCTATTTTTTTCTAAGTAATAACATTGTTAATATAGAATATTTTCTTACATGCTCCATACTTTTATTTACACAAATTAGACATACTTAATCAGTTGAGCTGAAGTGGGCAATTGTCTTTGAGAGACACACACACAATTAACCAAAACTGTACAATGAACTGTCAAAGTAACAAGAGGTATTTTTGTTCCCAAAAAATAAATGTCAGTTAAAAAAGTAGTATTATACAATATGTTTTTATTCTTTTATCTGTCTATGCCTACATTTATTGGAACCATGTGGTTTTGTATGAATGAAATTCACTTTCAAACTCATAATTTGTAAAACTTTTTGTTGGTTTATTTAGGTATTAAAATAATTATATGAATATGATTAGGTGTACAATGAATGTTGAATTATTCTGTGTAGTGTTGATTTGTAGCCTTAATGTAAGATGAACAGATTGATTGAATAAATTTGATTAATTTGTTGGATATTTATGAGATTATGCTGTATAAAGTGTATTTTATCAAATTAAAATCTATATAATATTTTTATTAAAATCGTTTCATAGTCATTACACAAGAACAAGATACACTTCACACTTTATCTTCATCATCTGTCTCTTGACCTAGTGTGTTTGTTGAGGCACTGTGCTGCTGAAAATCGGACCATTTTCCTCCACTTATCTTGGTCATGTACCAGTGCCTATGTCTCTGCAAAACTTTTCCTGGTCCATTCTGTGATGTTGTCAATCCACATTGTTTTCTATCTACCCTGGACACTGCCCTGCAGTACGGTTGTGGATAGACTGTTGGTTTTAGTGACATGTCCATACCATCTCAGCTTTCTCTTCTTGGCAGTGGTGAGGAGGTCTTCATCATGGCCTATTTTGTGCCTGGTGGTATTAAACACTTTTTCCTTTGTGATGTGATCCATGTAAGAGATGCCAAGGATGGTTCTGTACCTTCTCATTTCAAGTACCTGGATACTTCGTTGTAATTCTGCTGTCAGGGTCCAGGCCTCACATGAATACAAAAAAATTGGGATGACTAGTGCTCTCAATAGTTTGATTTTAGTTTTCAGACAGATATTCTTGTCTCTCCAGATGGGTCTTAGCTTTGACATAGCTGCTGTTGTTTGTGCTGCTTGTGACAAAATATTTGCTCTTGATCCATTTTTGGTTATCATGGAACCAAGATATTTGAAATGGCCCACTACCAATGCAGGAGCCTTTTGTCCTGGAAACTGAAATTCTTTTTGTCTGTTCATTTTCACTTGGCCTGTTTGAAAGTTTATGTTGTAGACCGATGTTTCTATGATGTTGATAAATATCAGTTTCCTTTTAACAAAGACAGCTCCCAAATCAAAATTGCAAGCATGTTTTAAAGCTTGCAGCAAGCTTAATTTTGCAAGCTTTTATTTAGAACATTGCTGCAAGCTTGCACAGATTTCTTGCTACAAGCATGTGGGCTTTTGAACATCAGACATGATTGTTGTCCCCCGCCCCCCAAAAAACCTGAAAATATTAAGGGGTGTGGATGTCCTGTACTGCGTTGCAGGTTTCATAGTTTTATGCTCCCAACTCTTCCAACTGCAAATGCAAGTCCTCTAGTGTTCAGTTTTTTTATGAACTGACCAACTACAAACTTTCCATGCGCTCAGGCCATTCCTATTACTACACATTTTTAAAACCATTTTTAAGTTTATTCAAACTTTTTGTGTCCTGGTCTTTTAGTAACTCTTAGAGTAGATGCCATGTTTTGCAAATATAAAGCTAATTAACTTCAACTTTGTGGAAAAATCACAATTAAAATAACATTGAGCATTATGAACTCCTAAGGGCCAACCGGTTACGCTGGTTCAGCCATGTAGAGAGAAGCAATGCTTGGATTAACAAGTGTAGAAATGTGGAGGTGGAAAGCCGAAGGAAAGCTGACCAACCCAAGAAAACTTGGAAGCAAACAATCGATCATGACCACGAGACATGGAAGATGACCAAAATCGATCCTCAAAACCGTGATGCCTGGAGACTGGGCTTGCTGACTGCCAGAAAACGTCGGACCCCTGACCAAGGGAACTATGACGATAAAATTGGTTAGATGAGATGAGATGATGATTATAAAAGTAACAACAAATAAGTGCAGTACATGATATCAATTGGACTTAATGCCCTGCAAGCTGTAGCACATTTATTGTTGATAACTTCATTGAAGCTAGCTTCAGTAAGACAGCTACTAGAGCTCTCCTCCTAATTCCTTTTTCAAATATTTCAAAGCAAAAGCATATGAGTTATCCTTTGTGATTTTAATGTTTGGAAAACGTGTGCAAAATAACTCACCAGCAACACTAGTAACTGAAGGATGACGGTTTATTTCATAAAGAAATTTAATAAATCTAATTTCGATCAAATTTTATTAAGGTTCTCTCCCGTATTTATATATGTCGCAAGTTCAGGCTGAGTTGTGTGTGATGAAGCAAGAACCTGATGTTTATTAGCTTTTTCGTGCGCCATCATGCCTGATAGCGAAATCACATTATACAATTTGCAAAACGTCAAGTTTTCTCCATTACTATATGGTTTCACAAATCTACACAAGCCGGCACAATTGTCCTTCCAGTTATTTCCTTCTCATTTCCTGGAGAAAATTCTGAATATTCCTCTTTCGTATTGTAGAACTGTATTCCTATATACATGTGATACCGTCTATCAAAATAGAACGGAATGCACGTTCTAAACTGAAAATTCCAAAGAAATTGTTATTATTTATTTTAATTAAAAAACATATTTTTTGCCCCCCCCCCTCCCAAAAAAATGTACACTTGTATTCAGGTCCAAATGACGGGAGAAATACGGAAAACAACAGGACAGTTGGCAGCTATGCAACTGTTAATTTTTTTTGGGGGGGGGGTTGGCTTGATCTTGTGTGGATAGCCTGGGACAGCAGCTGACCCTGTGTCAGGTATACCTCATATTCTGGTACAAGTTTGATTTTCTTATATGCCTTTTTTGTGGAATTGCAAAGTTACATTATGACTTACTAAATGCTGAGAAGGTTAAATGTTCCTTGACCTACCTGCATATTTAATGATTAAATAATGTAATCTTATAGTTGGAATGTAGTGGAAAACAAATCTGTTCAGTAAAAACATTAAGATAAATTTCATTGTTCAAAGTTTATTCATTCACTGCAAGCTTACGCATGGTTGCAGAATGTGCACCCTAGCTGCATGCATGTGCATGCTAGTTTGATACATGCATGGTCTCAATCTTTTACAAGACTGGAAATGTATGAAGAAACTTATTGCAAGCTACTTTCTGAAACATACAAGAAAACTTGTGCAAGCTAGTTTTACTTTCTGAAGAAAAGAAGTAGCTTGCGTAAGTTAGTTTTACTTTCTGAAGCAAACAAGTAAGCTTGCGCAAGCTAGTTTTACTTTCTGAAGCAAATAAAAAACCTTGTACAAGCTTGTACAAGCTTGTGGTTATATCCAGCTAGCTTACCTTAAGTCTGCACTTGCTTGTACAAGCTTGCGCAAGCATCTATGTTAGCTTATAAACAACAAATTAGCTTATTGCAAGCTTGCAGCAAGGATGCATTTTGGTTTGGGAGGGGGCCCCGAGTGGCCAAGTGGTCTAAAGCGCTTGCCGTTACAGATTACTGCTGTCTCACCTCTGCGTGTGTTTGAGTCTAAGATTTGGTCGCTATGTATAGCCTATCGTGTACTGAAAAATGGCATTAAACCCTAAAAAACAAAACAAAAATATTAACAAAGATGCAGGTGGGTGTTTAGCTTCACTGGTCTTTCACTTTTAAGAAAGATTCAAATATTTTTATACTGTCAGTCAGATCATAATAAAGATTATATTTTCTTGAGGATAGTCATATTTAGTCTAAAAGAAGGAGTTATCTGCTCTTTCTTGTCGAATTATTTCATGGAAAAATATCAGTTTCATATGACATAATTTTTTTTCAATTTTAGTTTTGATATTTCTTTTTAATTTTAAATGTAGATTCATTTTACATGTAGAAACCATTAATATAAACAATTTCAGGACTGTTACACAACACTTTGTCACAGTTATTAAGAAGTGATATTTACAATACATAATAATTTTCCGTTTTCTTTTTCTCAAGTATCATTTGACTATTCTTGCTCTTTTCTCATTACTGATCATGTTGTCATGTTGATGCAGATAATTAACATGATTGGAATGAGGATAGTATTTTTATCAATCCATGTATTCAGTGTGTTATAATGTCTTTTTGTAAATTCTTCTTGCAATTTTTGTAGGTATACAACTGATTAGAGAGTATATATATATATATATATATATATATATATATATATATATATATATATATAATTGACTGAAGTAGCTATATCTGCGAAACGCTTAGTAAGATAATGGTCCTGAATCAATATGAAGTGAACAGAAACAATTACAAGTTCTATGGATTGATGGTATTGACAAATTAAAAGATATAAAATGTTATAGACAAAAAAGTGATATGTTTTATTCCAGCTATAATCCAGTTTATAATATGCCCGTAATATGTCAGATAATATTGAGTTTAGATGTCTTTCCATCTAAAAATAGTTCATTTATGTGTATATGATATTTTTTATTTTTAAGAATGCAGTTTAATCCATTAGAACCAATCATTAATTTGACTAGAGGTTTGAGTGAGAAATATATTCATTTTTGTTAGATTTTTACTAGACCAATGTATGATTTTGATCTCAAGAGTTGTGTTCAGTATTCTGGAATGAAACTATACAGCCATGTGTGCCTGATATAAGATTAGAATTTATCATGATTTGGAGTTAAATGACTTGCTGTGTGAGAGAGAGAGGGAGAGATTGTTAAGCATTTGTTAGACTACATTCAAAAACATCAAGGCTTGTTACGTTTGCGGAAAGCATTTTTGAGGATTAATAAAGAAAAATGGATTTTGAACAAATTAAGAATAAGATGTACATTCATTCCACCAAGGAAATACAATGGACTCACCCTCTGTCATCATGCAGTAGTCTGTTTTATACGTTTTGCATACCATATATGCTCAGGTTTTGCAGGTACCTGTACCTAATAAATGTAGTAAATGGTCAGAAACACAATTTTCAGAAACAAATGAATAATTATATAGGAAAAATTACAGTCCCTATTTTGCAGTAGTGAGGGACTTTTTAAAAAATGTTGTGAAAGATTCACATATCGCTACCAAGAATTTATAATTACAGTTGGCAGCAATTAATATCAATGAAAATATGAATCACATGAAAATGTATTGCAGTTTACCTTATAATCCTGTGCCAGATGAATTTTTTTAACAAATAAATTCACAGATGTACATCTTCTACTGTGTCTAAAATAGCTTTAGTAGATTGTTGGCTTCTTGTGTCACATGCAGAATCTACATGATTGATCTCTCCATTGTGAGTCTTGGGTTTGGTTGACTGTTGCTTCTTGGCTGGCTTCCAGCATCCTTGTAACTGATACAGATTGTACTTTTTGCTGATAAATGAGTTGATCCTTTGTGTAAATTTGCAAAAAAAAACTAAAGTGTTAGACAATGCATTAATTTTGACAGTTATTAAATGTCAGTTCAAGGAAATTATCCTTGCACAGTGTGCCATTGGTAGCATTGCTGTACAATCAGTGTCAAATTAAGTACAATTCAACATTGTTGATCTTTATGACTTGGCTTTTATAAATTCCTATGGTATTTATTACAATAAAAGGACATTTCTTTTGGACCTATATAGAGATGAGTATTGCCAGCCACAATTTTATTGCAATATAAATTTGTGAACAGTTTGATAAACTATTTGATACTGTCAGCATCATTGTTGAGTCAGCACCTTTTATGATAACAAATAACATTGTTCTACCATCAACGTTTCACTTATATTTTGGGGAAACATTAGAAACGATGTATATATGTATGGGCAGGTAGGAAATGAGAGATTAAAACATTAAAATAAGTCATGACCAACTATCACCAATGGATGTATGGTGAGACTACTAATTACTACAGGTCATTTAGATGTGTTGTACCAATGAGTGTTTTAGCAACAGGCTTCATTTGTTGCAATTTGATTACATGTACATGTGTACCTTTAAATGGCAGTTATTCAGTATACACTGCTCCCTTGATAACTTGCACAACTGCTTATAATGTGGATCCTTGTATTTTCTAGGAAATGCCAGAAGAATTTACCTTTATATGTTCAACATGACACACACAAAATGCAATCATGATTGGTAAATGTAACACTGATGCTCAGAAACTATGGTTAGTGTCTGGAAATAAGAATCAACATCTTGAAATTCTCAGCTTGTGATAAGAAGTCTTATGTTTTGTTTGTTGAATTTTCTTTACCAAAAGAAATCTTAGCACACTGTAAATAAAAATCTTGATAAAACTTTGATTGTTGATGTATTGTATGTCACTAATGCCTACCAATGGCAAAACTTAAAAAAAAGAAATAACTATGAAATAAATTTTGTCAAGTGATGTGTAGTTTAGCTATATATTTTAATTTGGTTCCATTGTTTAAATCTTGATAAATGTGATATGTGCTGCTGTTTCTTCAGACCGGAAAAGTGGCAGTATACCAAAGATGTTATGTCTTATGTTTCTGTGAGAACTTTTTGTTATACAGTTAAATCAAGAGAAGCGAGTTCCAAATCTTTTTAGTGAACTCAAAATTCCAGAATTAGCAATCATAAATTTTCTCAAAGATGAGCAGAAGTTTCACTGTTACATGCAATGAAATAATGACATCATTATTTCACTAATCAATAATTTGAAAAAAATCAGGTTTCAGTGTTGATAGATGCACATACTTTATAAACAAAAATAATCTTGTCTTATTATGTAAAAGTAGTGATGTAATACACAATATTTTGCATGTACACAAGCAAACACACATGCGTGTGATGTGTTGAAACATTGAAGTCATGTTTTAATGATCTTAGAGAGGTTGGTTATCTTTTTAAAAAAAGCTATTTTTTACAGAAAAGCTAACATTTTTATTAGAAAAAGCCGATTCTTGACATATTCCCAACATGATTTTCAAAAGACTATTCTGTCATTACATGATGTGCCTCTCTCCCCTCCGCCACACATTCATCTTGATGTCTACCTGTGATGTACCCCTTTATTTTTAGAAGTCCCTCAGTAACTTGTGCCCTCACATATTATGTGATTTTTTTTATATTTACCCAATTGATTGCAAGTTATTGAGAGAGATTTATATCTTGTTTTCTCATCAAGCAGGATTCCTTGCAAGATCATTATATAATTGCCCATAGAGATACATGATGTTAAAGTATGACATTTTAGGTCAGGCAATTTTAAAGTGGATTTTTGTGCAGTGGTCATATTTAAGTCTTATATCCACTTTTAGTACATTGTTGCCATTGTAAAAGTTCATAGCGAACACAAATTTTCATCTCAAAGTTTTATGGTAATAATTAAGGTTCAGATCTGAATCAGCAATCACGAATTAACAGATTTTGGTCAAATTATAATTAGTGTTAAATTTTTGAATAACAAATATTATTTTATTAAAGATTGATAGCTGTATCCATATGACATAATTAACTTGCATTTTAGTTGTTCCTTTATAATAGCTCAGGGTACCATAACATTCACTACAAACTTAAAAATTTATTATTTTGCCAGTTTTCTTTGCATGTAAAACCCCAAGTGGGTCCAAACAGCACCGAGCATTGCATACTTGTACTTATAGAGTAGAGGATCTGTTTCAGGCTTATTTGACATTGGTTGGCTGTCAGGCATTACAGGTTAACCATGTATTTGACAAAGCTGCTGTGGCTCAGTAGCTAGTGTGTCTGACTTGCAACCTAAAGGGAGCAGGTTCAAATCCTACCATTAGACAGCTTGGTTTGGCTACCATGGTGTGTCCTTGGGTAAGGCACTTTGCTCCAATTTCCTTGGTTCTAAGTAACCTACTTGTTCTGCTGTGCCTATAAACACCAAACCATAACATACCATATATTTAATTGGTTGCATTGTTCTGTCATAATGCAAAGTAATGTTTTGAGTAAACAAAAATATTAAACAGTTTCATAACCATGATAACTAATGAACAGCTATATTTTAGTAGCAAAAATGGAAAAGTTGGAGGATCATCCAAATCTAAAAATCAGTTACCAGAAGTGATTTTTTTTTGTTTTGTTTAGCTATTCCTTCTTTGTACCTACCATAATTTTTAAAAGGGATGCAAAGATTATTTTAATAACAATTTTAAGGATTATTAAAAGTGTTTTGATTTATCAGTTATATACATTTTACAGCATTTTACATCTTTATTATATATTTTATATTTTGTGCTTAGTTATATTTTTTTTGAAGTTTTAGTTTGTGGAATTCATTTTTACATTTTGGAACATAACCTTTTGATTGCATTTCCAATTTAACTTGTGAGGTTTCTGTTTGTTGTTAAAATTGCATGAAATACAAGTAGGAAACAGATTTTGGGAGCTATTTCTGAATACATACATCCTAATACATTGACTTCCAAACACTTTTCCATTAGCCTAGTGCCTGTGTTAAAAACATTGTTTTCCATTGGTTATTTTCCTCATGTTTGAGCAGAAGGGGAAAAGTTGGAGTTTTTAAATATTATTTGTTTGCTTAATGGACCTGTCATTTTAGTATCAAAACCAGACTTTTTTTTAAAAAAAATGCCCACCTTATCATATTTGTTTGCACTGATTCATCTGTCTGTGTGCAGTTCAGACCAGTCTTCCTTAGATCTGAGCCCAAACAATACAACTAAAATTTGAACACAGAATCAGATTTCATCCATGGGCCAATTTTGGGTTAAAATTATAAACAGATCCAAAAAACTAGGTTTTTCCCTCTGTATTTTGTAGTGCAACTAAAACATCCAGATTATTTTTTTATCTTTGTAGAGCTAAATCTGTCTACCTTTCTATAATACCACCCAATTTAGTGTATCATTCATGACCTTGACGCTAAATAGCTTGGAACCTATGGCTACTACCTTCCCCATAAGCTCAGCTCCAGGGGTTAATGTCATATATGATAAAAACGTTATTTTGGGTTTTTTGCCTTTTTTTTCCATTTGCGAAAAGCTGGACAATATAAATTATATGGAGGAGCCATAGAGTGGTCAGATGGTGATAACGACATTGAGTGAAAAAAAATTTGAATGTTATCTGGACTACAGTTTAAAACTTGACATATTTTCATACATGTATTTGTATCACTGAAACTCTAAAACTGGTATGTAGCGTGTAAACAAGTAAAATGTTGATTTTTGTGTTGCTTAAAAGCTACAGGAACGTTTTTTTATTTTGTAAAAAAAACTATTCTTGAGAAAAACTTGATTTTTTAAAATGTTTTACATTGCTGCTATTTTGCTGATGTGCTACATACATACATACATACATACATACATACATACATACATAGTTTAAAAAATTAATATCTGATTAGTATGGTGTCCGGATTCAGCCTTAATTATCTAGGTATTACTAAAGTTTAGGATTTATCTTACACCTTTTTATAGATCTGTCCAGATTCTTCCAGATTGGATGTTAATTAAGGACTGATGGTTTACAGGTACATGTACATAAAAGCTTGGTTGCAGCCCTAAGATTGTCAGACTTAAAGACACCTTTAATGGACATTCCATGTCATATTTAGAGCATATCAGAATTAATGTAGGTCATGGAAGAATATAAAAGACCAACTATAGTACAGATGTGTTAAGCAGATATCTAGCATTTAGTATTGAAACGTACTTTTAACACTGTAGCTTAATATGTAGTCAGACAATTAGGACCTTTGTATCAGCTATCATCTTCAGCCCCTTGTATAAGCCCTGGTTTGGGGCAGTGGAGTGAAAAATTTAAAATTTAAAATTTTAATTTGGAAAAAACATGTCAAGTATGAGGATCAGATTAGACTCAAAACTTGAATATCAGCTCTTGTTGCATTTTTACAAATTTGTTTAGAGGTTTCAGTCTTAACAGAATGATGTCCAAAAATAAGTAATGAATAAGCTTTTTAACTTTAGGGCTGCTTTGTCAATTATACAAAGTTATTAATACATTATTAACATTATTACTTTTAATACCGTTCTGGTAGCCTTGTATTTGGAGCGTCTGCCTCAGATGCGGTAGGTTATGAGTTTGATCCTCGGTAGAGTCATACTTAAGAGTTACAAAAATGGTGCTAATTAACAGCTGCCTCCCTAGGTGCTCAGCATTAAGAGGTTAGTGTTAGGACTGGTCGGCCTGGTGTCAGGATAATGTAACTGGATGGGACAACATGCTAAATGTCTGTGGCATGATTCCCCAGTGCTAGACATAACTATAAACTGCCATAGACATCGTAGAAATATGGCAGAAAAATTGTTTGAGCTATGTTAAAAATCCAAGTCACACACATATCACTTTTGGCAAATTAGAGTATTGGAGTTTTTAATTGAATAAATTCTCTTCTAGAGATTGATGTTGTTGTAGTGTTTAACGCCATTTGTCAGCACAAGATAGGCTATACATGGCAGCCAGTATTAATGATGGAGGAAGAACCCAGGGAAACCCAAGAAAGAACCGCTGACCCATGAGAAGCTACTGACAAACTTTCCCAAGTGCCCATATTGGCCAAATCTGAGACTCAAACCCTCACCAACAGGTGAGACGGTAATGATCGATAATGATTAGCGCCTTAAACAATGTTAGCATTTGTTTAGTAAATGTTTGGCCATGCCTTTTTTCCCCACCATTTAGGATGTGTTTGTTCTAATTTGTTGTGAACATTTTACTAGCTAGGTTAAGTATTTTTTTAATATTTGCCATATCCTGGCAATATTATGAATCTTTGGACCTTTTATTCATATTAATATTAATTATGAATTATTCTATTCACATTCTTATACAGCAATTACTCTGTGAAGAAGGTCACAGATCAAGATTTTACCTTCATATCCCGTTAAAAAAAGAGCTCAGATCAAAGTCATGCTCATCTGCTGAGGTTCCTGCTAAGGACAGTCGATTAACTATTAACTGTTCCTTTCCTCCCAAAATTGCCTCAGCAACATAGAAACCTTAAGTCTTGTAGAACTGTCTTCCAAGAGAGTGGGAGGAGTATTAAGTCATCTATCTGTCCTCATTGATTCATTGATAAAGAACAGCATGACATGGCAGCCACATCTGTAAAGGTTCTTTGCCATCTCTACTGTTGGCAGTAGCAGCAGAGGAGGAAGAGAGTTGGTCCTTTGTCAAAGTGGCAAATCAGGTTTACTGCCTCTTGCCAAATGACCTCTGTCCTAAATCTTCAGATTCTAATGACTCAGAATATCTTTCCATTTTGGAAGAACTTCTTTGGGCAAACTTTCAACTAAATCTATTTCATCCTCACTCTGTTTTGATATAGGAGCTCTCTATAAAGGTTTAGTAGGGGCAAAGACTTTGATTGAACAGATAGAGGTTGATATATCTCCCCTTTTTGTTTGGATCATTAGTAGCAGCATCTAACTATAAGGGTCATGCCCCTTTCTGGTCCAATAAACAGCCCACTTTGGATGCTGAAGTGGCTCATCTCGGCATTTCCATAGGGACCTGAAATTGTCTTCCAATGAAATTTCTGAACTCTTTTGTAGCTAAAGCCTACAACGCTAAGAACCATCATTATGACCACTGAAAGAGGAATATTTGGCACCAATGGCCATTTATCATGTGTTGGAAGCAGTGACGAAAACTTCTAGTCCTACATTGATCTTGTACATGGCCCTGTAAGAAGAGCTTCTCCACCTCTGCAGAGATGCTTCTTTGGACAGCAAGAACCTTTAGAGAGCTGCTGCCCTAGAGGTGGATTCTCTTTATGAAGGACTAATCCCCTTTCTGGCTTCTCACTTTGCCTTCTTGCATCTGCTTCTAACCCTTCAAAACTGGCCAAATATAAAATCGTCCTGATCACCCTCTTGGTTTATCAGCTACATTCTTCAGAGCAAAAACCGATTTTAGAGTTCCTCCATGGCAGTCAAGCTCTAAAAGGGCATCAGGAAGAAATATGCTGGCCTTTTCAACTTTCCTAAGGAGGTTTGATTGCACATAAAGGTCAATGACTGGGTCCTTTCTGTCATAAAAGATGGATACAGCCTCAGTTTAAAAATCTTTGTCCTCTAGTAAGGCACCCCATGTTCTTCCACCTGTTAAATTAGGTGCATTTAAAAGAAGAGGTTCACCCCAATCTTCAGAAGGGTGGAATTTAGAGTGTGTTAAATCTCTGGATTTATACACCCCCCCCCCCCCCCACCAATTTTGCTTGGATTGGGAGGTCCTCCAGTTTCAAGCTCTGATGTTTGACCCTGTCTGTGCACATTGAGTTTGTACCAGGGTCATGGAAGTAGTTGCAGCACACATCAACATTTCTGATAAGAGGGCAGTATTCTTCCCATTAAAAATAACATGTTGGCAGGCAGGCAATCTGGCAAGGAAATTGATGATGGTGTTTTTAGAAATTTACTCACGCCAGATTCATTCCTCCTGACTCACACTTATTCCCACTAAATTAGACTGCATCCTAAAAAGGAATGAAGAACATATGCAGCCAAACAATTGGTATCCCATTTTTCTGGAATATCATATTCACCATTATTGTAGAACAAATTCCTGTTCTGGTTGGGATATTTTCCACCTGGAATAGTATCAGCTGTGCAAAAGCAACAGGTATGTACACATATATGCATCATTGAAATGCATTTTGACCTGACCCACACCCCAGCCACCCAAATAAAGTATCTTTTCTTTCATTTTCTATTGGCATGAAGTGTGTAAATAAAGAACAAGGAAATCCCAATAGTTTATTCTGTCCCAATGTCATAACTAGGTATGTCCATAGTTTACATTCACTTTAGAAGTTTTTATAAACTTGTATAATGGACTAACCATTTAATCATTGGGGTTGAGAACCTTGAATTTTCTTTCAAACCAGAATATTTTTTTCTTGTGTCAAGATAATTTTGTTTTCAACTAATGGATAGAATTTGTGCTTTTTGTCTTTGAATCGGATGAAGAATATTTTGTGGAGATATTTGGAGGTAAAATTTTACCCCCAACCCCCTCAATAAAAAATGCTGACCCCTCCCATATTATAAATTAGTTGCTTCCAAACAACGGTTAATGTAAGGTCAAATGCAGAAACATAATTCAGGCTTACATTGTTGAATACTAAATTTGTAGCATCTCTGTTGGCAGTTGTATTAGTGCTTGCTTTGATCATTCAGCTGCTAATGGCATTTACAATTTAAATCCAAATCAAGGGAATCCTGTTAACTCAGTTGCCAGTGTCAGATTTGTAATTCAAGTTTCATGGGTTAGATACCTGCCCAGTCTGTTGTGTGTCCTTTGGAAAGGCACTTAACTCCATGCATGATTTCCTTAGCATAATACAGCCAATAATGTGTTTTTAATGCACAGTTAAAACCAACCAAAAACAAACAAATCTCAAAAACACAAGGTAGATACTTCTTTTTGAATAAATTCTACTGAGTAGCATTCTATTATAATTTAGATTAAGTTGGTGGCATAATTTTTCCTTTGAAACATAATAATAAGATTAAGATTGTGTAACTAGACATGTGAGAAAAATTAATACTGATGCCCCAGTATAAGGGGCACAGTATTAATCCAGATTTTGATAGGACACTGTTGCAGCATGGTTCAAGGTTTTTGCTTTGGATGTTGTTTCTCCCTGACACAATTCAAAACATCAAGCTGAGCCAAGCTGACAAACAGATAAAACAAGTATCAGTTAAGTTCCGAAAACTAGCTACAGATCATAACAAATGATCTCAAAGAGCAACAGTTGATTCTCATTGTGAATGGGGCAATCTTTGTCTTGATTGTTATGTCATTTGGCAGGCATGTAGTACAATTATTACTGTATACTCATATGGCATTTTATCCCTGTCCACCATTACATGTAGTACAGTTATTACTGTATACTCCTATGGCATTTTATCCCCGTCCACCATTACATGTAGTACAGTTATTACTGTATACTCCTATGGCATTTTATCCCCGTCCACCATTACATGCATGCACCTAATTCTTTATAATTCTTGCTTGATCACAGTTCAATACATAATGTGGTCAGCTGTATAGACCCCGACTGATGTGCAACCGGTTTCCTTGTATTATTGACACTATTTCTAGACCATTATGATGAAACTTCTTGATCAGTTGTTCCTGTAACAAGTTTTTATTATCTTTTACAAGATCCTTTATAAGTGATAAGAAATCAAACTTTTAAATTGGAAATTGTTATAATTCCTAGACAATAATTTTCTAAACTGCAGACCAGTGTAATAATGGTCTATTCTTAAACTGTGAACTAATTTTTGGTGGGCATGGGCTGAGGTGAGAGTATGTACAAACCCCACAGTTGTATGTTCGTAAATAGACTGTATGATGCAACATTTAGCAGTGGCCATTTAAAATCACTGTATATACTGAACTTGTCTTTGTAGATGTGTGTATTTAGCTGCTGTCAGAAACTTGTTTGAATAATTGGGTAGCTCAATGGTTTATTTGAAAGTACACTTTCAGTCAGTATACAAAGGGATTGTTTTATTTACAAGTCTGAAAGAAGTTAAATATGCTTAAGAGTAGGTTAAACCTTAAGGTTATCTTTTACTTCATCATGCTGCACTACAGTGGAGGAGAATTGATTAGGTGGGGTATAAAATAACATATTTCTTATAGAACCAGTCATCTTGATGGTTGGTGCTTGATAGCACAGCAACACGTGTAGGTTATTTGGTGCTGAGGCAATTGGGGTACAGTACCTAGCCTAAGGACACACTACATTAGCTAAGGAGGCTGATAGAATTTGTAGGATCCAAACCTAGCCCCTTTCAGTCTATAGAGTGTGGTATGCCAATAACTGAGACACAATGGGTCCCAGTTTTGATTGTATATGCATGAACATGAAAGAACTGATGCCTGGAACTCAATCATTATACTTACTCACAAGTGAAAGTCAACTTCAAACAGCATAAACTGGCAGACCAGTGTCATTTTGTTCATTGTGCTGATTGCTTCTACAAACTGTGTTGACCCAGATTTAGTGTTGCATGACAGCAGATCTGGGTTTGTGAAATTTCCAGTTGGCTCCAACTAGTGAAGAAGTTTATATGTTGGGTGAAATGTAGAATGTGGTATTTGGGTACATGGTGTTTATCCAACAGAGGCAAAAGTTTTGAGAATACAGTTTTGAAACACTAAATGCTGAAAATATATTGGAAGGTGCATGTGTATGTGTGATTTGGATTTTTAAAACAGCTTTAATAATTTTCCACTTATATTGCTTGGGTGTCTGCAGTGTGACAGTTTATAGTGATGTCTGGAATTGGTGTATCATGCCACAGACATGTAGCATCATGCCCCATCCAGTTACATTATCCTGATGCCAGGCTGACCAGTTCTAACACTAATCTGAATGCTGAGTGCCAAGCCTGGCAACTGCTTGTATCATGTTTATAAATCTTTGTTATGACTTGGCTAGGGTTCTAACCCATGACCTCCCACATCCAAGGTGGATGCTCTAACCACTTAAGTCACAGGAGTTGTGTATTGGAAGGTTAAAAAAATACTATTTTGGACTATTACAAATTACAGTATTTTCATGAGCAAATGATTGTCATGGATTTAGAGAGGTAACAAATACATTCACAGTAAAGACAGCTATGCTACAATAATTGGTCAGATCATCAATTTGTGAAAGTATAATGAGACTAAAATATCAGAAATATGACCCAACTATCTATATTTAGTACATGTAGTGAAATGTGCCACTGCTAAATTGTATACAAACTTGAAAAAATGTCCTTTGGTTTACCTTGTCATTGTAATTTTATATAACCGTGATTTGAATTATTGCATGTCACTAATACGAATTTTACATCACTGGCAGATAGTGTGATAAAGGTGACCTTGCTTAGGGATAACTGATGCAAGAATTATACAGAGTTACATGTTGCCATAATCAGAAAAGTGTGAAAATCTTTAATATACTTGTTTGTACTGTGTCTATTATTTATTATTATGATTTTAGAAAATGGTTTATCAGGTGTACAAGTCTATGTGGTCTTTGATTAAAATATGCTCACTGTTAGCAGTGAGTGTATTTTAATTTTTATTTGGATCTGATCCATGGAATGTGTTGGCAAGATTGCATGAAAATTATTCATATGCTTAATGGACAGCCATATTGGTATGTGGTTTTCACCCAAGCATTTCTTATGCTATCTAGTTGGTTCTAAATAAAAACGGTACCTCGAGTCTCTAGCTTGGCATAATATGTGGGTATTTGAAAAAGCTTGCTATTAGCTTTATGTGGGCCAGTGGTTCTTCCCAGGGGCTTTCATCCACCAGTCATACAGGCTGTCATATTTAGCCTATCGTGTGCTGAAAATGGTGTTAAACCCACAACTGCAACAGTTTTTTTTTAATATGGCAATCAGAGCAGATATCTTGTAAATCATGTTATTGCTTTAAAATTGTCTTTATTCGGACAACAGGGCAGACCCAATGTGTCCATTATGTATTTGCATTTATGTAAATGTTACTCTGATTGGATTTATGCCCAAAAAAAATCCATTTTAATATGTAATGTCTATGTTTATCCATAGGTCTTACACCAAGCGGTAAATATAGAAAAACCTTAAGCAAACAGCAGCATGACAACTGTGGTCGTTGTTAACCTAATTTTAAAAGAAATTTTATTGCTATGTTCAGTACTTAATAAAATTAGACAAAATAAAGCCTTTTAAAGCAATAAAACAAACATCTGTATAAAGTATTCCCATGCTACCTGGAAATTGGGGGAAAATCCAGGAGAAAGAATTGATTTATTCCCAACTGGAAAAGCTATTTAATTTTGCAAATATCGATCGAGTTCTGGAAAAACTGGAATGCTGCCACTTGATTGCAGTAAAAAATATGTAATTGAATTGTCTTTGAGTTAAATTTATTTTTCAGATATTCGGAGATTCCGGTATTAGTCAGTTGAAGTACAGTTGTGGTTTCATCATTTGGCTGCTTCCCCGTAACACATCTGAATAGGTTCTGCTCTGCAGTTACATACTTTGCACAGGGTTTGAATCAATGGTCATAACAACATGGGATTTTAACTAAAAGCCTTCTTATGATGTTTAGTTGATCCTAAATGAATATGGTGCAGACCCGAGGTCCAGTTTGACACCATGGAAGCCATCTTAAAAATCATGTTTTATTACTTCTCCTTAATGGACAAGTAAAGAACCAGAGACTCATGGAGTACAAGTCGGTTGCTCTTCCAACTGAATTTTCGATGGCTCCCAGATATATTCTCATCATAATTACATTATTCATTATGAAGCTAGGGCAACTTTATGACAAATTTGCTTTACCCGAATATATTTCATAAACCTGTTGATGGAATTTCTTCTTAACTAAGACTAAACATCGTAAAGCTAAAACTGTATATGTGAAGCAACAGCTTGCTCAATTGATTTTGGGGTGAAATTCACTTGTAGAAAATTAGCATTCAGCTTTTGTTAAAGTTGGAGGTTTGTTTTTCTTTGTGGATTTACAAGTTGTCAAACATTTTTTATATTTGCAGTGTGACTGTTCAGTGTTTTCAGTATAAACAAATTAAAATTAATTCCATTACATATACATTTCAATACTTCTTTAAAAGCTATTTTCTTTGACTCGGACTCCATTGGACAAATGGCATTTATTTATTTATTTATTCCTGCATATTTCCGACTGAAATTTCTTTCTGAATTTAAATTCAATCAACATATATATTTAGACACTACCTCGACAAGTAATGCCACATTCCAGGCTCATTCGCTTCAAGCTTCTCGTGGGTAGGTGGTTCTTTATGGGGGCTTTCCCGGGTTTTTCTTCCACCATTAATACTGGCTGCCATGTATAGCCTATTGTGTGCTGAAAAATGGCCTTAAACATTACAACAACAACTGTCAATATGCACTAGATTCACTGATATGCACTTTTTATAGCAAACCTGCTTTATTCATTTATGTCCTGCCATGGCATTGCTAAGTGCATGTAGTGTTACCCTTGTCATGACAAGAATTACCATGTAATGGATGGCCACACAGACAGTAGGACAAGAGCAGTCAGTGGAATGGCAAAGATAATTAATGCATTTAGGTCATTTCATGCATATTTCAAGATGGAATGATGGGGTATGGTTCCATCTAGTTATGATGAAATTTGGTCTAATAAATAAATTTCACTGGCACCTTCATGTGTGTTGTAGTGACGACATTATTAAACCTGACACATAACAGATACATAGGAGATACAAAATTTGACAGACATATGAAATCTATCAATACTATTTTATAGTATATCAAGGATAAAATGTTAATAATGGGAATAATTTTATTTGAGTATTAAAAATACATTTTCTTAACCTGGCAAACATTAACATTCCTCTACATAATTGAATTCACAGATGATATTTCGCAAGCTTACATGATAGAATTGACGTACATGCTTGACATCACGTGTTGAATTTAATTATAGGAATGTTGTGGCATATAGTATTTTGATATATTGATTGACAAGTTTATATATACATTGGTTTTGATGCAAACTGAGTTTTTAAAACATGGCATTATTATTTAATTTTATTGCATTCAATTTATTTAACACCTGTCCAGTGATTGCTGTAAGCCCTTGAATTTGGCATATTTATGTGCAACCTTTGTTGGCAAAATGTCAATATTACATTCTCTTATTGATCAGTTTGTTTGAATAGGCATTCTCTGAAGCACTATATTTAAAGACAGCAATACATATCGTACTGGAACACCAAAAAAAAAAACCCAACTAATTTCTCTGCATTGTTTGTTATTATGTCAATAAAATTGTTCAGGTATATAATTATTAGTTGAATAAATATGTGGTGTTTTACTTGTATAATGTGTTAACTTGTGTTATTCTATACCTATTATCTTAAATGTTATTAATGCCGATTGTCTTGGTTTTATATAGCTTACTGCATTTTTATATTGTACCAGAATTTGTATGTTTTACGACCTGGTTTAAGAATTACTAAGTTAGTATATGAATGGAAAATTCAGCTTTTCGGTGTTTCTTTGGCACATGTATGACGTCCATGTATTAGTCTTCTGTGATTCTTTGTTGATTTAGTGAAAGTAATTTAGATTTGTTGTTGTTGGGTTAAACGTCATTTTTCAGCACACGATATACTCGGCGGCCAGTATTAATGGTGGAGGAAGAACCCAGAAAAAACCTGAAAGAACCACCGACCCACGAGAAATCAACGGCAAGCTTTCTCACATACCCGCATTGGCAGAATCTGAGACTTGAACCCAGGCAGAAAGAGGTGAGATGGCAGTGGTCCGTAACGGATAGCGCTTTAGACCACTCGGCCATGTTGAGCCCCAACTTAGGTTTGCTGTCACTCACTTACGGGTAACACCATTCATTAATGACTGAAGTTGCTGTTTTCAAGTGTGGAATTTGGTGCTATGATTTTTTTTTTTACCGCATTCATAGTGTTTAAAGCGACCGCCTCGGAAGCGCGAGGTCGTGGGTTCAAACCCCGGCCGCGTCATACCAAAGACTTACAAATATGATACTAATATCTGCCCCGTTACGCACTCGGCATTAAGTAAGAGGTTAGTGTTAGAACTGGTCAGCCTGGTGTCAGAATAATGTGTCTGGGTGGGACTTCATGCTACATGTCTGCGGCATCATGTCCCAGTGCTCGACATCACTGTAAACTGCCACGATGCAGACATCGTAGAGATATGACCGAAAAATTGTTAACGCTACATTACAATCATAATTACACACACACACACACACACACACACACACACTCTCTCTCTCTCTCTCTCTCTCTCTCTCTCTCTTAAGGGTAACACCATTCATTAATGACTGAAGTTGCAGTTTTCAAGTGTGGAATTCGGTTCCTTGAATTCTTTGTGCTGAGTAAATTATGTTTTTATTTTGGAAACCTATGGATATGTGATAGAATGCAGTTTTCTTGACAAGTTGTTTCTGTTTAATCGTGTGAAAAATGGACTGTATGGTCATTCAAGTTGCACTGTATTTGGTCTCTAACTTGCTTGGACAAGTTGTTTCTGTATAATCGTGTGAAAAATGGACTGTATGGTCATTCAAGTTGCACTGTATATGGTCTCTAACTTGCTTGGACAAGTTTCTGTATAATCGTGTGAACAATGGAATGTGTGGTCATTCAAGTTGCACTGGATTTGGTCTCTAACTTGCTTGGACAAGTTGTTTCTGTATGATCGTGTGAAAAATGGACTGTATGGTCATTCAAGTTGCACTGTATTTGGTCTCTAACTTGCTTGGAATCTATCTTTGCAGTTAGAGACTTTAGGTTAAGAAATCACACTTTCCATAAGAACAGAATGGCAACATTGAGTTTGATTATTAACGTGCAAGTAAACTTCAGCAAAATGTCTGCCTACGCAATTAACAAAAAGTGATTTTCACATGTAGATCACTCACAGTATTTAAGGCAATTAAGTGTTTTTGTAGTTTGGGTGTGCTTGTGGTGAAGAGTAATTGCACGACACTGAGTGTGTGTAAGGGCGTGCGGGTGACGGGTAAGTGCTTGGCAGTGTGTGTGTGATCAGTAGCCGTACCAAAATCAGTGTCATTTCAACTTTAAACTTCTCTGACCAAGTTTTAATGTACTTGCTACATGTAATATTGTATTGTAATTATCAATTAGCTCATAAACATTTATTCTTAAAAAGAGATTATTTAAAACAGTAATAGTTTAAAACCATATGTGTTTTGTCGATTTAAATATTCTGGTATGAAGGGTCGTTTTTAAACTTCGGCGTTTTCGAGTTAAATGTTCACATAATGTCAAGAGCTGCATTCATGTGTAACATTGGTTGTCAATCAGAAACTTGACTTGGTTATTACTTTGGCGTACTTTCATCTTTATATTCATTCACACCTTTCAGCAACCGCAGTATTTTAAAGTTTTGTTAAGCTAAAATAAAGTTGATGTTGTTGCAGTTTTTAACGCCATTTTTCAGCACACGATAGGCTATTCATGGCGGTCAGTATTATTGGTAGAGGAAGAACCCGGGAAAACCCTTTAAAAGAACCACCGACCCACGAGAAGCTACTGGCAAGCTTTCTCACATAACTACATTCGCCGAATCATAGACTCGAACCCACGCAGACAGAGGTGAGATGGCAGTGATCCGTAACGGAAAGCGCTTTAGACCACTCGACCACTCGGGGCCCCAAAATAAAGTTGACATTGACTGGAAGAGAGTCTTTTGTTACAATGATTTAAGTTTTGTTCTCCTCCTATTATAGTGTCAGACATTGGAGTAATTACACTACCAATAATTACATGCCTGTCATTAGTTTACCTGTCAGCATATTTAAAAAACAAACAATATTTTATTATGGCAAAACTTATAAAAGTATAAGTACTGGCGGTGTATATGTTGCTGGTTTTTGTGTGTCGTTTCTTAGATTGTTCTTAAGAGGTTTTTTAATCAGCTTTTCCAAGCTTGCAGACATGGGGGTATGTCACACTAGGACTGGTTGAATTTTTCAAATGATTTAACGTATGCAAGTAATCAATTTTTGAAATATTGAAGCTGTATATATCTGACATTAAAACAAATTATGTGTTCTCAGATCAGTGTCATATTCTTACATTGAATAGTCGTTGAATTTTGACTTAAGTATCTTGCTGCATTGCAACAACGCTTGGTAAAATTAAAGTTATAAAATGAAAACCGTATTAAACTGCACACGTTTATTTAGTTAGAAATAGTTACAAGGAAAAGTTGAAACAGCCTAATTAGCTATGAGCTGCATGCCAATTTTAGGGATTACATTTAATTTCTTTGGACATATTGTAGAAACCATGGCATGACTTTGGGATGATTTACTTTTGTGGGCATGGTATATGACATTGAGACTATCATGTTTTTGTGGGGATTACATTTTTGTAGAGACCTTGGCATTTTTTGGAGGTTTTTATATTTTATCTGGATTGTTTAGAGACCTTGACATTTTTTGGAGGACTTTATATTTTGCTTGTTCTAAATAGCGACCTTGACTTGTGACTGGTGGATATAATTCATTTGTTCTTGGCTGCTTGCAGGTCCATTCGTAATTGCTACAGAGAGGAATAATGTTCAGGGTTGTTCCAACTTCTTTTTGTTTATAATACAAGAAATATTAATTGGTTTCCAGAAAATGTAAAGACTAAATATGAAATAACTTGCATAGGACCTGACATTATCACATGTAATTTCGTGTATGTGACATGTAGCTCGTATGAGCTGAACATTTTGAGCAAGACTTGCTGTTACATCGTCAAGTATACAATACACACTTTTGTTTCAGTCTCTGATATTTCTCCAAACGTTTTTGGAGCAATGATTTGTCATTAAATTTATAGTCCTGGTACTACTACTCTCAAACTTGTGGATTGTTACCTTTAACAGAAATTTCATCGTAAAATGAAGATTAAAGTAGGGTATGAAAAGTGATTTTTTTGTTGAGAGGGGTATGTGAGGGCGGGGAGATGTGCATTTTACAGCAAATCAACATTATCAAAGTCGTATTGTGCCTATGTGCCCTTTGCAAACAATTGCCTTTAACACAGATACATTACATGAACTGACTGATGATAGGCTGTTATGATGGTGAGTATCAAAACCACACACATCAGATCAAAATTACAGTACCTAACCACCGAGTCACTGTCACTGGCAGTATGTACTATTAAAATCTCAGGCCATTTTACAATAAGTTTAGTCCTCAGACATGTACATATATTGTTAGGGTGGAAACAAATGTACAAAATTAAATACACCCAATTTAAATTTTAAAAAAGGCATATATTTTGACAACCAACACCGTTATTGGATTAAAATGTTGAAGAAAGAAAAAAGTAGCCGGAACATTTTAGATATTAAAAGATTTTTTACCCATGAAATTTTAGGGACAAGACTGGTTTTAAGTGCTGCCATCTGCCTGCTACACAGATCAAATATTCAACCCGCCAGATAACGTATTCATTGGAAGCATGCCATAGAAATGCTAATATCCGACACATTTCTTACATAATCATGCAAATTTTATAGAATTATCTAGTGACATTTTTTTTTTTCATTATGAAAAATCATATAATAAGACTGCCTTAAAGATATGTTCTTTTTCATTTGGAGTGTTTGAATACCCCATGCATTTTACTCATTGGTCCCCAAAATGAGAAATGCAAGTCCGTCAGAATTGACATGCTTTAACAAAGATGCAACAATTACACATATCAGTTAAAAATATAATTTTTTTTATACCGCTCCGGTGGCCTATTGGCTAGAGTGTCCGCCGCGGAAGCAGGAGGTTGCTTTTTGTCTGCGGCATGATGCCCCCCCCCCCCCCCAAGTCATAGACATCACTATAAACTGCCTCACTGCAGACATCTTAGTGATATGACTGAACAATTGTTAAAACTTCGTTAAAAATCCTAATCAAACAAGAAATATTTTTTAGTGTTATTAAGTTGTTTACATATCAGTTTTGTTCATGTATTTATTGAATTAAAGTTGTGAACTTTTTTTGCATTCTTCCTTTTATTACACCAAAAATCTGGTTTATTTTCGAATTATTTTGTCAATATAGTAAATAAACAAAGATAATAATTCTGAGATGTACAAACCAAACCAGTTCGCTTGATATTGTCAGATGTGATTAAGCGTGAGTCATGATAACCTGTATACCATTATAAACATTTGGTTACGAATGGGCTGGCTTATGTGATTGTTTGACGCATGCCAGCTGTCATTCATGTTGAACAACGTGTGACTGCAGACATAGTGTGTGTATAAAACCTTCAGCACAAACAGGTAAATCAGCTGCTCTGCCAGAATTTCGTCGGAGACAGCAATTTGTACATTTGACAGGCAAACGCTTTGAAGTACCGTATATTTTGAATCATTTCACTTCGATTTAAAACAATAGTAATTATTTTTTTAAGAGGGTAAACCCAAGCTGTATGACAGTTTTTGTGAAATATTGACAAATATTTTTTGTCACACTTGGAGCAACTTTGAATCAGGATGGCTGCTTGTGGAAAAGTTGAGGTTAATGAAGACATTTTGGACACATTAAGTCCAGAGCTAAATGTCATCAAGAAAACTATGCAGGACAAACAGATGAGACTTGGAATGCAGGAGATTCTGAAGGCCCTTTTGAAAATCGTCCCTGATTATGAAAACACGCTTGTAAGTAATTTTAACCCTCTTTTGTTTGGAAGGAGGTAAATGTTTAAAAATTTGCATGTGCTGTACAAATGCCAAACAATTGTTTCTTTGTTTGATCTTCTCAATTCAAATGACAAATGTCATACAGACCATGGAACAGTGGTTTTAAAACAAAACAATAGATTGACTCTTTCTAAAAATAAATAATTTTTCTGCCAAGTTTATAATTTAGGCCATATTTTTGGGGTAAATGTGTCAGATTTTGTTAAATCAATGCATTTGTCATGAAAATAAATCCCAGAAACATTTTAATTCAGAATTAAGATCAAAATGCTGCAATATTAAAAATATATTTTTCTTTTAAGGATACAACGAGGGAAACAGGTTATACAAAAGCACATGATTAAAAGTATCATTGATTCCTCTTAAAGATCATATGCTAGTTTGCTTCAGTAAAAACAGTTAAGATTTCTTTGTTTGATAATTGTTGTTAATCCTTGTGTTTTATCTTATGATGATACATTTATTTATCTCGAGTATTGTTTGCACAATATTCTATACCCCGCTAATGAGACATACGACAGCACCGGTGGCCAAATGGTTAGAGCGTCCGCCTCGGATGCGGGAGGTCGTGGGTTTGAACCTCGGCCGAGTCATATCAAAGACTTATGGAAATAAGTACTAACAGCTGTCTCGTTTGGCCCTCAGCATTAAAAAGTTTGGGTTATTGACGGTTGGTAGATAATCGAATCTTTGTATGTATGAAATAATGAAGTTGATTGATAAATGAATATTAGTTTGAGTTAATGAGGTTTAGAGCTCATTTATTTTTAATACATTTTCCCCAGCCTTTAAAACAAAAATCCAACACAGTTCATGTAGAAATATTGACGCTTTATTAGAGTAAGTAATTATAATGAGGAATGGTGATAGGGTCTTTAGTTACTATAAGGTTAATGCCAGATTGAGAATACAGAGCCTTGTGGTTTTTAACACAAGTTATTCAATGACAAGATTAATGAATGGTTCATGTTCAGAATTAGATATAGACTTGTAGGGCATAGTAGTGCTTCTCTCCTCTTTGACCTTGTCATGAGGACTTTGGAGGTGTGCCAACATGGCAGAATTTGATTGGCTACGCCTTGTGGGCACGTCCTATGCGACATAGAACTTTCAGTGACCAGGATTTGTTACAGTCCCAGCAAATATGTACTATGTTAATAATGATATCTCATATGTTCCTAATGTAATATTGATTTCTTGTCACTGCTTCCAAATTTTATTTCCATGAACATAATATAGTGTATTATATTGCATATCATCATAACTGACGTCAGAGAGATATCTTTGTCAAGGAATTATTTATTTTACAAGCAATCCATGTCAAAATGTTTTATGTATGGAGCAAGATCAGCGGTCGTTTAATGCAGTGACAGGTCTGGCTATTTTTACTTTGTCTGAATTAATGAGAAGAACAAACAGCATAGACACCGCTCTGCCAGTACATTATGTATTGTCAGATCAGTTCCATGTTGTTTGGAGTTGCACCCACATTTTATGATTAGGTTTTATGGAGACAAAAATTATTTAATTGCCTGCTTATCTTGGCTACATGTAATTACTGAAGTTTGGGGAAGTTTAATTAAAAATAATTTGTTGTTTTTGTTGTTGCATATTGTAATATTCTTGCAATGTTATTCAAATTATTCTGTCAGCGTTATTTGTAAATGTCCATATTGAATTTTTATGTCAAAAGAAAGGAAGAGTTTTTACAAATGTTTATAATTTATTGAGTGATAATACCAATCTAATTAAACATATTTCCACTGCCCTACGAGGGAGCTAATGTTTCCCAAACAAAATACATGGGGGGGGGGGGATATTTGCTTTTAAATCTATTCAGATTGACCACGTCGACATGATATCTACTTGGTCCTAGATTTAAAAAATGGCACCAGTTTGTATCACATTTTTTCCATACGACGGCCATCTTGAAAATCATGCCAATACTCCTGAATGGATGTGGACATACTGACATGGAGTTTTTACAATAAAGATTTCCAGTGATGATCAGTTGGTCCAAAATTGAAATGATGCCTGTCTTAAATCCAATATAGTCAGAATAAGCACGTTGACGCTAAAAATATCAAGCTATTTCAATACTCAGCAGTTAAAAGATTAAATGATCTTATGTTTAGTTTCTGGAAATTCTTTTGGCCGTTTTTTGGTCAATTTCTTAAAGTGACTGTTTGTTGTTTATTGATTAATCTAATTTAGTATATATGTACGAATTATGCATTTGTTACGGTAATTAATTCAATGAGCAGATCGAAATATGTATGATAATTAATGGCTGACCATGTGACAATCTGATTAAAATAAAATCTCCGATACTAAGGTAGTCTATACAGCAAAATACTATACAGAACAAATGATCATAAGGTGTTTATAAAGATCATAAGTCTGATGGTGTTTGCAGGGTATGTTCGTATTTAAAATTACTCCAAATGTTTGACAAGTTTTAATCTGGTGCCCATGAATTAACCTAAAAGTCGTTGATAATATTAAGTTTTAAATAGTTTGTTTTCGAAGTTTTATACTTGTACCAATTAATTGTACACAGGTTGGGAAGTATGGGCAGTTTTTGGCACCGGGCGGGGGTGGGGGCGATTTCAGCCCAAAAACAGTCAGTAAAATCACAAGATGGTCGTCGATAGATCAAAAAAAAAAAAAATGAAATAAAATTATGACGGTTGATGGAAGGAATTATGATCACGTGTTACTCTTACAAAGGAAATTACATTTCTTTGTAAAGCACCCCGCTTCCTTTAAATTGTAATCCTTATCTCCAAATTCAATATTTCATTGCTTTTTCTTTATATCCACAGCTCTTATTTTTCCATCATAATCAATAAAGCAAAGGTTTAATCAAGATTTTTGTTTGCAGTTAAAATTAATGTAATTTATAAAATGCTCTCTCTCTCTCTCTCTCTCTCTCTCTCTCTCTCTCTCTCTCTTCTTTAGTCCAAAATGTTTCGAGAGAAAAGGTTGGCTCTAAAGTAAACAAAATTAAAAAAAAAATAAAGGAAGAAATGACGAGTGAGGTCTGAAAGGAGAACGTGACGTGTGGAGAGTAAAATCTAGGAAGTCCAAGGTCATCGGAAATAGAAGACTCGAGATTAAAGAAAACGTTGGAACAGTCGAGAGGTGATGCAATCAGTCGTGGACGTTGTGCTCTTTTCACCACGCGTTATGATGATCTAATAAATCCAAATTAGACACTGCTTTTAAATCACGTTGATATCATTTAAGTTGACTTCAAATAACCACTATTAATTTCTTTGATTAAATTTTACAAATTTTTCTAAAGGGGCTCGTATTGCATTATTTCTTCCCATAAACATGCTGCCCAGACAGACAGACAGATAGATAGATAGATAGATAGATAGATAGATAGATAGATAGAGAAAAAAAGAAAGAACAGTTTTATAATCTTTCTGAGAAGGGAGGCAAGGTAAGGTAAACATACACGCGAGTAGAAAGATGATGCAATATTAAGTGACTACACTCACTTCTTCCTTTCGCTGATAAATTTGACCACAACGTATAATTTGTTTTTACCATACATGTATTTAGTGCTCTATTTCCCATCATGGTCACATTACTATGCGATTTAAACGAGCTAGGGAGTGGAATGTATACACAAGTGGAGTTAACGTGACCACTGATTTGAAAATAACTACAGAATTGTACTTAGTACGTCAGTTCCGCTGTAATGGAGTGCAGGTTAGCGGGCAATGTTGATAGATTTACACGATGATTGTGGATCAGTTTGTCTCGACTAGCGGCAGGCATTTTATAATACCTCGTATTATTCTCAAGGTTATTGATTGGTAGAGGTCAATCTGTAATAATAGTATCTAACTTTTAATCTTCTACAGTGAAAATCAACGAATCACATATTGTCGTCTGCTTAATGTCAGTTGATGTATTTTGACTAAGTGGGTGTCGCGAAAGTTTCAAGGCAGACGTATCAGACTGTATTATATATATTTTTAAAAGCCAACACAACGCTGGCAGTTGGTAGTGATCAATACATTGCAAAATTCCAATAGCAATACACTGCAGACATTTCATAAGGCTGTGTTCAAGATTGGAGTTATGGATCTATACAGGATCCAGAGAGAGTATTCCGAATATTATTAGGGACTCGTTCATTATTCAATTCAAACCAAGGATTACTAATTGGTAGAAGCGGTGTTAGTATGTCCGCACATGGTGGCTCAAATGTATCAGAGGCTCAACAAAATCCAGGGAAGGGAATGCATCCAGGGTCACTCAAGAGGTGGAACAGTGCTGGCCCAGTACTGAAACGATCCAAGAGTCAGACTAAAAGCCAGAAAAGGAGATCGGTATGTGACCTTGTAATAACAAAGTCTACATTTTGAGAAATTATACGTGTAATACAGGTGGTGTTGATATGCAGTAGTCTTATAATTGTATACTTCAATCCTCCGTTTCAGGGTTTATTCTGTAACAATTTTTTTTCCTTTGCGGGGGTGAGGGTGCATTTTCCCTTTCATGGAAAAATAGAAAAAATAAGAGACTTCAGAAAATAACACATTTTAATTAAGAAAGAAAGATGGGGCTTGAATGGGATGCGTATAGCCGGTTTCATTGACTTGTAATCACAGTTGAAAAAAAAAAAACAATTGGCGCGAATCTCGCAATCTTGAGTTATCCCAGTCCTCTGGTTAAGACTCCAGCTTTAAGGTTACTAATACTATACTAACTAAATCGTTAATATGTATAAATAAAAATGGACAAAGAATTACGTCCATTGAATTATCCCAGGTGGCCTAAGCTAAATGAAGATTGCTTGTCATTAACAAAAAAAGAGCAGATCCACACATTACACAAGGTTATTGTTAGCCATGTTGGCAGGTAACATTTGTATGTTAGTTCAGACTAGAAATTAAGGTCTTAACATATGTATACAGCTTTGGATTTGAACCATTGAACCAGACATGACTGTTGCTTACAAGCCTGCCAAGAACTGCATTATTCAATAAGAACAATAGAACACTTTGACCTTTATAACTAACTATTCATATATTCTGTCATTTTAACCAGTAAGATTTGTTTCAATTAGTTAATATTATCAGAAGAAATCATTTTAATGGACTTTCAACAAACAAGTCAGTTTCCTCTGACCCTTGCCACCACATTTGGTGTGTACCCCAACATGCATGAATGCCCAAATATCCAAAAATGGGGTTGCAAGGGTCAGAGGAAACTTTGACTATTAACAAACATAGTAACTAGTATATTGTATTATGACTTCAATGACTAGAAGATCTTATGGGATGTTTTTTTTTTTTTTTGTCTCAGTCCATCCATTTCCTCAAGTTTTTTATTGCTACTCTGGCAAAACTATTATGATGATTGTCTTGAAACTTTCAAAACATTCATCTCATAGTTCATACCTAATATGTTATTACTTCAGAACAAAATGTCAAATCAACATTGGGTTATCATCAGAAGACTTGTGATGATCTAGTTGGCCTAAAATTAAATGGTGTCACATGCAAATCCAATTTGGCTGCTACAGCTCTCTTGAGAATCTTGTTATAGCTGCTCCTTCAGGATAGATGGTCATATCAACCTAGTTTTTACTAAAATACTTTTAGGGGGGCCCCATTGGTCAAAGCTCTGTTACGGATCACTGCCATCTCATCTCCGCATGGGGCCGAGTCTCACATTTAGCCAATGTGCGTATGTGAGAAAGCTTGCCAGTAGCTTCTCGTGGGTCGGTGGTTCTTTCAGAGGTTTTTTATCCACCATTAATGCTGGCTCCAATGTATAGCCTATCGTGTGCTGAAAAATGGCATTAAACCCAACAACAGCTACTAAAAGACTTGTTCATGTTGGCCATAAATGAAAATGATGCCACTCTTATATCCGTCACAACATTGGCCATCTTGAAAATCTTGTTACTTCATCACCGGGAAAGTTATATAGGCTTTTCACCAGAAGACTTTATAATATCTTGTTAAATCTCAACAAGAGAAATTTAAATTGACATGGGTTTTTCACCAGAAGACTTTTTATAATATCTTGTTGGCCCTATCATAAAATAGTACTAATCAGATGTTATTTATTCTGTTTACTAAAAGAAAATATTCAGGAAGTGAATACTTTTAAATAATGATAATAACACAAAGGAATAATAATAATGCAAAGGAGTTTCACCTGAAGACTTGGAAAAGGGTTGAATGAACTATATAATTTTGTTCATTGCATGAGCAGAAAGAAAATATATTAAGCCAATCCCACACCACTACAGGTTGTGCAGACCTTCATGTTGTTACACACAAGACTGAATAAAATCATTATGGCAGTAATGCTAGGATGGGTAGTTTTAACAATAATCAGATGCCAGCTATTGATCTGGCATGATGCCAAGAAATGGGGTTCAGGATTGTAGATCTAAGATGGCTTTGATCAATTATATATTTATACATGAATTGCACACAGTGTGTGTGTGTATATATATATATATATATATATATATATATATATATATATATATATATATACCTCAAGGGTGATGTTATTAATTCATTTGTTGATTAAAGCAAGGTGTTTTGTTAGAGGGTTGAAGAAATATAAGGAGCCAGATTGATGACTTAAATTGTCTCTTGGCGAATTAAACTAAAGGTGCACATTTAAATTTCAAGGTCTAGAAAGTTTAAATAAATTGAATATAGACTTGCATCAATTTTACCCAATGTCTTTGTGTTGATTTGTACTAGAACCAAATTGCTATTAATTCTATGGCCCCTAGTCCACCCGCCCAATCCCAGCAACACTTTTATAGTTCTCAGCAGTTACAGAACATATTGGTACAAGTAAAAATAGATCTGTTTACACCTAAATTTGACAGTAAGGAGTTTTGGGAATTTGATACATTTTATGACTGATCAGCAATTTCTGTTTAAAGTCCAAATATCAGGTGACCGCTTCAATGGCCTTAGTGGTTAGAGCGTCCGCATTGGATGCAGGTCTTTGGTTTGATCATTGGCTGAGTCATACCAATGTCATATCACTTATTTTTACAAAAATGGTACCTACAGCTGCCACAATAGGTGCTCAGCATTAAGAGGTTAGTGTCGGGACTGGTTGATCTGGTGTCAGGATAATGTAACTAGGCGAGACATCATGCTACATGTCTGCTCATGATGCATCACTATAAACTGCTACACTTCAGAAATTGTAGTAGTGTGACTGAACAATTGTTAAAGCTACATAAAAAATCCAAATCACACACAAATATCAGATAAGAATTTATGACAAGCATGTATGCATGGTGTCCTGTCAAAACAGTTATAGAAATAGCTTGACAGCTGCGTTCCAGAATAGCTGGATTGGTGCAGAACTAAAGTGAACACTATGTACAAAACAGATGAATTACAATAGTACTAGTGAAAACGTACAAAATCCAAGTATTTGGATATACTATTTGCCAGATCCGGGCACAAATCGAGTAGTAGGTGCGACTCCGGAGAGTACAGTTTGTTTCATTATTGTATGCGAAGCTTAAACTTTTCGGGTACCATATACCGTATTTATCTCCTATAAAATAAAAGTTTTTATTATTAACTAAAATTATTATGTATATTTATTGAATTGTTTTACTTGTAACCATTTGTGTGCGTATTATTTGCCAAGGCGAATACTTCCGAATAGTACCGAAAAACCGGATATTCGGCCAAAGCGAATGTCCGAGGTGATTTCCGGTTAGGCCCTAGTCTGTGTGGGTTTGAGTCTAAAATTTGGCTGATGTAGTTATGTGAGAAAGCTTGCCAGTAGCTTCTCATGGGTCGGTGGTTCTTGCTGGGGGGTTTCCCGGGTTCTTCCTTCACCAATAATACTGGCCACCATGTATAGCCTATTGTGTGCTGAAAAATGGCGTTAAACCCTATAACAACAACAACTAGTGAAAACTCTGATTTTAATTGATTTGGCTTTAGAGGTGTATGATGGGGCCTTACAAGTGTATGCATGTAAGCTTTATATTGGTGAACACTAGACACAGAGTAACAGACTTTATGACAACAAATGAAACCAGACTAGACATACAGCATAATGCAATATCAATGCAGACTGCTGCTACTAAATAAATAATGTATAGCTAATTAACACAGCAGAACTGTTTTTTCTAGCCAGTGATGCAGTAGCAGATGAATTTTAAAAAAAACTATCACCACCAACACTACAACTAGAGTTTTTGCAAAACTACTATGTTCATATATGTATAACAGCAGGAAAAGTTTAGTAATTTTATCAACTGATGGTAATTAGTCCAAAAGTACCCAGTCCAACATCCCACAGTAATTGAAATGGCTGCTTGAATATTGGGAATATATTTATCAGAGTGATTAAGTTAGGTCTCTTTCTAGGTTTGTTTGTGGGAGTTAATTTTCTCATTGTAAAACTATACTATTTGACGTGAATCCTGTATTGGTATTTCTGTGAATGAAACCTTTAAAGTTGCAACAGCTGTGATGAAATAAAGCTTTGTAATTTAAGAGACTATAGGGTTTCCTTGATGTATGAGGCTTTCTTGCCAGGCTGAAATGGTTTTATGTAGCATGAATTGATCTTGTGTCAGTACATGTATGTAATTTAAATTACATACTGCATTATAATGTTTCAATTTTCCTGGGATTTCTTTTTGGTTTAATTTTGATATGTCTCTTTTTTTATACTGTTAATCTCCTGCAGGTAAAAACACATTTAAATGGTTATTGAAACACATTCTCGTGTATAATGTATGCAATAATACTTTCAGTGCAGTTTTTAGCCATTCCCAATGAACCCATCAATGTGAGGGTAAAATCTTTTTAAGGGCAAGTTATTTGCTTCTTAAAAAAAACTACATGTGACCTGTTCCTAGTATCAGCAGATTTTAGAAAAAACATTGTACTCTATTGAATTCAGTACACACACACCCCAAACAGCATAAAATTATTCTCCTTATAAAACTTGATTGAATTTTGTACCTTGTAGACTAGTTCTTTGTTCTTGTTTTTCCATTGGCATTAATTTGCCATTTTCTTTTTGCAGGTTGAGAATGTCTTGCGACCATTCTTTGTCAAAGATGAAGACTACATACGGATCATGGACCTCATGTTGGAGAACTTTAACACGGGTCTGCACAAAGTGACCAATAAAGATGCCCGTGTGAAGATGTTTCCCACCTATGTCAGGGCTGTACCTGATGGAACAGGTGAGATGTGACTTCAGAAATGCAGTGGATTTACTGATATTTTATTTTGTGGGTTAATAATTTTCATGGGTAAATTTGTGTATGCAATTTGGATTTGTAACATGTCTTTAACAAAATTTCAGTCATATCGCAATAATGTCAACAGTGTGGCAGTTTACAGTAATGTTTAGCTCTGGTGCATCATGCTGCAGACATGTAGCATGATGTTCCACCCAATCACATTATCCTGACACCAGTCCAACCAGTCCTAACACGGACTTCTTAATGCCGAACGCCTAGCGAGGCAGCTGTTAGTACCATTTTAATAAGTCTTTGGTATGACTCTGCTGATGATCAAACCCATGACCTCCTGCATCTAAGGCAAATACTCTAATCACTAGGCTGTCGGTGTGGTCTGGTCAATTTGTTTCATTTCCTAATTTTAATGCTGAAACAAAAAGAAATGCATGGACCCATTTTTATCAGAGACATACTGGCACATTTAGAAACTTGGAGACATCTTTCGAGTGTAGTTTAATCAAGAAAACGAATTAAAATGAATCACTTCAAATGATTTATATCTAGTCTGAGTTAATAAGGTTAAGATTCTATATACAGAGATGGTGTTTTTTGCAAAATAAAATCAAGGTCTCAAGAGATGGTGGTCTGTCATGATGGATCGTTATGCTCTGTAATCAATAAATCTTTGCATTGAGAAGCAAGTTTCACACAGGGTTCTTATGGTCTTTCAAGATCTTGGACAGTTTGGGAAAAATGAGGTAGTATTTTCAAGTCCTTAAAAGTTTGGGAAACTAGAGCAGATTACCCTAAGTGATTTTAAAGTCTTTGAAAATTGAAATAAACCCAAAATGTAACTAAAATTGTTCAAGGTTGTTAGATTCGGATGTAGTCAAGTTTTCCTGGTTTCCTTTGATTAATTATAGTTTGAATTTCATCATTAAAAAATATTGTAGGATTTTCATTCATTGTTGTCTCATCTAATAAACAAAATGCTAGTGAAAATAGGTCTTGTAAATCTCTGTGACAAGACAGCCGGTATCTCAAGTTAGGTTTCAGATGTATGAAACTTAAGTCAGATGTTTGAAACTTAAGAAATGTTACAAATGAGAGCAAGTTTAAAGAGTTTGCTTAAACCCATTCAGCTTTAGTTACTCAAAATATGCTTTTGCCCCTGTGCTTTGAAAGAAGTGTAAAGACTTTGTTACATAATCCATTTGTACATGTTTGTGTCTATGATCCTGGAACTGTTTGAACTAAACACATGAAACCAAGGTTATTAATAACTTTATGGGTGTAGATTGAGCGAGCATAATCAAAATTATGATTGTGCCCTGGACACAAACTACTTGTGTGTAGGTGCTTGTACATAAATTTAAAATAATAACTCCCGAGTTGTATGTCTCATATCTTTGAATTGATATGTGATAATGGGTGTCTCACACTATAACCTCACATATTGGGCATGAAAAAACAAATGCATACATGTTACTGACATTGATCCTGTGGTTTATCTGTGAATATCTTGTGAATTATCGAGATCTCTTCGCTGTAATCATATTTGCACTTGCATCCTGGAAAGATTAATTTACACATTCAAATGACATTGACCGTGAACTCCATCCTTATACCCAATGACCTATGTTCTGGATCAAAAGTCTGAAACTATTGAGATCTACCTTGCACAACATGATTCTTATATGGTTCAAAAATGAAATGATGTTCAGAACATAGCAATCTCAATACAGCTGTTTCTTCTTGGTCACATATAGTGTACATTTTCTTTGAAATTATAAAAAGTAAACTGTTCTTCTTACAGATCTTGCATTTCTGATTTTATCAGCTTATTTTTTACTCTTTGTAGAGGAAGGTGATTATCTTGCTCTTGATTTGGGTGGTACAAATTTCCGTGTTCTGCTGATCAGTTTGAAAGGCCAAGAGGTCAACATGGACAGCAAGATTTACCTGATTCCACAGAGTATCATGCTGGGAACTGGTGAACAGGTAAAGCATTATCAGCTGTAACTTTGTATTTCAGAAATATTTGAAATGAAAAGTGCCATTATTTCACTACATATGTAAACTCTGACAATAAAATCTGATGCATGCATAGTCTTAAAAATATTATCAACCATTGGGACAAAGTAGAATAATTAATTATTTTGGTATATAGGTATAAATGAAAGAGGTCTGTAGACAGTATTAATTGTTATTTTGAGGATGACTTATTTTCAAGTAAAAATATCAGTAGATATTAGGAAAATTATTATCATGTAATATTAATGTTAATAGTATGAATACATTTTGTTAAATTGATACTTTTTAATTCATTATACTTTTATGGCTGCATGATTTTACAACTAGATTTTCAAATATCAGCTTATTTAAATTTCTGTTATGAAGGCAATGATATTTTTCCTGTTCACCATATGTTGGCTTGCAGGATATGCGGTGAATGTTTGACAGCTTATTTCTAAGGCCAGCTTATTGGCAAAACATCTGATTTAATTTCAAGGGCACAAAATCAGAGAAATTGGATGGCTTATTCCAGATTACTTTCTTAGGACCAAACATCTGACAGATTGAATATTTAATTTTGAGACCAACTTCATTTCAAGATCATAACATCATTGGGATTGGATGACTTATTTCCCATGTCAGCATACATTTAAGGGCAAAATGTCAAGTATTGGATGACTTATTTCCATGGCCAAATTTATGAACTCCAAATGTTATAGGGATAATACGACGTATTTTCAAGGACAGCTTTTTTGTTTGAATTTCTACAGTTATGACCGTTTTACTCGTATGTTAGTTTGAGTAATAGATGATACAAGGATTTGTTGCTGTGAAAAACAAATGTTGATTTTTTTGGGACATATTTTTGTCACAAAAAGTAGGGAAATGAAGAAGTTGCATGCAACACTCGCACTACAGGCAGCAGGAGAGAGCTAGTTATAAATAACAGATGAGACAGACAAACAAAACATAAAGAGGGACACAGTACTTAGAATATGAGAGGCTTGATTAAAAAATCAGTTTAGTTTTTCAGTATTGTTTTATTAGTCTTTTTTGCTATAATTTTTTTTCTTCGATTTCCAGCTCTTTGACCACATTGCAGATTGCATCAGCAAATTCATGGTATCCCATAAGCTGGGAGGAAAAAAGCTTCCCCTTGGGTTCACATTCTCTTTTCCATGCCGACAAGAGGGTCTAGACAAAGCCATTTTGACCACATGGACCAAGGGTTTCAAGTGTGAGGGCGTGGAGGGAGAAGACATTGTCAGACTTCTCCATGAGGCTATCAAGAGAAGAGGGGTGAGACAAAGTCATTGTGTGACAGAATTTGAGTCAATACTATGTACCTTTCTCTTGCTGGTATTAACATTTGGCCAGACATAGGTTTCACAGCTCAGGCAACAGAATCATAAAGATTTTGTTTTATTTAAGATTGTTTTGAAGTTTTGGAAAATTATTTTTCCGGGACGGTTAAGCATTGTAAATGCAAACATTGATGTACAGAACCCATTGTCCTGGGTAATGTAACAACAACACTCTAGAACAGAAGGAAATGTAAACCTGTTAGAAATTTGCCCAAATGCAACTAACTTTATATGCTTTGATTGTTTTCAAGCTGTGTTGTATTTTCAAGTAGTGTTGATCGGCTATTCACTTTTTGTTTGCTATAGTGGCGAAGAAAGTATGTTGTTGTAGAGTAATCTTCAAATTATCATGATTATGCTGTAAATGTTACAGTTACTAATAAAGATCATTGTATTTTTAGGATATGGCAGTGGATTGTTTGGCAGTAATTAACGACACAGTGGGAGCCCTTATGTCGTGCGCTCACAGTGATCGGCAGTGTGCAATCGGTCTTATCTTGGGTATGTTCTTATGAAAGAAAAAAATTCCTAAATCAAACATTTCTTCAACTGAATATGTTAGGCATTCATGCCATGAACTGTTTTATTTTCAATGCTATGACATTAATTGTAGTCAAAAAGGAAACTATTAGTAGCATATTATATAATAGGAGAAAAGAATTTTTACATACCTTTCAGTCATGCATGTTAATGCTTTTATCTTGAGACTAGTTTGATGTAACAAGTAATTGTTTGCTTACTTTGTTATTGCATAAATTTACCATTTGTATATTATGCATATTATATGGCAGTAGTATTATAACACTAGTATCATAACACTTAAAAAGCTTGTTTTATATTAAATTCTCCATCTGTTGCAAGATATTATCTGTTTTTGAAAAAAAAACACTGGATCTTTGTTGTTTTTTTTTTTGTTCTGTAATTAACTCAAGCCATGAACATTATTTTTTATTTTTATTTTCAGGAACTGGTACAAATGCATGTTACATTGAAAGGCTTGAAAATGTAGAGCTTGCTAATGTTGAAGCTGAGGATGGTCCAAAAGAGGTTAGTGTGCTGAAATTTGTTTCATGCTTCTTTCCCAATTTCCAGAAACCCTGAGAATAAAATTGCTTTGCCAGATTTTTCTTTGTATTTAGTCTTCACATTATATTTCTTATGAATGAAGCTCATCAGTTCAATCCATATTTGTCATTTTAAATACTAAAAGATTTTTTTTAATCGAGTCTGTTTTACTTTAAAAGAATTTTCTAAAGCAGATCGATGATTGAATTAAGATAGTAATTGCATTGTGCAGATTATTATTAGTATAAATATGAATGTAAATATTAAGCTGTCAGGCAAGTAATTCAGATCTTTAAGACCACTTCCTCATCAATACACAGCTTCAAGTTTAATACATCTTTAATTAGATTTCCTACAATGCCAATGGGCTCTTAAGTGTTTAAAGTGCTCTCCATTATGGATCAATGTCATCTCACCCCTGTCTGCGTTGGTTCGAGTCTCAGATTCGGCCAATGTGGGTATGTGAGAAAGCTTGCCAGTAGCTTCTCGTGTGTACGTGGTTCTTTCCAAGGGTTTTCTTGGGTTCTTCCTCCACCATTAATACTGGCCACCATGTATCATGTGCTGAAAAAATGGTATTAAACCCTACAACAACGCCATACAAAGCTTTTATCAAGCATTTTCTTTATTTTCTTTGTTTGATTATGATTTTTAACGTAGCTTTAACAATTTTTCAGTCATATCGCTATGATGTCTGCAGTGAGGCAGTTTATAGTGATGTCTATCACTGAGACATCATGCCACAGACATGTAGCATGATGTCTCACCCAATCACATTATCCTGACACCAGGCTGACCAGTCCTAACACTAACCTCTTAATGCTGAGTGTCAAGCGAGGCAGCTGTTAGTACCATTTTTGTAAGTCTTTGGTATGACTCTGCCGGGGATCGAACCGACGACCTCCCGCTTCCGGGGCGGACGTTCTAACCACCAGGCCACCGGAGCGGTTCATTTTCTTTATTGAACAACAACAAATGTAACAATGTACTAAGAAATGGTAAAGATTCTTAATATTTGTTTTCTCATCTTAGATGCTGATTAACACAGAGTGGGGAGCATTTGGAGATGATGGATGTCTAGATTTTGTAAGAACAGAATATGACAGAGATGTTGACAAACACTCCCTCAACCCTGGTCTACAGATGTAAGATTTTATGACTTTACATGTCTTGTATAACTGTTGAACCTGTTTGAGTTGATATTACCAGTTGTTGGCATCAAAAGTTTTTTCCCCCTGAGCCATAAGCTCCATTGTTAAGAACTTGGGCAACAGAAGTCTGATTCAGTGAAGAGATGCCCACTTAAATGACTTTCTTTTGAAAGTTCAAAATTAAAAGGGTAAAACATTAAAATTTATTTGAAATGTTACATTTTACTGCTAAATATTCCGGAATTTAATAGTACCTAAAATCTGAAAGATAATGGATCACTACAGGTAACTGGGACTGAAATAGTACTACAGTCAATGCAGTATTAGAATTTTATCAGTTCATTTTCATTTATTTTGTTGATTTTGTAGATTTGCATTTTTCTGTTCAGATATTTGTCATTATAAGCATGTGATCATGAAATTAAATGATGTTTTATAGCTTTTAAGGTGAATGCTTGTTAATATTCTTGTATGATATCCATTTAACAGCTATGAAAAGATGATCTCTGGGATGTACATGGGGGAAATTGTGCGGTTGGTGTTGGTGAAACTGGTCAAGCACAGCCTTTTATTTGGGGGTGAAAGATCTGAACTTCTATCCCAAAGAGGCCGATTCTACACCAAATATGTCTCAGAAATTGAAAGGTACTGTTAATTTGATGTTGTCTGCTACTGTTTGTATCTACATTGAAGAATGCATACTGCATTGCGTAAATATAAAATACAACTGAAGCTATAGTCAAGAGTTGATAGATGGATATTTTAAAAATTACTGATCATAGATCATAAACAGATGAAACAATTTTCTCTTGGTTTTTAATTTTGGCTTAAACTTAACAAAAAAAATATCACTGGAGACAATTTATGTCTATCTAAAGTTTGCATGAGACACGTACAAAAACTGTTTTAAAAAAAGGCATGTAAACAATTTATAAAATCTGATTTTGATGTCAAATTTATGCATTATTGCAACAATTCTTTTTCCAGTGATGTAGATGATGGATTTAAAAACACAAAACAGGTTTTTGAGGAATTGGAGATTTATAAATCAACAGAGGAGGACTGCCGCATTGTACAGCACGTTTGCAGCTTGATTTCATCTCGTGCAGCCTATCTTGCCTCTGCGGGTATTTTATTTATATATATATATATATATAGATATATATTCTTGTAGTTTGTTGATTGCCAGGATTCTCCAATACTCTGTTAATCTGCATCATGCTCACTGGAAGGATGTTACCCAGCTGAAGAAAGTAAAATAACTATAAGCATTTGAAACACGGAATGAGACCACGCTATTGAATATATATCATACAAAGCTAATAGCTGCAAGAAAAGGATATATGTGAAATTAACTGAAAATGCAATAAGTTCAATTCTTTAATATAAACCTTTATTTTGTAGACATTATCTAGATTTTGGTATTGAAAGCTGTAATTTGGCAAAAAGTTTGAAGCAGCCTGATGAAAGAGAAATTCTCGTATTTTTCTTCTCCGATAATTAAAAATACCATTAATTTACATCATGGTGCATCATGCTTAATTCCAATCATTTTAACTGTTGATCTTATCTACTGGTCCATAACAGTAGCTCAGTACCAACCAGTAAATGCTGTCCATTTACTGTGGTCCTTCTTTTATGGAATATTCTCATCTGTGACTTGATCTTTATTGTATGTTTTTATTTTTATTTTTACAGGAATTGCATGTATTTTAAACAAGATTGATCGACCTGAAGTTACAGTTGCAGTGGATGGATCACTATACCGATTTCACCCACACTTCCATGATCTCATGATGGACAAAACGCAACAGCTGGTTAAACCTGGCATGAAGGTATGGACATATCAGCATAACTGAGGAGGCCTGAGTGCTAAATGTTGACCTTTTGTTTTTGAATGCTTGATGTAGGCACTGAGATCCATGTTGCTGCTGCATTGTATAGGAATTCAATTGAATTGATCTTTAACTTCCTGGTACAACAGAATCTTTAATCAACGACACACTAAAATGTAACTTCAATAATTTGTTCTCCTACCATATATATTTTCATGGTATGATTTGTATTTTTCTGTCCTTTATCAACTGGAAATACTAGCAAGATAGATAAATCTTGTGTGTTCAACATCATCATTTCCCAAAAGCCCCTCATACCATGGATGTGTTCAGAGATGGTTGGAGAACTTACTATGGAGTTATTGTTACTGTATTTCAACAATTTTGTATTGGAAAATTCCAAATTCTTTCACTATTGAGATTAAATAACATGAATATTAACCCTTAAAGTGCTAGTCGCGACAATAGTTGTGCGGTCGATCGATGTCTCGTAGTGATTGTTGCGACTTAAGTAGCTTTGGAGGTAACCAACAATGTACAGATCCTGTTACTTCAGCTTGCAATAACTGCTTGTAAAACTATATTTGATTGGGTTAAAAGGCCCGGAACAAGCATTCTGCAGTACTTTACTATACATTTAACGATGAAGTTTTACAAATACTCGCTTTTAAACACATGGTACAAGTGCAAAATTAATATGGCCGATGCTGAATACGAAGGTGATTTCTTGTAACAAATACTCGCTTCTGATAGTGATGATAATAATGATTTTGAAGAATTTGAGAAAAATTACATCATTGGAGCAAGCGAAGTATTGATGGAAATATCCATGAATGATTTTGAGCCAGGAATTTACGTGAAACTGGAGTCGGATGTACATGCTCGCTTGACGTGAAAAGATGGTGCACCTGTCAACCCCCATTCACTGGTAATTCAAAACTAAATGTTGTGATGGTGAATAATGAACCTACATACTATTGAAGACTTTATGACGAGTTATTGCATCTTATAGTAGATCAAACAAATTGTAATGCAGATCAGAGTTCATGGGGCAGATTTGAAGGAAAACAGTCGCATGAAGAAATGGTGGCCTGTCGCACCTGAGCATCTAAAACTATTTCGCATCGATTAAAACAATAAGCTATTCCAAACAATTTACACCTGTCAGACAATGAGAACAATTAAGTTGACTCTTTACTCAAAATGGGCCCAATTTTTTTAAAAAATGAAGCCTTTGCTGAGGTTTAATCACTAGATATGAACCTCGGTTTGATGATATTAGAATAAATAACAGGTGAAAGGTTTTCATGAACATTAATTACTGACTGGGGGGTTTAAACTTACCTCTGACATTCATGGAGTGGATTTTTGCAAAACTGTCACTCTTCCTTTACCTGTGATTTTCACAATTTATATATAACATTGTGACAGACATAACATGTGCATGGTTGGACTACTAAAGAATACAACATTTAGATATATTTGAACTTTTCCATCAAAAACAAACAAAAATACTGATGAAATACAATTTTAACTTGTCATTTTACCTGTATTTACACTTGTACATGTAAATATGTTAAACTTATACATGTGTCTTAATGCTAATCTTAAAGTTTAGACATTCACCATCATTGTTCATATAGGGTTTGCCTATCAATTGTGTATATTTAATGAAATACATGCATTTTAAAGACTGCAGTTTTCTTCTTTTCTCCCCTGAAACAATTCAGCACTGAGGGACCTTGTACTACAAAGCAATGCAGCACTTTAAGGGTTATCACTAACACAGAATGCCCAACACACGAGTCCAAAGGTTGACATTTAGTGTTGACATATCCTTAGTAGCAATGGGGTTATCTGGTCAGGGATAAAAGAAATTAGAGGAACATTTTTAATAGCTAATCTTTCAGCTGAGATGGAAACAAAATATAATATTACAAATAAAAAATACCTTCACAAAAATGTGTTGATTCTTGGATTCTTAGGTTCTCTGAATGAAACCTAATGTAATTTCTTCAAAATGATGGCAATTTTAAAAGTTCATCTGTGCAATTTAAATTTATTTAGCACATATGAATTAAAACTGAAGATCAGAAAGTATCATATTGAAAATATATACATATATAGCATTTTCTCTTTTGGAAAAAAAGCTGTTTGACCTAAAAATACAATCTAAATAGTCATTTTAATAAATATAGTAGGGTGATTAAAAAAAAGTTAGCAGTGTTGAATTTCACATGTAGATATAGTTCATATATATATATGATCTTGTTTCTTACTTCAGTTCAAGCTGATGCTATCTCATGATGGAAGTGGCAAGGGAGCAGCGCTTGTTGCTGCAGTAGCACACCGACTGCGTCAGGAAGGCCAGACATTCCACAACAAAGACATGAATAATCTAAGAAGGAATCTGGGAGACATGAATTTTCATGAGCAGTCTTAATGATGGAGCTAACCTAGGCATTTCTAATCCTTTCACTTGATTTTCAAGAATCTCCTATGGAGTGGTCTAGAAACTTGTACGCTGACATGGCCTATTAGTGTAGATTGATGGTGTTAGTTTATGCTCTGTCGAGTCTTGCTGCTTGCTTTTTCATACCAGGACAAGTCTTGTAGACTCCCAGAAGACCTGTCTGTAATGGAGTTGGACCACATGCATGCAATGTCTTTGACCTTGTTTACTGAAACACAATATGACCCAGCTTTGTTCTGCCATCCCACGACAGTCTACAGTGAGTGGGCAACATACTTTGTAATTTATTTATAGTTTTTGCCCTAGATCCAAACAGTAAAGAGATCTTTTATGCTTTACACATTTTTAAGTAGTAAATTTATAGACAATTTAACCCAATGCCATTTGCAAGGATTAATAAATATTTTGAAAGTTCATGTTCAGAAATCATTCAGAACTCTAGAGGGTAATAAATTATTGCTAGAAGAGTTCAATAACCTGAGCCAAATAAATTGTAAAAATTAGTGCAATCTCTAAGAAAGTTGCAATTTGTCAGATTTTCAAGATTAATTTTTAGATTAAAAATGTTCAGAAAGAATGGTGTCCTTAAAATAAGCATGGTGGCATTCTTGGTAGTTTCAGTAGCCAAGGAATTCTGTTTAATTTATATGTAAATGATTAGAGTTACTGTATAAACTACCTTAAGATTGAGTCACAACTATTTTAAAGATGGTTAACACTACCACTGAAGCTCAGCAATTAAGAAATAATGTTCTATTAAATAATTATACATTTGTCAAAATATAATTGAGGAATTACATCAGTATGACGATCATGTGTTCAGAAATATGAAGAAACCTTGAATTGAAGGGGCATAACTCTCTCAAAGCAGATGTACATACCTGCCAACTCTTACGATCTTGCCATAAATGTTACAAAAATCACCTTTAAAATACAAACTTTGCCATACAGTAAAAAATTTTAATTACATTTTCCAGCTTTCCAATTGCAGTTATTGGTATTTTATTAAACCTTACTGAAAACTGGTCAATCATATGGAAAAAATATCAACTGCTTACTGAAATGGACTTGTCAGGGTCGGCAGGTCTGGATATAGGAAGTTGTGTTAAGTGTATGGACTGGTGCAAATAGTTCCTAAAGGCAGCTGGATTTATGTACTAGTTTTAAGTTTTACTCTTTTGAAATTGAAGCTTTCTATTTAACAAAAATAATCAAAAAAACCTCTATGGGGAGACCAAATTTTACTCCTTGAGCTAAATTTGTATGTGTGCATTTTGATGTTTTCTGACGTCTTAATATATTTATTTTATCTGATTCCTTCAAAACTGTTAAACTTAATGTTATTAATTATTGATTTTTAGTACATGGTGGTCAGTAATAAAGTTTGTGCATAAATGTCAAAATATTATTTTCCTTTTTCGTGAGTTGGGTGGCATAATAATTTTTTTTTCATTTTGGACAATAATTGCAATGGAAATTAAAAGAACAAAATCTGTAGTATGTTTTTCTTAAGCATTCTAATTATGAACTATAATTGATATTATTATAATTTACTGAGATTATGTCTTTTAATTGTCCATATGGTGCTTCCATTTGAAGGTGCAGGATATAAATTTAATTTAACATTTGTTACAGTTAAAGAAAAATTAATTTTAGACCTTTCAAAAATTACCTTTGAAAATAGCAATGTTGAAAATGTGATTCTTCAGAACTAAAAATATTCAAATCAAATCAGTCTAGATGGAAATATTTTTTGTCCATTTTCCAGCCATTTATATGGAAATTGTAGATTTATTTATATGGTCATTTTGCAGTATACATTAATGGTGTATATAATTTCATTTTTGAAGGAATTTATGGCAGTAAAGATTTTGTTAATGGCATCACTTTATAATTTAGATCCACAATAATGGAATCACAATTCCCAAAGGAACTTTCTTAATGGAAATGCTGGTTCTAATACAAGAAAATAACTCTGAATAACAGTGCAATCTTTATTTTGTCTAAACACTTGGACAAGAAGGATATATAAAAAGTTTCAGAAAATGAAGTGAGTCTGTATAGAGTGTTGTTAGGTCTGAAATCTGCAAATAAACTACAAAACAAGAAACTTTTTCATTCTTTAAAGTAGAGCTGGTCTCTCTTATAGAAAGAAAGGACTTCCTGCAGATAATAAAAGCATTGCAACTGGCATCTGGACAGTTTCATGTTTTTTGATATGGTTTGCATAAATGGTGAATCTGGTTGATTCCCTATTGCATGAAGACTAGAGACTACTCAGAACATTGAATGAGAACAGTAGATATTTTTTTAGGCCAAGGTCAAAGTATTGGATATATCAATCATAGTACCACAATTTATGAGCTGTTTTAATTTTTTAAAAACAGAAAGGAGACAGTAGTATGCAGAATCATGTCCAATATTTGGGACACTAATGTTCTGTTAGTCATTTGCTTTTCTGCCATATGGCAGACAAATGGTATACAGAATCATGTCCAATAATTGTGACACTATTGTTCTTTAATTGTCATTTGCTTGTCTGCATATGTCAGTTAATTGATGTGCAGAATCATGTTCAGTATGTGTAAAATGTTCCAATAATTGGTGCACTATTTCCTTGTCTGCATGCAGGTAGTAAAGACAGCAGGATCCAGAATTATGTCCAGTAATATCTGCACCATTATCCAATTATTGTTCATTTGTCCATATACAGTTAAAAATGTTGTTTATCTAAACAGAAGCCTTGTTGATTCTTTATGATTCGCTGCTTTCATTTACTAGAGAAATGCATGAATGAAATTTTGTAGTTGTGTATATGTCACGCTGCCTCTTGAATTTTTCCTCTTCAGTGTATGTAAATAAAAACCGAAAAATGTTTCCAAGAAATTGATACATTGGGGCAAATCAGGAAGAATTTGATTTAAATGATGTCTTAAATTAGAACCAGACCTGGACTGTGCTTGATATTTTCTGATTCTTTTCTGTTTGAAAAATGGCTTGTAACTTTTTTTTTTTTGGTGGGGGACAAGTTTGGCTATGTCATTTTCATCATATTACCTTTTTAACACTATGTAGGGTCCTCAGATAACATCTTGTATCTTTCTGTATATTTGATTGTCAAAGTTTTAATTGCATTTTTTTTCAATTACTGTACTGGGTTGTTCTTTTGAAATGGTACAAAAACCTCTTTTTAATTGTAGTTGGAATTCATCTCATCTGCTATAATTGTTTTGAAATTTAAGTTATTACATGTACTTTTATTTGCTTTCATCAATACTTTGGATCTGAAATAAAGAAAACATTTTGAAAGGGATGCAATCATCTTCATTTTTAGCTAAACACCCATTTGATACAAAAGTGGTAGCAATTCTTGATACAGTTCTAGATGGTCGCAATTCTAGATGCATTTACTTTGCTCCATCTTGCACTTAGGTTAGCAATTGCACAAACCTTCCTTGCACCGTTTTATCTAGACTATAAATATTGGTGTGGTCAGATTACTGTGATTATTTATTACACATGTAAATAGTAGAGAATAGGCTTGTGAATTTAAGGAATGTTAATACTAACTGTAGGTCTTTGATGCTTGTGTTTACTTGTATGTATTTATGGAGAGGTTGAAATGATTCATGGAAAGCGTGAATTGTACTAAGATACTTGGTTAACTTGAACTACTCTAGTTATTTACAGATGCAAACCATTTCAATTTTGGGAACCTCATTTCTGTTCCCAGATTATGCCATTTTGATCACTTATTTCAAATTCCAACTTTCACATTGTTAAAAATATATAGGCAAAATGCAACACAAATCGCCTGTAAAGCTAGATCACAGAAATGCTTGTAATGTCTTTTTTTTCTGTAACAGAGTACTTAAGCATTTGTTGACAGAGTAATTTAATATTGACCATTTGGAAATCATGTCTGCTTGGTATCATGGTATACCCCAATCAAAAAAAGATGCTAGTCATTGTAAATGGAATACATAAGACCACCAGCTTTGGACAGATGCCATGCCATTGTATTTTTTCCTCAACAAACTTCATTGTATCACATTATTGTAGTTATTACATTTAAGTAAAAACCACTTTATATCAACAAGACATAATGTTTGAAATACATTGTTGGATAAAAATGAAGAGGGTTCAGATATATGTGAAGCTGGCATTTCTTTTTCAAATCAGTATTGCTTTGCATCTCTGAATGTACTTTAAATAGCATCAGGCTTTTTTAAACCTTTGCTTTGAAATTTGCCACCTGTTTTACAGGTTTAAGCAACCAATTTCATTCAGAGATATTTGCACTGTGGCAATTAGTGTAAAATGATACTTTTAAACTATGTGATACATTTGTGATAAAATGGGTACACAGATTGTTTTTAATTGTTTTAAGATGTTAATGTTACATCAAAATTAAAATTGTTGTAATTATTCATGAGGAGAAAGGTTCGAAGAAGTAGAAGATATACTTATGAAAATTGGTCTCTACTGATTGGATTGTTAAACCAGTTGGATGGTAGGCGAACAGTAGATGTATTACTACTTGTCTTTCATAGTGAGCTTGCTTTGCTAACCAGCCTTTGCTGCTTTCTGTATATACAATAATACATTATATACCATTGTTATTATGACTCTCTATTAATGTCAGTGTACAATTTAATCTGTCAAGGGGTTATGGATGTGGGTACCTATATAATATACTTTATTTACAACTTTTTAAAAGAATGCAGAAAATTCCTACATTGCTGATGCTTACAATAGCAGTCACTAGGTGGGGTGGGATGGCAATGGCCATATTAACGTTTTTATATGATAGCACATGTGTATGGGATTTAAATATTGTTACCTATGATGTGATTTGGCTATTGTTAGAGAAAGATAAAAGCATTTGCAAAAATTACAAATAAGAAACATTTTGTTATTAATTATTTAGTCTGAATTGAATTTTGAATTCTTGCTGGCCTGAATATTTGAGGTTTTAATTAATGTGATAAGATTGGTTTAACAGTTTTTTTAAAAAGAAGTAGAAACAATGTACAGAGTACACAACATTTGTTCTTTTTATAATTTCTTTGTTTTAATACAGTGGTTATTTTTTGTTGGCTTCTTCCATCTACTGTTGTTTTAAATACAGTGTATGTGTGTGTGTGTTGTATGCATGTGGTGTTTTGTGTGGGTGAGAAGTGTTATTTCTGTACAGTAAAGATGTAATCATGATTTTAGGATAATAAAATGAAAGTGAATTATTGATCCAGTGGTTTTGTTCATTTGACCATAGCTGGCATGTTGCACAACATTGATTTTCTATAACATAAACACATGTATAACATACAATCTAAAACTCGGGTAATATCTCGTTTATAAATAAATGTTATAAATGTTTTACATTAACTATTGATTCAGTTCATGCTTGCTCAAAATGACATTATAATAAAGGGGGAAAAAGTGATGACAGCAGTGAATTATGATAACTTTCATTTACTGAGAGGGTGGTTGATATTTAGTATGATTTTCTAGCATACGTTTGCACAGGGTTGTACAATACTAACCTGTGCAACCAGTATTCATTCCTTTGGTTCACTAAATGGTAGACAAATCATGTTGCTACAAATGCCTGGCATACCAATCATTGATTTTAATTTTATATACTAAACATAACTAGTTGTCACTATTTAGTTCCATGGTCAACACAGATTAATGACAGATGATTACTTGCTTGTTTTTACTTCTTCTTGTGTTTAATGTTACATCAGCACATGAAAGATGCAGATGTTATTCAGGAGAATACCATGCTGGGACGACATTGTAATATTCAACACATTCTGGTCTGGATAGATTTTAAAACACCTTTGGTAATGAAGTCTGGCAAGCTAATTATGGAGTTACCTCTGCAATGGTTGCCAGGTGAAATGATGTTGAATTTATGTCATTATTTACTTATTTCTCAAATAGTTGGAACACAAAATACGTACATTTCTTTGTTCTGTACACTTGCATTCAGTATCCAAAAATGTATTGTACTTGCCTTCTGAACACCAGTGAATTATCTGTGTACCCATTTGACAATCCAACCTACATTTGTTGGTGCAATCATGTAAAGTCAAAAACAAACCAGTGAAATATTTAGTCCACTTGACCAACGCAGCTTATAGTATGGCTTTTTGTATGTCATCCACCAGTGTATCGACCTGACTGCTGTCAGTTTGTGCTTTGCAAAATTGTTTGTTACCATGGAATACATACACAAGCAGAATTTTGCTGTGCACAAATCATTCGTATGAATGAAGAGAACCCTGTAGGAATGCGAAGAATTTCCCTTTCAGAAATAAAAATGATGACAATAATGTACACCATATATACAAATATGGTATTGTCTACATGGACAGCATCTGCATTGTGACAGTGTCTTTGTTTAGTAGCAGCAGAGAGGGTGAACCCTACAACCTTTTAGAGGCGCTAATTCGGTAAATAGAAGCTTCCTCGTAAATCGTAAAAAAAAAAGCGTCGATTCGGTAAATATAAGCTTCCTCAAAGACACCAACGTTGTTGTCACTCACCCTCTCTGCTGCTATGGGTTAATAATTTTTTTACGATGAAAATCACTAAGATTTCACAAACAGACTAATCGCTAACACCTCATCTTGTAGATCAATCAGATTATTGGACTGGTCAGTGAGTTTGAAATTAATTCTCGTTAGCGAATCATTATGGCATCGCATATAGACAGGATTAACCGGAGACTCAATAATTAACCATCCTGGAGGAGCTGTTGGTGCAAACGAATAAAGAATATACCCTTGCTGAGCTTGATTTGATCGTTCGAGATTAATTTGATAGCTTCCTTCGATAACATCGCATACTAAATTGATTGCAATCACTGATGAAATATTCACGTTGAATGGAACGATATGTCTGCCGCCACCGTCTGGGTCATTATTGTGTTTAAGGGTTTTTATTTCCGATGATGCTGTTTTTTTCCATGCATCATGAATTATTTTGAAACCAACATCGATGGTATCACTGAGAAGTTTTTTTAGTTCTGGTACGTTATATCCTGGTAGTTTAAATGTTGGAATATCTTTGACGGGGATTTTATAGTATGTTGCAAACTCTATTCTCGACGGGGGGTGATCATCATCTAGTATATCCTGAATAAATTTCAAATTAAATGTTTCCATATCGTCGATGATTTTATTGCATGTTTCTACGACGCTGATAAATTCATCTCGGGTGAGAGAGCCGGATTTAAGAGATATTAACAACAGTGAAAAATCATTATTCATTGCTGTGAAATTTTTAACGATTTCAGGTTCGTTAACAAAAAAATATCTCTGAAATGGTCCACCCTCCGCCCTATGTTCGTATCCTAACTCAAAAAACTTTATAGCAATACTGTACTCTTTATAATTTTTTATTGGATTATCGGGTTTTATCACGTCGGTGACATAATCATTTTTTTGTGGTTCTGGTATATCAACGGTTTTTCCCCCGGGTGGTAATTCAGGCCATCCTAGTACGGTTCTAATAGAACTCTGATAAATATCTACGACGTATCCTTCTGTGCTTATTTCAATTGCGGATGATAGTGTAGGTTCATGAACCGTTATAGCTATTTTCGATTCTTTTCCAGTAATCGATTTTATTCTACGCGCGAATTCATCATTGATTTGTTCAATTTGATATGATCCGGTTGGTATTGAAACGACGTTCCAGTCTGGAGTCCCGTCTAGTTTATTCTTATTCGCGAACACCAGTGAATTATTCGGTTGTTGACCACCAAATGATTTTGATCTGATATTAGGCCAACTGTGATACACTCGTAGTTTTGCTAGCGCTATCTGCTTCACGGGGACTGGGCTAGGAAAATTCACACTAAACTCTGGTTTCGTTGATGTTATTGATATCATACTTGTTTGTACTGGGTTCGTGTTCTCCACTATTTGTTGAAGTAATTCTATCGGTGTTGTCATCGTTGCTATACTCATGTTGTCGCTCTAATTTTGACATCGCAGAATAATAAATACTGACCATCACTGAGAACTCAGAATCTGATATCGTTGATGTTATTGATATCATGCTGGTTTTTGGGTTCGTGTTTTCTAATTCCATCGGTGTTGTCATTATTATTATACTGTTGTTGTCGCTCTAATTTTGATATCGCGGAATCAAAAATACTGAGCATCGCTGAGAACTCACTATCTGATATAATTGTATTATCGAGTGACGACGATATCATCGAGGATAATTGCGAGTACGCGGTTGATACAATATGAAATTGAATTAAGTAATCTTGCAGTTTACTCTGGCTGCATGATGATATCTTTTTTGTTATCCCGGTTGATATACCCGCGATTGTAGCCACCGCAGAAATGCAAATTGGAACTACGACCGGGGCAATCATTGTAACCGATGCTAGTATTATTCCGGCGCCAGTGAGAACGCTTGACACAGAGTACACAATAATATCAATTGCGGTGATTCTTCGTCGGTATTTTTTTATTTTTATTTGATACTCCTCGGCGAGGGTTTTGAGTCTAGTTTGAAATTCTCTGACCTGATCATAGCGACATTGCGTTGATGAAATCATTTTTATTTTAAAAACGCTAGCGTTTTCAATTATGAAATTTGAAGGATTTTCCTTTCAATTTAGTTATTTACTTCGCATACGAATCCTAAGCACCAGGATATTTTTGATCTAATCGTACTATCAACCGCGACAATCTCAAAGTAGGTTTTACCGCTCACGATGATATCAAATTGCTTGTTAGAGATTAACGTCATCCTGTAGATACCATGAGGCCACTTCTCGATATTGACTTTCAATTTAGCATTAGATTCTTTTACCCAATCAAAGGTCCCATGCTTTACCCTTTCAGATTTTTCTTTTAGTTTAAGAATATCGTCGTAAACGTCGAAATAGGTTTTATTGATTTCGGTATATTTCATCATCGTTTTATCGCGGCGTTTAAAAAATGAAATCAAAAGGAGGTCTATTTCCATATCTTTTTGTATGCCATAATACCCGCTGAGTTGAGAATATGTCGTCGTGATACTGTAACTTTCAGAGCCCTCAAAGAAATTTTTAGCCATTTCGCTGATGCGTTTTTGTTCGTCAATAGCTTTTTTAATTTCCGCGAGAGTCGGGCCTGTCAACGATATGGTTTCAGAAACAGGTGTTCTCCCTAAAAATTTATCAACGATGGTATTAAGTGTTGTTTGTCTCACCATAAACATATTAATATCTTTGAGAGTCATTGTAGATGTAGCCGGGACACCAAAGAAATTATTAGCGACGTAGGTATTGTGAGTATGCTTACCAATAAACTCGTTAATTTCAGCGAGAGTCATGCCAACCACAAGCGGGGTTCCAAAGAATTTATGTACGACATTTTTGCGAAAATTATTATAACCTCGTATATGATCATCCAGCTCACGGCCACGGGTGGAAATCATGCTGTCTTGGGCGGCAATTGCGTCGGTGATCGTAGACACAAGTGCGCCTGGTTTAAGTCGTCCGCCGCTGGAATACAGCGCAATAGAGTTTTCAGAGGCGTCGTGTTGTCGTATCAAAATGTCGTCCTCGGATATATTACTAGTTTTCAATTTACCCTGATCGGAAAATAACGCGATAGTATTCTCGATTGCGTTTTGTTGTTTAACCAAAATATCATTCAACGACACATTACTGCTTTTTAATTTACCCTGGAGATCTTGAAATACAACTATTTCATTGGGATCAACATCTGTTAAGTTCAAACTCTCAGCGATTTCATCTTTAATTTTTTTTTTTTTATATCCTTGATAGAATCACCGGTTGCAGTGTCATCGGGTTTAGGTTTCAGAGGTCTTCCCCAAATATCAATCATGTTATTGTAAAACTCTCTCTCTCTCTCTAAAAAGCGATTGCTGGTGTATTCATTTACGACAACATGTGGTGGTTTTCCCCTTGGGTTACCCAAGGAGTTAGAAATAGCATCAAGAACATTTAATACTTCGCTGTCGCATATTGGTGGATCATTCATTTGTTGTGTTGGTAGCGTAGAATACCAAGTCTTCATTGGAAAAGTTTTTATATAACGCATGAGTTCCTTCGGCGGTGCTAATCCATATGAATCAAAATAGATAATCCCACGTGGATCAATAGCGTATGCAACCCAGTGAGTACCAGGTCCGGTGCTGTTATCGAGATTAATGATACCGGTTTCAACGCTGTTGGGTTGTGTCGGTAATTGATCCTTCATAAAAACACCTCTGAAGTTTTTAATCGCGAGTTTTTTTAGCAGCATCGAGTAAATCAAAATTGGACATAGGAATCAAAGGTTCCCGAGTTAATAAACCGGTCCTAGTCTTAGACCTTTTCCGCTGTACCACGAATACGGGGTTCCTGGTAGTCTTAGACCCTTTCCCTTTTTTTTATACCCAGATCCGTGAGCGGATCCACCCGTTGCTTTCTTTAGTGCCATTCCTGCCGCGGTACCAACAGCCCCTAACGCTGCCGCTTTAGCTACCGCTGGGGCTGCTGCGAAAATCAACCCTGGAATCAACCCTAACAGCGGGAATATACCACCAGTCTTTTCCATGTTTTTGATAGCAGCCGCAGAAATAGTAATCTGAACACCTTTTTTTGCTACAAGTGCATCATTGAAATGTTTTACTTGACGAGTTGTAAGCGATAATTTATTCGCCCCGCCAGTCATTTGATTGGGTTTTAGCGTGATAGTGGTTTCACATTGCTTAGCTGATTTGGATTGTAATTTTTTTAATTGACCAGGTGTCAACGACACATTGATATTACTATACGACATTATACAATAACAGATTAATTCTAAATCGAGGATTTCAATTACATGTTTTCCACTGGCGCATCTACCACTCTCATTCTTCCTCCAACACCTTCAAGTAGCATTGATTTGTCGCTGAGAATGACAGCAACCGCTCTATAATTAGCAATACCACCAGGGGTTACATTAGCTCTAAAGTGTATATCAACGACAGACTGTCTTGTTAAATCAAGATGTTCCAGCGAAAAGTAATAGATCGGATACAGATTCTTAAAGTCGTATTGTGATATTTGTAGACCAGTATCAACATTTTGATCGCGTGCCATGAACGACAACAATCTATGATACACGCGTGCAATATGATTTTCTGTGTAATCAAGTTGTACATCTTCGGATGGTTCCTGCTGCCCGTTTATTCTCAGTGAGACGTCTTTAACACCTAATGGATCAAATATCATATGACTGAAACGTTGATCGCCAACTCGTGTGTTATCCTGTAGCGCTACAAATATATGACGTGGAACTGAAACACCTTGTTTTGATGCTAGATTCCACGTGAATAACCCGTTCAGACTTGATTGTTTAACATCTGTACTCACTGATAACCAACTTAACAACGACTTTCCTCCTTGGTCCATAAATGATAGTAATCGTCCTTCCGCAGTGATTGATGGAGTCAACACTGGCATCCACAATGATATTTTTGTTAATTTGACTTTACCGGCATCAGCATTGGGATTTGCATTGTCTGCTGGAATCCTCCAAATTGCGTCATTATCATCACCCTTTCGTACAAGCGCTACTGTATGCTTCGCCCCGTAGATAACTTTTCGGACGTTTCTACAGAATCCAAATATGTGATGCAGTGGAATCGCGCATGAAAATGATTTATGCGCCCCTTGCAACATTGAAATACGTGTTGCGGCTCCTAGATTGAAATTAACGTCGTTGCTTATAATCATATCCTCGGCATCAATATTAGCAGTGCCAGCATTATTCTTTGGTCGTCTTACAACAAATTGAATTCCTCCAGCGGTATTTTTAACATCTTTTGCAAACATCATAGAAGGTCCTGCTGATCTTGTATAGTCATCAGAATATCTCGCTAACCCGATTATTGTTGTAGCCACATCAACATCGCGATCTATCGACTCGATTTCTTTTCCATGAATGAGGTATCTTGCACTCTCAAATAACGCCATAATACCATTATTGACAAAACCGACTTGAGTACCAGCTGGATACGGTGCTTCAGCAGCTGTTACAAGTTCACCTTCTACTTCGATAAACGCTTCAGTGGGTAGAAAGTATTTACTGGTATCATGGACTTGAAGTTCAATTCTTGATCGACTATCTGGGTCTATTGCATGATAGGCGTAATATTGATAATCGCGTACAGAATCATCCTTGCCAACTGGGGCGTCTATATCAAACGCTGGATCATGTGACTTTTTGAACATTTTATTCTATTTATCAGAGTCTAAATCGTGAAATCGTAAACGATTTTCATCGACGTAGTTTTTTAAAGCCGCTTCCTGCTATCATATTTGCAATATTGCTTTGATCGGGAGTTATCAACGATGGCAAAGCCATCGACGCTAGTTTTTCGTCTACTGCGTTATTTATTATTTTACTAACCCGTGCAGGCATTTCCGCGGTAGACGGTAACGGTTTCTTTTTTCGTCGCACCAATGATGTTATTTTATTCTTCGCGGCTGAAAATGCTTTCCCGGCAAGATCTCCAACGAAATCTCCGATTTTGCTGGTACCCTTATCACGAATAACATCAATTGCTTTCATTGATAATTGTTTAGCTAACGGCATTACTTTTGGAGCCATTCTTGCAAATAACCCCGCAATGGTATTACCTAAACCATCACCATAGTATGCTATATAAACTGGAAACCTTGAATTAACTACATAGACGGGGATTGGTTTATCATGATTGTAGTGTATGATCATTATTTGAAATCAGAAACAATTTTTCAATTGTAAAACAATTTGTCAATTGGAAACGCTAGCGTTTTTATTCAGTCCCGGTGATTAATCACTGTGATAATCCTCCACTAACTCGCCAATGAAATCTCGATATGTGCTGATATCCATGATACCACCTTGAAATAAACGTCTACATATATCAGATGCTTCATTAATTATTTCCGGTGAGTTGTTTCCAGCTCGAAACCCTCCTACAAGAACTTCTAATCGTGATATATCACTGAGAACACTACCAGGACATGAAATCCAAGGATTTTCCCTCGAAGAGTTTCCAACGCTAGCGTTTTGCAATCCACTTCCGCTATAACCAGTTGCTTCATCCAGTTTTTCTAAATTGGTTTCTTGTAAATAATCAGAAACATCATCATCTCGATCAGGTGGTAGTTGTTTTTTAGGTGAAAAAGATATTTTCTTTGCAGGTTGCTGTCGCCTTCCTCGCAATTTTTGCGGTTTTTGTTGTTGTTTAAACTCTTCGTATTGTTTATACACTATACCCACCGCATTGATATATTCAATATATGATGCACTATCCTTCTTAATTCTACCTGTTTTTTCAGTTTTGATTTTGTAGAATATATCAGCCCAGTGTGTTATATTTCTAACAAACTTATGATGTTCTGGTTTCAACAAATTTTTCCTGTTTTCATAAGTCGTAACAACAAGCGCAGGAATTTCTGTTGAATCAGTCTTATTAATTTCTGCTAACCCCGCCTCGTTAAATTTCACGCGTAAATCATCTACTGTTTCTTTTGATTCCATTTTTTGTACAGCCTGTTTTGTTTGTTCAGTTTTCGCTGCTATTTTTTCAAGTTCACCGATAACAAATTTCCCCGTCTCGGGAACATCTCCCAGTATAGCACGCTCTACCCCTTTCGTTGCTGTGGTTACTGGTTTAAACAATTCTTCAGACCCCACAGCAAAATCAGTTTGTAAACTCTGTCGTTGTTGCAGTTTATTTCTTACAGAGTCGCGAATTGGTATAAATTTCTTGATTGCATCTAGTCGTTCACGAGCCAATCGGGTCGTTAATGCTTCATTGACCATTATTTGAAATCGTAAACAATTTTTCAATTGCAAAACAATTTTCCGAACTGACCTAAGACGAAAACACTTCGACACGTCGGATGATTTTTAACACGATCATGGAAGTCTTATTTTGTTGTTTTAATGGCTCTATCATTGATGGGGAAAGTCACATATTTCCTAATAAAATAATTAACTATGTGACTTTCCCCATTTTTTGTTACATGTCAGACTTGTCGGATGATTTTTAACACCGGTGACAAAGTCACTGTAGAAGTCTTATTTTGTTGTTTTAACAGCGTTATCATCGATGAAGGAAATGTCCAAATCGTATATAAAATAATAATTATGACACTTCCTTCATTCTTGTTTTGATCAATCTGACATATCATATCGACTAAATCAACGATTAACGGTCTATCGATTTTGTTGTTTTCAATCAAAAAATGCTAAAAAAAAATGAAAATCTCTTTGAGGATCGGTCACAATCAAAAAATGACAAAATCTCTTTGAAGATCGGTCACGGTCAAAATTGTTCATTTTCTTGAATTAACGCTCGTAGGTTTCTAACTTTAGAATTGACATCCCTTTTCAATTCGTATTCGTTACCTAATTCTTTTCGTATTCGTTCAACGATAGTATATAACGGAACAAACACACTTACGTCACTGGAAAATGAAAGAGAGTCTCGAATAGAATTCTGAATTCTCTTGATTAGTTCGTATTTCTTGGGCAGCATATATTTGTTAGTGTTAACTCCGTATTCTATATCCTGAAAATCTGACATGATTTGATCAGGATTTAAACCATCTGATAGTTTGATATCCTGACTTTTCAATTTTGAAATTTCATCAATAATGCTATTCATTTTTTCAGAATTCATTATTCTATGACAATTATATATTTCTAAATGAAAAATATGACGCATCAGACATAACTAAATTTAATTTTCTGTCCGCGATTTTTTGAAATGGCCGTCTTGGTTATTCCCTCTGCAACTTTTTGAACAGAAGGTGAACAAATATCGAAGTGCCTACCGGCGCTAGCTATTGATGAAAATACTTTTTCCTCATTAGTTATTATATTAAAAGATTTCACAGGTCTTTTCCCAATTGATTTATAATTGCCAGTCTTTCCTCGTTTGGAATTCTCACTTGGGGTAACAGCTTGCAGATTTGATAAAGAATTGTTCTTCGGATTAGAATTGATATGATCAATAACAAAATCACCCTCGATCAATCCATGGAAACATTCAAATACGAAACGATGATTGTAATAAGTTTTCTTTTCTTTCCTCCTCCATACAGTAAACCTCAAATACCCTTGATTACTCACAACACCAACTGATTTCTTCAGTCTACAGTTTCTGACAGTACCATCACTGGATGCTTCATAATTTGTAATCACAGGGTGTGGTCTGAATTCTTGGTTCATTCGTATACTAATACTATTTGTCTAATTCATTGTTTGGTCTAATGATTACATCTTTGGAGAATCTTTCGATGTAGTCTTGGGGGGTTCTTATGACTTTATCCTTGACGTTGTCAGAGTCAAGGACTTTTTCAAGGTCATAATTTCTGATTGATTGTCCATTTTTTATTCTTTTGTCATAATAACGCTTCAATTCCCTATATCGTTTACCACCACAACTCAGACATAACTGCGATTTCCCCCTGACCCCAACCCCACATCGTATGCAGGGTAATGGACCAAGGCTTCCACGACGAAAGCTTTGCATATGATACCCACAGAATTCCTTTCTGCATGATTTGTTAACGGAGTCGTTGATCCAATCATGAGCCATTTGCAGTGTTTCATTATATATAAATCTTTCATTTAAATGCTTGTTTTAATTATAGTATGAAGAAGTTTGAGAGATTATCGAAAATTAAGCCTTGGAAAAATGCTCAATTCAATCCTGATAAGGAGTTTAAGAGATTATTAAAAATTAGTCCTAGATTTAATCTCGATAAACCAAAAAAACGTCTAGTGGACGGTAACATGAAGGAGTTTAAGAGATTATTAAAAATTAGTCCTAGATTTAATCTCGATAAACCAAAAAAACGTCTAGTGGACGGTAACATGAAGGAGTTTAAGAGATTATTAAAAATTAGTCCTAGATTTAATCTCAATAAACCAAAAAAACGTCTAGTGGACGGTAACATGAAGGAGTTTAAGAGATTATTAAAAATTAGTCCTAGATTTAATCTCGATAAACCAAAAAAACGTCTAGTGGACGGTAACATGAAGGAGTTTAAGAGATTATTAAAAATTAGTCCTAGATTTAATCTCGATAAACCAAAAAAAACGTCTAGTGGACGGTAACATGAAGGAGTTTAAGAGATTATTAAAAATTAGTCCTAGATTTAATCTCGATAAACAAAAAAAAACGTCTAGTAAACGATAAACCAAAAAAACGTCTAGTGGACGGCAACATGAAAGAGTTTAAGAGATTATTAAAAATTAGTCCTAGATTTAATCTCGATAAACCAAAAAAACGTCTAGTAAACGATAAACCAAAAAAACGTCTAGTGGACGGCAACATGAAAGAGTTTAAGAGATTATTAAAAATTAATCCCTGGAAAAATACTAATTTTAATCTCGATAGAGTCTCTGATACATCAAAACGTCTAATCGGTGATAGAACTATACTGGATAAAATCGAAGAGTGTTTTAATGAATTCTACCGAGACGGTGCAGCACATTGTTGGTCGACATTTCGAATTATCAACAACATCGAAGATGTCGGTGTCAATGTACCCATCATCGATGCTACTATGAATGATGAAAGAGCAGCTGAGATAATTTCACACCTTGGTGGGCCAAGCAATTCTCAACAGAAGTATTTTTTCAGAATAAAATTCATTATCGAAGTCGAAGGCAAATTGATTATCAGGGATAAATTTGAACCAATCCTTAGGAATAAAAAAACAATCACACTGAGTAGAGATTCCAAACCAGGAATTCTAACTGGAATCGACAAACCATACTACGAGAGATCTTATCCTGTAACAGCAGTTGTTTATGGAATATACCCGCTAAATGATAAACCCAATATTGCAAAACTAGCTCCTATGAAACTATCTTCGACGTTGAATTGTGTAGCAACACGGGTAATGGAACACTTCACAAATGCATCCCGAGGAAATAAACTAACTGATCTGCGACGTAGGAAAATAACCGAATGGGAATTAACAGTGAAACAGCACGGTGCAAAGATTTCCGATATAGCTAAATTAGAAGCATTATTAAGATTCCCAATAACCGTTATGACGATAACCGGAGAAGTATTACATGAACCGAAATATAACAAAAATGGAGCTCCAATACAAATTATTGATCATAACGAACACGCATGGACACCTGCAGTAACAATATTTCCACGAGAACGAATCGTGAAATATATCCCCAAGGAGTTCGTCGGGGATGTTTTTTATAATGAGAAATTATTCGATGCTATTCACACGCTGTGTAAGGATGATCCTGTGTCAGTGTGGTTACTTAGAAGTGATGAAGATCCCGAAATAGGATTCGATCAATTTGTAAGACCAAATGGTGAATTATATCGCGTTGAAGAGTTAGATAACAGAATGAGAAAAATTGCAAATGATTTTTCACCGGAGAGTTTCCATGAAAAACTACTCACGGATAGTTTTACTATTCCATCAGTGGTAGCTCACTTTGCAAGAGAAAAAAACTCATGGTGTCCAACACGAAGTGATTTTCTCGAGGACGTTAAATTGAGTTGCGTCGAATTTGGTCATGGAGGACTGTGGAATACAAAATACTCACATGATGGTATGATTTCAATTGATATATCCGCGTGTTATCCTGGAAGTTTTCTCGGGTATGGGGAATGCTCTGAGTATTTTAAACGATTTGGACACCCCACGCATGAAATGACTCGTGTTGCGATTAATGGTCCATTGCCTGATTTTGATTTAACTGGATTCGCTCGTGTGATATCATTTAAACTCGCTTTAGGGTTACATCCGTGTAGTTATCTTTGGCTTGGTAGACACCTATCTGAAAAGGGCTGGATGCCAATAGTGTTACTACGATATATGATCGATTGTGGTATGCTAATATCGTTAATTGTCAGTTAGGCGATTATATCCTATCGAGCTCAGAAAGAAGTTTGGCTACCACAACCCGTTCTAGATAGAATAACTAGCGAACAGCGAAAACAATTTCCTGATTTCAATGAAGAACAAATCATGAATTGGTCTAAGAAGGTATTTAAAATTAAAAAAGAACAAGCAAAAGATTTTGGACGAAGAATAATCGGTAAATTTACCCAGGGTGGAAGATACGACAATGCAAAATACTCTTCGCGGTTGATCATAGACGTCGCTGAATACGATTTTATTGTATCGGATTTAACGAAACAGGGAAAACTTGTATCCCGTAAGGATGCTTTTCTATCCAATGGTGAGAAATTAGGTACGGTTGTTACCTACTGTGATGGATATAATTCCCAGTACACACACTTAAGAAGTTCTATGCTAGCCTATGCTTGTATTAATCTATTTTCGATGATAAATAGATTTCCTAATACCGCAGTTAGAGTAGCCACTGATTCGATGTATATACACAGTAAATACAAATCAGCTGTAGCGGCATTCACAGATCCCGAGGAAAATTGGGGACGTTGGAGATTTAAAAAGGAAACACTATATGAGTATTGTGAATCCGCAGACGTTACCATGGATGATAAATATCTTTGTTGTAACCGTATTGAAATTCAATCAGAATTTTCTAATGCACCACCGGTATCTGATCCAATCTGTATATACAAGACAGTTTATTTAAACGGTTGTGGTGGGTCAGGAAAGACAACTCGTGCAATCGAATTATTCCGTGGGAAAAATCCTACGGATTTCACAAACATGATTGTGTTAACACCAACTCACAGACTCGCCAGAGAGATGAAACAACGAGGGGTAAATGCCTGTACTTATCACAGCTTCTTTCGATGGAAGGGTGACAAATGGACTCCTGATCGAATGGGCGATAAATTCATTCCTGAAATCATAATCTGGGATGAAATATGCACAGTATCATTAGATGTATTACAAACATTTCTCGAGTGGTTGTTAAACAAAAACACAAAAGTCGTTATGTGCAGTGATCACGGCCAACCACCACCATTTGTCGGTGCATCCCCACATGAGTGGCTAAAGGGTTTTGTAGACTATTATGAAGAAATTAACACTGATTATAGATCACTTGATGAACAATTACGAGAATTCAAAGCGCTAATTAGATTACAACCGGATAAAATCCAGTGTGAAATAGCGCGTGAAGTGATTTTAGAGACTCCAATGAATGATTTTTGGGAAACGTGGAGACCAAACGATTTGATAATTGCAAGTAGAAAGATAGTCAGAGACGCACTTCAGATGAAGTTATTTGAATTGCATAAAGAAAAATTTGCCGTACTTCCAGTACCTCTTTGTTATAGGCCTTCGGATACACGAAAACAGAATATCGAAGTTGATATTCCAGGACAGGGTGAAAAACAAATTCTCGTATTAAATGATATTGTGCTGGTTGATATCAGCGTCGTTGAAGATGCATTGCGTGCTAATAAATCCCTGTGGACGCTAGGATACGCAGCGACGATACATTCTTCACAGGGATTGACTATATCGGATACAATTGTTTGGATGGTAGATAATCGCATCGAATGGTCAAATTTAGTCTATCTTGCAGTATCCAGAGTACGAAAAATAAATCAACTTCGAAGAATTGTTTTCAATGATGAAATCATTGGTGGCGATGATAATGACACAACAATGGATGATATTGATGTTAAAATTATTGATAAAAAAACTCTCCGGTTACAAACAACAAGACAAAAAAAAAACAACGAGAATTTGACATTGATGCTGGATTAATAATCACTTTGAAGAAACAACAGAATAATCACTGCGCAAGTTGCAATTGTATAATGCGTTGGCAGTATTTGGATAAGGATCCTCGCCAATTTAGCGTAGACAGAAAAAGTAACAGTCTCGGTCATGTCAGAAACAATGTGATGTTGACTTGTCTTGAGTGCAATAGACGCAACGGCGCTAGTTAAGACCCTGTGGTGGTAATTGAGTATCGTCAGGAATCACTTGGAGTTGTTCGCGTGTAAAACCCCGCTGAGGGGCAGTTGAATCCAGTTTATAGATTGGAGGTCTACCAGTTGATCGTGTTATAGTAGATATCTTGTGTGCAGTAACACTCCAAATAGGATCAGTAGCCCTTTTTGTGCCACCTTCCAACTCTCCTGGTTCGTATAAATACCTAACAGTGACATTACTACCAAGAATTGGTTCTTTGAAATCTTTTTGTGAAATCCCTTGAATTTCCATTTTAGGTATAGACTTCTTTTTAATCGCGTTGACAGGTTTCATGTTAATTATTCAAGTAGTCTCTTTATTGAGCGCGGTAATCACAGCTGGTAATCTCTTAACCCATTCACGGGATCTTTTATCCTGAATAAACTCCTTCGCGTATTGATATCCAAATAACCGCTCTGCAAGAGTCCGATTAAATCGTTCTACAATTGCCTGATCGCGATGTAACGCAGTATGCCCTCGTCTGATGGTGACATTATGAAGTTTCATCGCTGATAAAACAGCGCCTTGAAATTCCTTGCCAGGATCAACCTGCAATAGATTTGGCCAGCGTAGTGGGCCTCGTCGATAAATCCTTTCAAATGCAGAAGCTACTTCAGTGGCCGACTTTGTTTTTAGCGGTTCTGCTTGTTTGTATCGACTCGCAACATCAACTACGGTTAACGCGTATTTGTAACCACGATCATGTGGCAAATATAATATATCAGCCTGATGAACTTCATTAGGGACAGTCACATCAAAATGCGAGTAATTAATTTGTGTAGGCGCCGGTAGATAAATTTGCCATATAGCTTGTTTGGATAACCAATTAGCCGCAGTAGCTTTTTTCACTTTTGCAGCGCTAGCGAGTTTATTGATTGCAGCGTTACCCCGCCAGTATCCTTTTGGAGAATAATAAATAGATTCCATGTTGTTATTAATTACCGGCACCTAACATCAATTTGCTTTTCATAACCGGTTTTATTAACCATGAAGCTAATTTTTCTTTGAAAGATTTATCAGGAATAGCATTTAACGCATGAATTAATTTCACATCTGCGAGATGTCTTTGCTGCAAATCGCTGCTCCTATATGCAACATCATGAGCATGACACGCCTTATCAATAGCGTTTATCGGTTCTTCACCACGTCGAGGTTGATTTTGATCATCAAGTCTGATATCTAATCGTGTTCCTGGGCCACAGTAGCTATATCCTGGAAGGTGCTTTTCTCCGGGGTACTTTGCCCATGGGGTTCCAGGGAGCTTTGCCAATTTGGCTGCGATATCACCTCCTCGTTTTTTTTTAAAGGTTCCTTGGGTTTACCAAGTGAAATAAATCTAAATTTCTTTGTACTACATTGTACGCATTTACCAGAAAGCGCTGATCGGTTATTTTTAGTTGTAATCGTCATCAAGTCATCTGTGCCAGTACGCGTTTTACACTTCACACAATATAGATCCATAATTTATGTATAGAGATATGGATATAATTGATTTTTCAGCGACTAAAACAAGAGAACCGGTTAAGCATCATGCAGCGCTACCAAACTCTATCCGGATGATTATAATCGGGCCATCTGGATCCGGCAAGACGCAATTGTTACTCAATTTAATAATGAGATGGATGAAGTGGGATAAGTTGTATTTAGTTGCTCCTAGCGTAGATGATCAACGATGCTATGAAGTGCTAAAAGATTTTAATGAAAACGCTTCAGAGATTGCAGGCGAGAACGTCGTTGATTTTATAACCAATATTGACGAGGCACCATCAGTTGAAGATCTTGATGGAAACATTAACAATTTAGTCGTATACGACGATGTGATGTTAGATAAACAAAAAAATCCTGCTAGAATATTTTCCCGAGGCAGGCATAAAAACACGGACGTGATATATGTCACTCAACGCTACACACAGATTCCAAAAGTGATCAGAGATAACTGCAATTTATTGTGTGTATTCAACGGAGTTGATACACATACATTACGAAATATTTGGCAGACATGGTGCTGCGGTGATATGGATCATAATCAATTTAAAAATTTCTTTAGTAACGCTCAGTCAACCCCGCATGGATTTGTAACGATAAATTTACATGATCCTCGGACACGATATCGTATCAGACTTGATCAAATATTCGGTTGAAATCTTAGTGATTTTCATCGTAAAAAAATTATCAACCCATAGCAGCAGAGAGGGTGAGTGACAACAACGTTGGCGTCTTTGAGGAAGCTTATATTTACCAAATCGACGCTTTTTTTTACGATTTACGAGGAAGCTTCTATTTACCGAATTGGTGCCTCTAAAAGGTTGTAGGGTACACCCTCTCTGCTGCTTTAGTAAATATAACTTTCTAAGTAACATTTAAAGCAAGTCAATTTTACAATTGAAAAAATTTCACTCAAGCCACACAATTGTATTATACTGCCCCATAGCACTTGCACTCGTTTAATGATTGGGGTAAAATTATTCAAGTCACAACATATTTGGAATTTGTAGAGACTACAATGTTATTATGGGGCGAGAGTGTCGCGTTAACTCGTTAAACCACTACAATAATGATCTAATTTTGCATGATAGTAATGCCCCTGCAGATGGAAAAGTTTAATTATCATTGGTTGTTGAGATACCTGGACCAAGACCAAAAACATTGATGCCGATTTCCCCCAAAAAGACTTTACCTGATTTATTACTATAACATCAAGCATCTAAACCTAGTTATACAGTCTGTTAGACATGTAATTGGAAGCACATGTTAATCCAATTGCAAACTCGAGTCATTCTTAATTATATATGCATTGCTGTGATTCCTTACCAGCAAGATACTGTTTGCAGGTCTTAAGTGGTACAATAAAGGGTCATTGACATGTCAATGGAAAATTCATCATCATTTCAAATAAAATGCCATATTGTAAATTTGTCTCATAGAGTCGAGATCATTCAAACCATCTCATCTGTGATGAAGGAAACAAATCTTGAAACTTTCCTGGTACAAGTTATTTAGGGATAACCCAAATGATGTTGACACCATCACAGCTGTTCCATTTTGAATGCAGGAGGCAGTGTCACCGTTATGTGTCATGACAGTGAAATATTGTCATTCCTGCATTGCAAAATTAGTTGTGTTAAAGGCTGTCATAATTGCGTCTTTTGATGGTTATGAAAAAGGTGTTGGAAGAACATACAGCATCTCCAGAAAGGAAAAGCTTCGATTATCGCCTTGGCCGCAAGAGCATATGAAGGAATTTTTTTGTACATCTAGAAAGTGGTACACATAGAGACTTAAGGATAATTAATTTTGTCCCTTAAGGAAACAGCTTTCTGAGAAACTGAGATGGCACAGCGAAAAGATATAAGTCCAGAAAAAAAGTGACGAGTTCAGAATAGAGAAATAGGAAGTCCTGAAGGGTATGAGGCAACCAGAATAGAAAGACAAGGAAATAAGGACATTGGAATACAGTCGAGAGAGGAAGGTGATCAGTCGTGGATATCGTGCTCTTTTCACCACTCGTTATTTTGATTAAATAAATCCAAATTAGATTAAATCCTGTTGACATAACTTGAGATGAATTCAAATTACCCCTATTAATTTGTCTTGATTAAATTTGTTATTTTTTTATCAAAGGAGGCTCGTATTGCATTATTATTTCCCAATAATCTTGACCAGTTCTCTGTTGATGTTCTACCTACTCACTCACACCAGGTCATAGCATCGAGGGAGGGTCATTCCCTAGATAACGTAGCTAAATCCAATTAACTACCCATCTTACTAAGAGGGAGATGTTACAAAGTGGGGGCTTTATTTTTTAAAAAATGACATTACAGCAAAATATATGTTCACTCATTTCTGCTGCTAAATTGGTTTTATTTATCAAAAAGGAAAAGAGTTTTCTTAAATTCTGATACATCATGCATGAAATATATTAGATCAGGCATCCAACAAGTATTCATACTTGGTTCACTTAACAAAAAAATAGTGGTAACCAGCAAGTATTTATAATACTGAAAATAGAATTTAAGTGATAAAACTAAAAATAATTAAAAATGACTTGCATTATGGAATATAAATTCCTAAGTCATAACAGTTCCATCAATTCCAATAGTTCCATGTAATCTGAATATATTCCAAATGTATTTAGAATAACGACTTATTGTACTAATGTATTAACAATACAGAAGAATCATCAGTGTGCTATAAATCCATATGTATTTGAATAAATTTGCAGTAATTGAAACACAGCTGTTTATCAACAAAAAAAGAAATGAATGTTAAAGCACTATTATTCCAATGAATGATTAAAATTAAATAAACAAATCAATCCTCTCATACAAGTAGACCAGTAATACTATTAAATAATATTAAATAGCAAGCTAACGCACAATTGCAAGAATGCAATTCCAGGCTTTAAATTAATCATTTATTTCAAAATATTCTTTTAACAGTTAACAAGAATCTTGTGATTTACACTAGCTAATCTGGAGATAGGTTAGGAGCCATTTTTTAAAGAACCCATGACCTGCAGTCTCAAGAACTAATGTCCTTGTTGGATAAAGTCTTGTTTATATAAGAGCATAACTTAACCTTGAAATTTATGAATAAATTGATCTAGGCATTTGATACATGACTCATTGTACAGTTGTCAGTCAGTCATTTGTTGTGTTTAACACCATTTTTCAGCACACGATAAGCTATATATTGCGGCCAGTATTAATAATGGAGGAATAAACTGGAAAACTGCCAGAAAGAACCACCGACCTATGAGAAGCTACTGGCAAGCTTTCTCACATACCCACATTGGCTGAATCTGAGATTCGAACCCACTCAGACAGAGTTGAGATGGCAGTGATCCGTAATTGAGAGCGATTTTAGACCACTCAGGGCCCCAACTCATAGTACAAATAATAAGCATTAGAATTTCTGCTTAAAAATGTGATTAACTAAATGACCCTTACAAAATGAGCAGAGAGGGTGAGCCGGACAACATTTTTAGACAAGTTTTCACTGAAATCAGGCTTAAAAACAATGAAACCAATGACATCAGGCCCCAATGTGTGTGTGAATCTGATATCGTTTCATGGATTAGGTCCAAAAAAAAATATGAAAAAATCAATGAAATTAATGAAATCCTCCATCGATTTTTGTGGGAAAAGGGGATTACAACGTCGTTGTCACTCACCCTCTCTGCTGCTAGAACTTTCAGTTCTGGGTTAACCGAATATTTGATCCAGTCCGATACGATATCGTGTTCGAGGGTCATGTAAATTTATTGTTACAAATCCGTGTGGGGCAGACTGAGCATGACTAAAGAAATTTCTAAATTGATTGAAGTCCATATCAGAACACCATGTCTGCCAAATATTTCGTAGCGTATGTGTATCAACGCCGTTGAATACAGCAAGCATATTACAGTTATCTCTAATCACTTTTGGAATCTGAGTGTAGCGTTGAGTGACATAGATCACATCAGTGTTTTTATGCCTGCCTCGGGAAAATATTCTAGCAGGATTTTTTTGATTATCTAACATGACATCGTCGTATACAACTAAATTGTTGATACTTCCATCGAGGTCATTCACGGATGGCGCCTCGTCAATATCGGTTATAAATTCAATAACATCCTCGCCGGCAATCTCTGAAGCGTTTTCATTAAAATCTTTTAGCACTTCATAGCATCGTTGATCATCTACGCTAGGGGCAATTAAATACAACTTATCCCACTTCATCCATCTCATTATTAAATTGAGCAACAATTGCGTTTTACCGGATCCAGATGGCCCGATTATAATTGCGCGGATAGAGTTTGGTAGCGCTGCATGATGCTTCACTGGTTCTCTTGTTTTAGTCGCTGAAAAATCAATTATATTCATATCTCTATACATAAATTATGGATCTATATTGCGTGAAGTGTAAGGCGCGTACTGGCACAGATGACTTGACGACGATTACAACTACAAATAACCGATCAGCGCTTTCTGGTAAATGCGTACAGTGTAGTACAAAGAAATTTAGATTTGTTTCTAAACCCAAGGAACCCAAGGAACCTTTAAAAAAAAACGAGGAGGTGATATCGCTGCCAAATTAGCAAAACTCCCTGGAACCCCATGGGGGAAATACCCCGGAGAAAAACACCTTCCAGGGTATAGTTATTGTGGACCGGGAACAAGACTTGATATCAGACTCAATGATCAAAATCAGCCCCGACCCGGTGAGGAACCAATAAACGCTATTGATAAGGCCTGTCACCTTCATGATGTTGCTTATAAAAGCAGCAATTTGCAACACAGGCATCTAGCAGATGTGAAATTAATTCATGCGTTGAATGCTATTCCTGATAAATCCTTCAAAGAAAAATTGGCTTCATTTTTGATAAAATCGGCAATGAAAAGCAAATTGATGTTAGGTGCTGGTAATTAATAGCAACATGGAATCTATTTATTATTCCCCAAGAGGATACTGGAGGGGTAACGCTGCAATCAGTAAACTCGCTAGCGCCGCAAAAGTGAAAAAAACCACTGCGGCTCATTGGTTATCCAAACAGGCACTATGGCAAATTTATCTACCACCGCCTAAACAAATTCAATTCTCGCATTTTGATGTGACCTTTCCTAATGAAGTTCATCAGGCTGATATATTATTTCTGCCACATGATCGTGGTTACAAATATGCGTTAACTGTAGTTGATATTGCAAGTCGATACAAAGAAGCAGAACCGTTAAAAACAAAATCGGCCACTGAAGTGGCTTCTGCATTTGAAAGGATTTATCGAAGGAGTCCTCTGCACTGGCCAAATCTGTTACAAGTTGACCCGGGCAAGGAATTTCAGGGTGCAGTGTTATCTACAATGAAATATCACAATGTCGCTATCAGACGAGGGCATACTGCACTGCATCGTGATCAGGCCATTGTAGAACGATTTAATCGGATTCTTGCTGAACGGTTATTTGGATATCAATACGCAAAAGAATTCATCCAAGAAAAAAGATCCCGTGAATGGGTTAAGAGATTACCAGGTGTAGTTACCGCACTGAATAACGAGATTACTAGAACCATCAACATGAAACCTATCAACGCGATTAAAAAGAAGTCGATACCTGAAAAACCACAAAAGGATTTTAGCGTTTCCCAACCAATTCTTGGTAGTAGTGTCATTGTGAGGTACTTATACGAACCAGGAGAGCTTGAAGGGGGTAGAAAAAGGGCTACTGATCCTATTTGGAGCGTCACTACGCATAAGATATCTAGTATAACACGATCAACTGGTAGACCTCCAGTCTATAAACTGGATTCAACTGCCCCTCAGCGGGGTTTTACTAGACAACAATTACAAGTGATACCCGAGGATACTCAATTGCCACCGCATGGTCTTAACTAGCACCATTGCGTCTATTGCACTCAAGACAAGTCAACATCACATTATTTCTGACATGACCGAGATTGTTATTTTTTCTGTCTACGGTGAATTGGCGAGGATCCTTATCCGAATACTGCCAACGCATTATACAATTGCAACTCGCGCAGTGATTATTCTGTTGTTTCTTCAGTGTAATTATTAATTCAGCATCAATATCAAATTCTCGTTGTTTTTTTTTGTCTTGTTGTTTGTAACCGGAGAGTTTTTTATCAATAATATCATTATCATCACCAATGATTTCATCATCGCCACCAATGATTTCATCATCGAAGACAATTCTTCGAAGTTGATTTATTTTTCGTACTCTGGATACTGAAAGATAGACTAAATTCGACCATTCGATGCGATTATCCACCATCCAAATAATTGTATCCGATATAGTCAATCCCTGTGAAGAGTGTATTGTTGCTGCATAACCTAGCGTCCATGGGGATTTATTAGCACGCAATGCATCTTCAACGACATTGATATCAACCAGCACAATATCATTTAATACGAGAATCTGCTTTTCACTCTGTCCTGGAATATCAACTTCAATGTTCTGTTTTCGTGTATCCGATGGCCTATAACAGAGGGGCACTGGAAGCGTTGCAAATTTTTGTTTATGCAATTCAAATAATTTCATCTGAAGTGTGTCTCTGACTATTTTTCTACTTGCAATGATCAAATCGTTTGGTCTCCACATTTCCCAGAAATCATTCATGGGAGTTTCCGAAATTATTTCACGGGCTTTTTCACACTGGATTCTATCCGGTTGTAATCTAATTATTTTCTTAAACTCTTTTAATTTTTCATCAAGTGATCTATGATCAGTATCAATTTCTTCATAATAGTCTACAAAACCCTTTAGCCATTCATGTGGAGATGCACCGACAAATGGTGGTGGTTGGCCGTGATCACCGCACATGACGACTTTTGTATTCTTCAATAACAACCACTCAAGAAATATTTTTAAGACATCTTCTGACACTGTGTCTATTTCATCCCAAATCATGATTTCAGGAATAAATTTCTCTCCCATGCGCTCAGGAGTCCATTTATCTCCCTTCCATCGGAAAAAGCTGTGATAAGTGCAGGCATTTACCCCTCTCTGTATCATTTCTCTTGCAAGTCTATGAGTTGGTGTTAGCACAATCATGTTTGATTTCCCACGAAATAACTCAATTGCCCGGGTTGTTTTTCCTGACCCGCCACAACCGTTTAAATAAACTGTTTTATACAGGCATATTGGATCAGAAATCGGTGGTGCATTAGAAAATTCTGATTGAATCTCTTTGAGATTCCGATAATTATTTTCAATGGTAACATCTGCTGATTGAATATAATCATGAATCATTTCTTTCTTAATTCTCCATGTTCCCCATTTCTCGTTGCCAGTAGCCTTAAAATCAACCATTTTGCTATTTATGTAAAATGAGTCAGTAGCAACTCTAACTGCGGTGGTAGGAAATTTATTGATCATTGAAAACAGATTGATAGAAGCATAACCAAGCATAGAAGCTCTCAAATGTGTGTACTGCGGATGGTATCCATCAGTGTAAGTAACAATTGTACCCAATTTGGTTCCATCGGACATAAATGCGTCCTTACGATTGACATATAAGCCCTTATTCGTTAAATCCGTGATTACAAAATCGTATTCAGCATTGTCTATAATCAATCGTGAAGAATATTTCGTATTATCATCTTTGCCACCTTGGGTAAATTTACCGATTATTCTTCGTCCAAGATTTTTTGCTTCATTGTTTCTGATTTCAAATAACTGTTTGGACCAATCCATGATTTGTTGTTCATTAAAATCAGGAAACAGTTTTCGCTCTTCGCTAATTATTTTTTCTAGATCAGGTTGGGGTAACCAGACTGATTTCTGTGCTCGATAGGATATAATTGCTTCACTGACAATTAATGATTTTAACATCTTACAATCAAGCATATACCGTAATAACACTATTGGCATCCAGTGTTTTTCAGACATGTGTTTACCAATCCAAAGATAACTACACGGATGAAGTCCTGTAGCCATTTCAAATGATACTACACAAGCGAATCCGGTTAAATCAAAATCAGGAAGTGGTCCATTAATAGCAACACGGGTCATTTCGTGTGTGGGGTGTCCAAATCGTTTGAAATATTTCTCACACTCTCCATACCCAAGAAAACTTCCTGGATAACACGCAATCATATCAACGGAAATAACGGTATCAGCGGTGTATTTTGTGTTCCATAATCCCCCATGGCTGTATTCAAGACAGGACAATTTGACATCTGATAAAAACTCACTTCGTGTTGGGTTCCACGCGTTTTTCTTTCTAGCAAAATGTGCTGCAATGGATGGTACTGTGAAACAGTTTGCTAATAATTGATCGTTGTCTTCTCCGTCCCCAGAAAACTCACTAGCTAGTTGTTTCATTTGATTCTGCAGCTCTTCAGTACGGTATAATTCTCCGTTAGGCCTTACAAACTGATCAAATTTGCTTTCTTCGTCTGAAGTACTATGAAATAGCCACACTGACACAGGATCGTTTTTACTCAAATGGTAAATAGCATCAAATAATTTCTGCTCTGAAAAAAACTCTTCGGTTTGGGATAGATATCTTACGGTTCTATCCCGTGGGAATATTGTTACTGCAGATGACCACGCGTGTGCGTTATGATCAATAATTTCAATGGGGGTTCCTTTTTTTGATTGATATTTCGGTTCTTTTAATACTTCACCGGTGATTGTCCTTACCGATATTGGAAATCTCAATGATGTTTCTAATTTGGTTATATCCTGAATTGTTGCCCCATGCTCTTTTACCGTGAACTCCCACTCGGTTATTTTTTTTCGTCTTAGATCAGTTAGTTTATTCCCCCGGGACGCATTTGTGAAGTGTTCTATTATTCGTTCTGCTACACAATTGAGCCCTGTCGAATATTTCATGGGTGCTAGTTTTGAAATATCAGGTTTTTCATTGATCGGATATATCCCGTAAACAACTGCCGTGATAGGATAAGATCTTTCGTAGTAGGGTTTATCAATTCCAGTCAAAATTCCTGGTTTGGAATCCTGATTCACGGTGACAGTTTTTTTACCCCTGAGAATGGGTTCAAATTTATCCCTAATAATCCATTTGCCATCCTCACGGATAATGAATTTGATTCGGAAAAAATGACTTTTTTCCCCAATACGTGAAATGATCACTGCTGCTTTTTCATCATTCATGGTAGCGTCAACAACAGCATCAATTCGAAATGTTGACCAGCAATAAGATGCTCCATCACGCTTGAATTCATTAAAACAGTCTCTGATGGGTTTATCAAGAATTTTATTCTTGGGTGTATTAGAAACTATATCAAGATTGAATTGAGCATCCTTCCATGGTGATCTCATGTTTCCGTCTTTTGGACGTTTTGGACGTTTTTTTGGTCTATCGAGATTAAATCTAGGATTGATTTTTAATAATCTCTTAAACTCTTTCATGTTTCCGTCTCTTGGACGTTTTGGACGTTTTTTTGGTCTATCGAGATTAAATCTAGGATTGATTTTCAATAATCTCTTGAACTCTTTCATGTTTCCGTCTCTTGGACGTTTGTTACGTTTGTTTCCGTCTATTGGACGTTTTTTTGGTCTATCGAGATTAAATCTAGGATTGATTTTTAATAATCTCTTAAACTCTTTCATGTTTCCGTCTCTTGGACGTTTTGGACGTTTTTTTGGTCTATCGAGATTAAATCTAGGATTGATTTTCAATAATCTCTTGAACTCTCTATCGGTATTGAATTTAGCATTTTTTGAAGTCAATCTCTTGAACTCCTTCATGCTATATATAAAACAAGCATTTAAATGAAAGATTTATGTATAATGAATCACTGCAAATGGCTCATGATGGGAAATGTAACCCCGTGTAACAAATCATGCAGAAAAAATGAATACTGTAGGTATCATATGCAAAGTTTTCGACGTGGAAGTCTTGGTCCGTTACCCTGTATTCGATGTGGGGTTGGGGTCAAGGGAAGATCACAATTGTGTATTGATTGTGGTGGTAAGCGATATAGGGAATTGAAGCGTTATTATGATAAAAGAATAAAAAATGGACAATCCATCAGAAATTTTGACCCTGAAAAAGTCTTTGACCCTGATAACGTCACTGACAAAATCATAAGAACCCCGCAAGACTACATCGAAAGATTCTCCAGTGATGTAATTATTAAACCAAACACTGAATTAGACAAACAATAGTGTAGTATATATGAACCAAGAATTCAGACCACACCCAGTGAGTACAAATTATGAAGCATCCAGTGATGGTACTGTCAGAAACCGTAGACTAAAGAAATCAGTTGGTGTTGTGAATAATCACGGGTACTTGATATTTGGCGCTGGAAAGAAGAAATATCTCAATCATCGTTTCGTGTATGAATGTCATTATGGTTTGATCGAGGATGGTCTTGTTATTGATCATATCGATTCTAATCGAAAGAATAATTCTTTAGATAATTTACGAGCTGTTACACAGAGTGAGAATAATTCATCTGGAAGGACTGGAAAGTGCTCAAAAAAAGCGAGACCAGTAAAATCTTTGAACGAAGAAAAAATATTTAAATCATTATATGAAGCCGGTAAGTATTTCAATATTTGTCCAACTTCTGTTCAAAAAGTTGCAGAGGGGATTTATCGATCGGCTATTTCAAAAAAGAACGGACAGAAAATTCGATTTAGTTATATCTGATGCGTCATATTTTTCAATTAGAGATATGTCATGTTATAGAATAATGAATTCTGAAAACATGAATAGCATCATAGTTGAAATAGCAAAATTGAAAAATCAGGATATCAAACTATCAGATGGGTTAAATCCTGATCAAATTGTGTCTGATTTTCAGGATATAGAATACGGGGTTAGCACTAACAAATATATGCTACCCAAGAAGTATGCACTCATCAAAAGAATTCAGAATTCTATTAAAGACTCTCTTTCATTTTCCAGTGACATCAGTGTGTTCGTTCCGTTGTATACTATCGTAGAAGGAATACGAAAAGAATTAGGTAACGAATACGAATTGAAAAAAGAAGTCAACTCTAAAATTAGAAACCTACGGGCGTTAATTCAGGAAAATTGATTACCCGACCATTGATTGCCCGACCATCATCATTTTTTGATTGTGACCGACCTTCATTTTTTTTAGCCGACCCTCAACGGGAATGTCAAAAATAGAATGAGGAAACTGTCAGTATTATTTATTTTATATACAATTATGACACTTTCCTCATCAGTGATAGAGCTGTCAAAACAATCAAATAACACTTCCATGACCGTATCAAAAATCATCCGACATGTCATTGATGGCGAAACTATCAGTATTATTTTATTTATATACAATTTTGATACTTTCGCCACACCTGATAGAAGGTGTCTCACGATGAAATAACACTTCCATGACCGTATCAAAAATCATCTGACATGTCAAGTGTTTTGCAATTGAAAAATGGTTTCTGATTTCAAATAATGGTCAATGAAGCATTAACAACCCGATTGGCTCGTGAACGACTGGATGCAATCAGGAGATTTGTACCAATTCGTGACTCTGTACGGAATAAACTGCAACAACGACAGAGTTTACAAACTGATTTTGCTGCGGGATCTGAAGAGTTGTTTAAACCAGTAACCACAGCAACGAAAGGGGTAGAGCGTGCTATACTGGGAGATGATCCTGACGGTAAAAGAAAGGAAGAGGGTCTTATTTCTGTACTTGAAAAACTAGCAGCAAAAACTGAACAAACTGAAAAAACTGATCCGAAAAAAACGACTGTTTCTCTGTTGAATAAATTTACTGATCATGCTAAAATAGAAATAAAAAAACCTAGTTTATTGAAATCAAAGGATTATCAAGCCTTTGGTAATTTTGCTGCTCAAAGTTATAATTCAAAAAAAAAATTTTTAAAGGACGAGTATAAGAATGATAGAATATCAAGTAATGATTGGTTCGATAATTTGTATAAACTAAATAAAGGGATTGGTCGTTTGAATAAGGATGAGATAGGATACAAGGAATTTCAAAGGGGAATTAGTTATTATAAAAGAGAACAAATAGAAGAGCGACAACGAGAATTAGAAGAACGACGTCAAACACCAACACGTAGACAAACAAGAAGACAAAAAAAACAACAACTACCACCTGATGATGATGATGATTTAGAAGAACGACGTCAAACACCAACACGGACACAAAAAAAACAAGAAGAACCTAATGATGATTATTTACAAGAAACGAATTTAGAAAAACTAGATGAAGCAACTGGTTATAGCGGAAGTGGACTGCAAAATCCAAGGATTGGAAACACTTGTCCTGATAGTGTTATCAATGATATATCACGATTAGATGTTCTTGTAGGAGGATTCCGAGCTGGAAATAACTCTCCAGGAATAATTAATGAAGCAGCTGATATCTGTAGACGGTTATTTGCCGGCGGTATCATGGATATCAAAACATATCGAGATTTTATTGACGAGTTAGCAAATGGGTATCATAGTGATTAAATAACAATTGAAAACACTATTGTTTTTATAATAATGATCATCCATTACAATCATGATAAACCAACCCTCGTCTATGTAGTTAATTCACGGTTTCCAGTTTATAAAGCATACTATGGAGATGGCCTCGGCAATACCATTTTAGGATTCTTTTCAAGAATGGCCCCAAAAGTGATGCCGTTAGCTAAACAATTATCAATGAAAGCCATTGATGTTATTCGTGATAAGGGTATTGGTGCTGTTGGAGATCTTGCCGGGAAAGCGTTTTCAACTGCGAAGGATAAAATAACATCATTAGTGAGGCGAAAAAAGAAACCGTTACCGTCTACAGAAGAAATGCCTGCAAGTGTTAGTAAAATTATAAATAACGTAGTAGATGAAAAACTAGCGTCGATGGTAAATCAAGGGGACCAAAGCAATATTGCAAATATGATAGCGGGAAGTGGCTTTAAAAAACCACGTCGATGAAATCCTATGGATTTTCACGCTAGCGTTTTTCACGATGAAAATCACGATTTAGACTCTGATAAATAGAATAAAATGTTCAAAAGGTCATCTGATCCAGCATTTGATATGGATGCCCCAGTGCGTAAAGATGATTCTGTACGCGATTTTCAATTTTATTCTTATCACGCAATACAACCCGATCTCCGATCACGAATTGAACTTCAAGTTCATGATACCAGTAAATACTTTTTGCCTTGTGAAGCGTTTATTGAAGTAGAAGGAGAACTTGTAACAAATGATGCTGCACATAATGATCCACCATATGACAATAACGCAAATGTCCGAGTTGGTTTTGTTAATAACGGCATAATGGCGTTATTTGAAAGCGCTAGATATCTCATTGATGGAAAAGAAATTGAATCCATTGACCGTGAAGTTGATGTGGCCACAACAATCATAGGGTTAGCGAGATATTCTGATGATTATTCAAGATCAGCGGGTCCATCTATGATGTTTGCAAAGGATACCTATGATAACGCTGATCACCTTCAATTCATTAAAGTGTTAACACCGCAAAACACTTCAGTTGCTAATCAACAGGAAGCAGCTAATCCAGAACGTCGAACTAGACCCGGAGCTGAGTTTGATATTCTCGGAGGCGTTAATGGTAATCTCAATTTAGGATTTGCAACACGTGTAGCAACGTTGCATGGGCAGCGTCGACGATTTTCATGTGCGATTCCACTGCATCATATATTTGGATTCTGTAGAAACGTCCGAAAAGTTATTTATGGAGCCAAACACACAATAGCACTCGTGAGAAAGGGTACTGATGATGATGCAATCTGGCGTAATGCTGGGGTTGCTCCCGGTAAAGTCATTTTAACAAAACTATCATTGTGGATGCCAGTGTTAACTCCATCAATCACCGAAGAACAACGACTACTATCATTTATGGACCAAGGAGGAAAGTCGTTGTTAAGTTGGTTATCAGTGACCACGGATATTAAACTGGGTAATGTTGATGGTACATTCACATGGCACCTGGCATCAAAACAAGGGGTTTCAGCTCCACGTCATATATTTATTGCGTTACAGAATGCTGCGCGAGTTGGTAATCAAGAACGAAGTCATATGATATTTGATCAGTTAGGTGTTAATGAAGTCTCGCTGAGAATAAACGGACAGCAGGAACCATCCGAGGATATACAACTTGATTACGGTCAGAATCATATTGCACGTGTCTATCATAACCTGTTGTCATTTATGGCACGTGATCTAAATGTGGATACTGGTTTGCAAATATCACAATTGGATTTCAAAAGCCTCTATCCGATTTATTACTTTTCTCTGGAACATCTCGATTTGATGAGACAATCTGTCGTTGATATACACTTTAGAGCCCGTGTAACCCGTCCGACTGGTCCACCAGTTGGTGGGGTACCTCCTATCCTTATCCCGAATTATAGAGCGGTTGCTGTCATTCTCAGTGATAAATCAATGCTACTTGAAGGTGTTGGAGGAAGAATGAGAGTGGTAGATGCCCCAGTAGAAAACATGTAATTGAAAATCCGAAGGATTTTTCCATTAGAATCAATCTATTATGTATAATGTCATATAGTGTTATTAGTGTTGCGTTAACTCCTGGTCAAATCAAAAAATTGCAATCAGAATCGGCTAAAAAATGTGGAACCACAATCACGTTGAAACCTAATCAAATGACTGGTGGTGCAAATAAATTATCGCTGACAACTCGTCAAATAAAACATTTCAATGATGCACTTGCAGCCAAAAAAGGTGTTCAGATTACTCTTTCTGCGGCTGCTATAAAAAATATGATTAAAACAGGCGGTATATTCCCGTTGTTAGCTGCAATACCAGCATTGATTGCAGCAGCAGCCCCAGCAGTGGCTAAAGCAGCGGCGTTAGGAGCCGTTGGTACTGCAGCAGGAATGGCACTTAAGAAGGCAACTGGGAAGGGATATAAAAAAAAGGGACGATCCGTTCACGGATTGGGTCTAAGACTACCAGGAACCCCGTATTCATGGTACAGCGGAAAGGGTCTAAGACTACCAGGAATCCCGTATTCATGGTACAGCGGGAGATCTGTTCACGGATCAGGCCTGAGACTACCAGGAACGGTTTATTAATTCAGAAATCTTCGATGGTTCCCAAATCTTCGATGGTTCCCATGTCCAATTTTGATTTAATGGATGCGGCTAAAAAACTAGTGATTAAAAATTTCAGAGGTGTTTTTATGAAAGATCAATTACCACATCAACCAAACAAAACTGAAACAGGTATTATTAATCTCGATAACAGCACCGGACCTGGAACTCACTGGGTTGCATACGCTATTGATCCACGTGGGATTGTCTATTTTGATTCATATGGATTAGCCCCACCAAAAGAGTTTATGCGTTACATAAAACAATTTCCAATGAAGACTTGGTATTCTACGCTACCAACACAACAAATCAATGACCCACCAATATGTGGCAGCGAAGTATTAAATGTCCTTAACGCTATTTCAGCATCTAGAAAACCACCTCATATTGTCGTAAATGACTACACCAGCAATCGCTTTTTAGAGAGAGAAAGAGTTTTACAATAACATGATTGATATTTGGGGGAGATCTTTGAAACCCAAACCCGATGGCACTGCACCACCTGATTCTATCAAGGATATAAAAAAAATAATTGAAGATGAAATCGCTGAGACGTTGAACTTAACAAGTGTTGACCCCGGGGAAATAGTTGTATTTCAAGACAAACAGGGTAAATTGAAAAGCAGTGATGTGTCATTGGATGATATTTTAGTTAAACAACAAAACGCAATCGAGAACACCGTTGCGTTATTTTCCGATCAGGGTAAACTCAAACCGGGTGTACTTTTTTCGACGATTACAGATCGATTAAAAATTCTCAACGATGAGTTAAACAATTCTGTGTTTGTACTAACAACACTTGAATCTAAAATTGAAGAAAACGGAAAACAGTTTACATCATTTCGTAGAAATATCATTGATAAATTTATTGGAACCCCGTTAGATAAAATTGAAATAAAACTCCCTGATATTAAAAAATCCATCGATGAGACGAAAAACTTCATCGAAGCCGTCAAAGGTGATTTTTCGAGGATGATAACAATCATTGAAAAAACAAAAATTCCTCATGAGAAAACCAACAACATAGTATATACAATCCAACACGGATCATTTGCGTGGACACCTACAAACAACAAATTAGATATCACTGCAACCGTCAAAGGTATTTATCGATTAACACTGGTGACAACGGCTCAATTTAATATATCATCGTCGAGTTCATCCGGGGTCAACAATACGATTTCAACGATCATCGACAAGGGTACAACTGAAAAGTTCACTATAACATCTACTGATAAAACTTTGGCTAGGGTCTCAACAACGTGGTATGTGGAATTCGTAGCGGATTTAAGTAAATAAATTGAAAGGATTTCACAATTGAAAACGCTAGCGTTGTTAAAATAAAAAATGATTTCATCATCACAATATCGCTATGATCAGGTCAGAGAATATCAAACTAGACTCAAAACCCTGTCTGAGGAGTATGCAATGAAAATTAAAAAATATCGCAGGAGAATTACCGCAATTGATGTTACTGTGTATTCAGTGAGTGGTGTAATCACCGGAGCCGGTATTATACTGTCTTCAGTGACAATGATGGCCCCGATAGCTGTTCCAATTTGCATTTCTGCGGCAACAACAATCGCTGGAATTATTCAATAATCACAAAAAAAATATCCTCATGCAGCCAACGGAAACTACAAGACTACATAATTCAATTTCATGTTGTGTCTACTGCATACTCGCAATTATCCTCATTGATATCGTCATCGCTCGATGATACAATTATATCAGAGAGAGAGTTTTCAGCGATGGTAGATATATATGATTCTGCGATGTCAAAATTAGAAATACATCATGAATATAATAACAATGACAACACAGATGGAATTACTTCAACAAATAGTGGAGAACACAAACCCAGTACAAACAAGCATGATCTCAATAACCTCAACGAATCCAGAATTCAGTGTGAATTTCCCCTCTCCGGTCCCAGTGAAGGAGATAGCGCTAGCAAAATTACGAGTATACCACAGTTGGCCTAATATCAGATCAAAATCATTTGGTGGTCAACAACCGAATAATTCCCTGGTATTTGCAAATAAGAATAAACCAGACGGTACCCCAGACTGGAATGTTGTTTCCATACCAACCGGATCATACCAAATCGAACAAATCAATAATGAATTCGCGCGTAGAATAAAATCGATTACTAGAGTAGAGTCAAAAATAGCTATAACAGTTCATGAACCAACACTATCATCTGCCATTGAAATAAGCACAGAGGGTTATGTCGTAGATATCTATCAAAGTTCTATTAGAACCGTACTAGGATGGCCTGAATTACCACCCCGGGGAGAAACCGTTGATTTACCAGAACCACAAAAAACCGATTATATCACAGACAGGATAAAATCTGATAATCCAGTAAAGAGTTATAGAGATTATGACAAATTGAATTTTTTTCTTGAAACGATAGATACCGTCACTAATAAAAGATACCACACACTTCTACAGAATAAAACCACTGAAAATTTCAGAGCGTTCAATAACGATATTTCGTTGTTGTTAATATCCCTTAAATCCGGTACTCTCACCAGAGACGAATTTATCAGCGTTGTAGAAACATGTAACAAAATCATCAATGATATGGAAACATTTCATTCACGAATTATTCAGGGTATATTAGATGACAATATCCCCCTATCGAGAACAACATTTGCAACGAAGTATAATATACGCGTAGAAGATATTCCAACAGTCAAACTACTAGGATATAATATCTTAGAACTACAAAAATCTCTCAGTGATGCCATCGATGTCGGTTTTAAAATAATTCATGATACGTGGAAAAAAACAACATCACCGGAAACAACTATCCTGACCCATAATAATGACCCAGATGGTGGTGGCAGGCATATTGCTCCGTTCAATGTGAATATTTCAACGGTGATTGCGCTCAATTTAGTATGTGATGTGATCGAAGGAAGCTATCAAATTAATCTAGAACGATCAAATCAAACTCAGCAAGGATATATTTTGTATTCATTTGCACCAATAGCTCCTCCAGGGTTTTTAATAATTGAGTCCCCGGTGAATCCAGTCTATATGCGATGTCATAATAATTCATTAACCAGAATTAATTTCAAACTCACTGACCAGTCTAATAATCTGATTGATTTACAAGAGGAGGTTTTACAAATTAGTCTGTTTGTAAAGTCGTAAAGACTTTCATCCTAAGGGGATTTTCGTCCCCCAGACAAGGTCTGGAACACGATATCGTATCGGACTGGATCAAATATTCGGTTAACCCAGAACTGAAAGTTCTAGCAGCAGAGAGGGTGAGTGACAACGACGTTGTAATCCCCTTTTCCCAAAAAAATCGATGGAGGATTTCATTAATTTCATTGATTTTTTCATATTTTTTTTTGGACCTAATCCATGAAACGATATCAGATTCACACACACATTGGGGCCTGATGTCATTGGTTTCATTGTTTTTAAGCCTGATTTCAGTGAAAACTTGTCTAAAAATGTTGTCCGGCTCACCCTCTCTGCTGCTAAATGTATCATTATGAACATAGTATACATAATATTGATACATTATGATACATAATGATACATTATAATACATAATGCCAGTATAGGAAGATCTGTTTCTGACCACAGTTCTATGCCTCAAGTTTTAACAGACATTAATATTCCTGAACTCCAAATATACCAAGAACTAGAAAGATAGTTACATAGATGGACTTAGACTCTGTAAATTCAGCAAAAACATAAGCAGTCTCATTAAAAAATTTATCACTGAAATTTCTCATCGAAAATTGCTTTGTGGTAGTACATATATGATTTATAGATACTCATGAACACCTTGGAGTAACACTGACAGGCGATGAAACCACACTAAAGAACTTATTTAGCATAATGAGGATAACAACAATGAGAGCACTCAAGTTTATTCAAAATGAACAGAAATTAAAAAAATTCACAAAACCATGTGTGTGTGTGTGTGTGTGTTATATAAAACTAACCAAACCATTTTTTGAGTGTATATGCGGATTGTTGAAGCAAAACTCACTCTTAATCAACTTGAAAATATCCAAAAGCAAGCAGCATGAATTAATTACCATAAGTGTTAGCTCTTAAGTTGCATGGTCACTGTATCAAGACTCAAGTCTTTGTATGTATAACAAAATGTATCCCTATCCTTATGTCTTGTAATCACATTTTATGGTCACTGTATTAAGTAAGACTCCAGTCTTTGTATATATAACAATTCTTGTAATCACATTTCATGTATTAGGACTCCAGTCTTTGTTTGTATAACAAAATGTATCACTATCCTCATTTCTTGTAATCACATTTCATGGTCACCGTATTAAGACTCCAGTCTTTGTATTTATAACAAAATGTATCCCTATCCTCATGTCTTGTAATCACATTTCATGGTCACCGTATTAGGACTCAAGTCTCTGTATGTATAACAAAATGTATCCCTATCCTCATGTCTTGTAATCACATTTCATGGTCACCGTATTAGGACTCAAGTCTCTGTATGTATAACAAAATGTATCCCTATTCTCATGTCTTGTAATCACATTTCATGGTCACTGTATTAGGACTCAAGTCTCTGTATGTATAACAAAATGTATCCCTATTCTCATGTCTTGTAATCACATTTCATGGTCACTGTATTAGGACTCAAGTCTCTGTATGTATAACAAAATGTATCCCTATCCTCATGTCTTGTAATCACATTTCATGGTCACTGTATTATGACTCCAGTCTTTGTATATATAACAATTCTTGTAATCACATTTCATGGTCACCGTATTAGGACTCCAGTCTTTGTATGTATAACAAAATGTATCCCTATCCTCATTTCTTGTAATCACATTTCATGGTCACCGTATTAAGACTCCAGTCTCTGTATGTATAACAAAATTTATCCCTATCCTCATGTCTTGTAAGCACATTTCATGGTCACCGTATTAGGACTCAAGTCTCTGTATGTATAACAATATGTATCCCTATCCTCATGTCCTGTAATCACATTTCATGGTCACTGTATTAAGACTCAAGTCTCTGTATGTATAACAAAATGTATCCCTATTCTCATGTCTTGTAATCACATTTTATGGTCACTGTATTAAGACTCCAGTCTTTGTATATATATAACAAAATGTATCCCTATTCTCATGTCTTGTAAGCACATTTCATGGTCACTGTATTAAGACTCAAGTCTCTGTATGTATAACAAAATGTATCCCTATCCTCATGTCTTGTAATCACATTTCATGGTCACTGTATTAAGACTCCAGTCTTTGTATATATATAACAAAATGTATCCCTATTCTCATGTCTTGTAAGCACATTTCATGGTCACCGTATTAGGACTCAAGTCTCTGTATGTATAACAAAATGTATCACTATCCTCATGTCCTGTAATCACATTTCATGGTCACCGTATTAAGACTCAAGTCTCTGTATGTATAACAAAATGTATCCCTATCCTCATGTCTTGTACTCACATTACATCTAAAGGCTGTGGTTTAATAAGGTAAAATATTTAATTTCATTATCTTTAACAATGTAACTTCTTCAGGTGATAATCTGACCACGCAACAACTGAGACAAACTGGAATTATAGACAAGTCCATGATAGTGTTATGACATCATCAAGTTATTATGCATAGTTACTGAGTGTATCATGTTTTCTGTTACTTTGTTTAATCATTCACAAGTTATAGTTCCAAACAAAAATAGTAATGTCCACCTTTAGCCTTAATGTGAAAACATTAGAAGTGGTAAATGGGACACTCTTGTCTTAGATGTAGGTCACTGTATACAATATTGATACATGTACCACTAATTCAGTCAGTTTCAGATTTACAACCCGCACACTACAGGTAAACCTTGATCAGTGATCATGACCTTCAAGAGGGCAACATACCCACTATTTCTGATATGTAAATTCACATCATAAAACATCCAGTTATTAAGCTGATATCAAAAAACCTTCCAAAGAGAATAATTCTGAAAAGATTTTATACAAAATTAAACAAGTGTTTATGTCGGGCATGTATAATTTTCTCCATGATGTCAGCCAAATAAGCAATTTTTAAAGCAACATTCTACTGTTATTTAATTTGTATTGTTTGTTAGTTTTTTTCTCCATGATTATGTATAATTGTATTTTGGCCTTGACCATGTCCAAAGATAATTTCATTGTGTACCTGACGAATAAATTGTATTTTATGAACATAGCTCATAATTCTCCATGAGAGTGGGTTAAATATTAAGATCATTTTTTATCAATGGAGGTCAACATATTTTTTTCTTCTTCTGGGTATAGGACATTGAAATTCCCCGATGATAAAATGGGTCTTCCTGATGTTTATCACATTCTTTATTATAATTTTAGCAATAGATTTATCTTGTTGACAACTTAGAATATTCTAGAAATGAATGTTTGACCCTCATCCTCAGGCTTTGAAGCTTATGCTATAAAGAGTATGGTGGGAAATACATGAAAATCTTTCATTCCTGTAAAAATATATTTTTCTGTTTATTTCCAGTTAGGGTATGTATGGTAATAACATTGATTCCATGTTATGAAGCAAGGGCAATCCCACAACTCCAGGAGTATAACCCAGACATATACTGGAAGCATAATAACTTTTATTCCCTCATATCCTTTATATATATACATGATTGTCGAGTGCAGATCTTAACAGTTTCCAAGTTACTAGTTATGGACTCGCATCACAATTAATACTTCCAGACGAATGTAGTTCTAGTCTATTTTTAGAACATTTTTTCCTCTCTCCTTTTGGTGGTGATAGAAGAGTTATATTGATGCATCTTTGGTATGGATTTAAAGTTAATTGTTTATTCTTGAGAATAGGAGCAGAGAGAGTGGTTGTCAGTGTGTAATTTGGCGACAGTGCACACTGTGTTAGTAGGCCTTAGTGATGATCCGGAAGTGAAATCAGTGTTCTGTGTACATGCTGCTCTGTTTACAGGGCAGCCACTCAAAAAAATGCCGGTCAACCCTTGACAAGAATTTCACCGTGAAGTCATCTTTGGGGGTATTTTAGATTTTCATATGATTTGTATTGATTGTCACACTGTGGAAAGGTCAGTGCTGAGAAATATATGTAGAGAACATATAGTAAAATTAATTGTGATGTATGGCCTTATGGTAAAGTTTACAACATCCTTTATATTCTCTGCATCTCAACAGGGTCAAAGTTGATCGTTCCGGAACGAAGATAATATCCGGAATGGACGGTGGATGTCTGCTTAATTCATATTGTTTCAAGTCGCTTAATTAATGTTCGATTTGACTGCACTGCACACACATTTGTCTCATGTCCTTTAATAAATATGGCATGGAAATCTGTTTTGTTTCCATGCTATGATCCAAAGGCAAGAGCTATGGTCTGTATAGGAAACATGTCTGATTTTGCCTCATACCTTTCAAACCTTTATTCCACACACAAATTATTACTTGTTTTTGTTTGAATAATAATAAGCAAAATAAAAATATGATTTATCTGATTTTGATACAAATTAATTACGTTACCTAGTTATAGCACATGTCAATTGGAAGTACTAATATGGGCAGGTTGATCGTTCCGAAACCACGAGTGCTCGACGCGAGTTTGATGTTAAGAAAAACATAATAAACCTTTGTATGATAAAGAGGGTCCTATGTCTGAATGGATCATGGGGGTAATCTAAGGTATTTTTCTCACTCTGTATGATTTTTTCCCGTTAGATTATTATGTTTTTTCTTCACATCAAGCTCACGTCAAGCACCTGTGGTATGATAACGACTGATCATTCCGGAACGAAGATTATCTCCGAAACGGACAGTGTGATTTTGCTTAATTCATATTGTTTCAAGTCGCTTAATTACTGTTCTAATTGACTGCACTGCACACACATTTATTGTTCTCTCATTGATCTTATCTCTTATTCAAGTAATTTTTATTTTGGTTGAAAACATCTAAATGCTATAGTTAATATGGAATTTGTTCTGATTTCGGTGAAGAAATTTGCTAACAACTCGCTTGCGTAAATTTAAAAGCCAAATATGAACTTTTTATATTCTCTTAGTATGTCTGCAAAAACAGTAATACAGGAACTACTAAACTGTTCACCTGGTCCGAATCAGCCCGTAATTTGGGCCGAATCAGCTATAGTCCGAATCAGCCACGGTCGGAATCAGCCAGCATTGTAGCTAGATGGCCCAACCAGTCACATTATCCGGACACCAGACCGACCAGTCCTAACACTAATCTCTTAATGCTGAGCGCCAAGAGATACAGCTGTTAGTACCCTTTTTGAAAACCTTTTGTATGACGCGACCGGGGATCGAACCCACGACCTCCCGCTTCCGCGGCAGACGCTCTAACCACTAGACAATCATATCTTCTTAATCAGCGAAAATAGTATGAATATGCAAAACAATACACAAAAACACGTATACGTTATCATACACAAAAGCATTGGACGTGTAAGGAGAGAGAGAGACAGAGACATTTCAGAATTTCATTATATTATATGAAATATTGAATTTTGGACTTGACCTTGTCCAAAGTCAAGTTCATTTCCTACCTGACCTGAATCATTGATTTCTTTTTAATTCTCTTAACAACCAATACATTTTTAATATTCATGTCAGTGAGTATGAGATTAATATTAGCCTTATTATTAATAGCAGTAAACATATTTATCTTGGTCTGACTCAAGCACGTTGTGTTTTTCATGTTCGGTTATAATTTTAGTAACCAACCTTCTGATTATAGCTAAGATTTTATCTTGTATACTTTTGGAAATATATATACCAAAACTGTTTAAAGTAGATTGTAAATTACTTTTCAATATGCTTTTACAGTAGTTTATATCTACTCTCTCGATATCAAACGCACGATTAAAGCTCCAAATTTCAGTTTCAGATCAGTATTGTGTTTGCTATAACTATAATCGAGATATGGTAATAATTTACATGTTTATATCTTATTATCTCAAATGTGGAGAAGGGGACTTTCATTATACGATATTGAATCATTGTGCAAATATAAATACAGAATGGAATCCTTGTGAACTATACATAAAAAAAATCTAATGATTTATTGCTATTTTACGTTAAATTTCATGCAAAATTAGATTTTTTTTTAAAAAAAGCAGTCATCACTTTCAATAATGTTTTTTTTTATCAGTCTGTATTTCAAATTGGTTTCCGAACTGAAGCATTGGTAATTCCTAATTTTTGATTATTAAGTTATTGATTCCGTAAAATCATAAAATGAAATGTTTTCTTTCGCTATTGAAGTGTAGATTCTAAAGGTTCAAAGTTTTCCTAATTGATATACATGTAAATGTACACTGAAAATGCGAAATTAAATTATGACAAAATATAATCATGTATTTGAAAGTGAGTATCTGTTTACGAACTGAAATCTTAATCCAGACCATTCCAATGGCCTAGTGGTTAGAGCATCAGCATCTGATGCGGGAGGTTGCATGTTCAAACCCCAGCCGAGTCATACCAATGACTTTGTAAAATGGTTCTAACAGCTGCCTCACTAGGCGCTCAGCATTATGAGATTAGTGATAGGACTGGTTGACCTGGTGTCCGGATAAAGTGACTGTGTGGGACGTTATGCTACATGTATGCTTCATGATATCACAGTGCTAGACATCACTATAAACTTCCACACTGCAGACATCGTAGCGATATGACTGAAAAAAAACTTTGAAAGCTACGTTAAAACTCCAAATCACACTCCCCACACAAATACATCATAAAACAAATAATGCTTTATCTATAATCTGAAATTTAGCCTATAATGTCACTAAAAATGTACAGAGTGCAGACTAATGAAACTAATTACAGATATAATTGCATTTCGCATCAGGAAGCTGGCCTCGCTAATAAAAATTGCATATGGTTAGTATAAGTAGATCATGTATAATTAATCAAGACATTCAGTACGGCAGCACACCCTGTCATATAATTTACGTATTTACTCATTATTCATTTGTTCCCTCCTCTGCCCCCACCCCCAAGCTACTCCTATGATTGTATACTAAAACGGAAGAAATCAGTGGCGTAGCGAGGATATTTGGAACCCAGGGCAAAACACCCAAATTTGCGGCGCCCAGGGCAAAACACCCTAATTTGAGCCCCCGGCTTCCCCTGTTGCGCAGTTATGTTAATACTTTGGCCCCACCCCGTCGCTACGCCACTGGAAGATATATAACTTCAAATCGCTTACATTTTATATTTCGCTCGGAAATGAATTCCACTGCGCGTTTTAGTTAAACCTCGTACATGCCATATATATCTACAGAAAATGTTTTTTTATTGTCTTTATTAGGAATATAAACAATCGATAATGCACGTTGAGCATATTATAATCAATTAAGTTATATTTATCACCGAGAGTGAATTTGTGGACATATGTGTCTTACAGCGATGTTCATCGAAAGAGGATGGTTTGAGTACTAGACTGGTTTTAAGTAAAGTACTTATTGTATGTTAACTTAGTAATGAACATGTAAACCAAGCTAACATTTCTTATTAATAGAAAACGAAAGTAATACCAATGTAATGTGTTAGAAGAAAAAACACCAATTTCTAATGCAGATGAGAAGAAAATTACGTTAGGAAAACAGAGTTAAATGTGAAAATGGCAGACATATCAAAGCGCTGTGTTATAATTAAAGGATTACCTGCTAATGTTACAGAGCAACAACTTTGTGAGTGTCTGAAAATTCGAAACTTAGAGGCGAGGAGGATCCACAGCCATTTTGAGAGCCATACAGACAGAAGATGGGTTATTTTGCTACCTAATTTCAAAGGTGCTTTCATTTAGTTTCATTCGGAAGACATTGAAATCACATTACTGTTACTAACCAAGCCTTTTAAGATTTTTGAAAAAAAAATCTGTTGTGTTTGAGCAAATGTTAGGCATATAATATTGCTAGTCTTAAAATGTCATACATTTCAAATGTACGTTTTAGTGCTACCTAGTCAGAGTTTCCTCTGACCCTTGCCACCCCATTTTTGATATTTGTTTTTTATGTTGGCACCCCAACATAAAAAACCAAATATCAAAAATGGGGTGGCAAGGGTCAGAGGAAACTAGGACTAAGTGCTACCGTGTACGAATTATAATATCAACTTACGCAACCAAATAAAGTTATTTTTCAGTTGAGGTGAATTTAAGAAATTTTAAAGGTCAAGTTCCAAATTAAACGGGCATATATATATATATATATATATATATATATATATATATATATGCAGTTGAAGAAACAATGAATTTGAAATTATTTTGTTTTTTACAAATTTTGAATATTATGGTCCCACATAAGTTATCGAAAAGAATAGAAACTTAAACTCTTTATTGTGTTATAAATTTGTATAGAGCTTTATTTTCAATTTGGAAAAAGAAGTTACATTTTTTGTCAGCAGTCTGGGTCGTACATGTGGTATTAGCCCTGTCAAATAATTATTTTAATGAATGTAACAGATTTTATGGCTACATTCAAATTGCTTATTGGATCTTTGTTTTGAAGAATTAGATATGGGAAACAAACAAACATAAACATAACTGTTTAAGCCATTCTTTATATATATATATATATATATATATATATATATATATATATATATATATATATATACATACATACATACAGAGGCGTAGCTAGAGTGTTTGGTGCCTGGGGACAATATTCATCCCCCCCCCACCTCAACTCTGAAACCCATTATTTTCATCAATAAAATCCCCATTACCTGTTACAACCTATTTCAAAGCCCATTTTGGCACCCCCACTAGTGTGGCGCCCATGGGCATATGTACCCCCCTGCCCCCCCCTAGCTATGCCTCTGTATATATATATATATATATATATATATATATATATATATATATATATATATAGATATATATATATATACTGTTTTCTTTTGAAGACTAAGTTAATATGAATATAATAAATAATAATAATAATGAGGACTTTGGGTAGCACCTAATCTTTAGAAGCTTTAAGCCCTTTACATCTGTAATGAATGGCAGCAAAATAAGCAACAAACAAAAACAAACACCATGAAATTAGAAAACAAAAAAAAATGCTGAAGGTCGAAAACATTATTTGGGCTTTAAGTTTGCAGTTGAAAAAGGTGAGTTTTAAGAGCACTCTTGAAAGGTATTACTGTCTTTGTGTCAAATTTCAATGGGCAATTCATTCCACTTTGCTGGGCCCTGGTATGCAAAAGAATGTTGTCCATATGTCCATGTTGTCATTTTTTTAGTGTGAATAATGAATTCCGGTATATGATTGTCAGAAGAGGAGCATAAATATCTTGCTGGCATGTACACATGGTTGAGGCCAGATAGGTATGCTGGACTGGAGTTCGGCAGTGAAACGTACCACAGGAAACAAGCTTTGTATTTGATTCTGTATCGAATGGATAGCCAGTGTTGGGTACAGAACAATGGGGAGGTGTGCTCTGATAATGGTACTCTAAAGATAATCCAAGCAGCTGTTTTGAACTGTTTGAAGTTTCTGGAGTAGATATTGAGATGAACCAGACAGATTTAAGTTACAATATTCCAGTCCTGAAAGTACTACTGAACACACAAATGTTTTAGTGGCATCAGCTGAAAGATATTTGCGAATGGAACTGATGTGTCTCAGCTCAAGATATGCAGCCATGCATATGTTCATAACATGTTGGTGCAATTGTGAGAGTACTAGAGTAACACCTAGGTGTCGGACTGACTGAGTGAATTTAATTTTGGTGTTGCTGATATTTATTGTGTGAGGTAAAGGATGTGAATGAGAAAGTCTTTGTGTTGTGACCAGAATGGCCTCAGTTTTATCATCAGTCATCTGCAGCTTGTTACATGTCATCCATAATTTCACATCAGAAATGCACCTCTCTATTCCTTGGATGGTAGCATCACTGGACACTGGATGATGATCTATGACACTTGAGAGCGGCTGAGTGTTTAGAATGAAGAGAACAGATCTGTGAACAGACTAGTGTTTTCCATTTGCAGATACAATTTGTGTCCTGTTGACTAAGTTGGACTTGAACCTAGTAAGGATGTATTGTGAATGCCAAATACATGCTGGAGATGGTGAAAATATATATTATGGTCTATTGTGTCAAATGCTGCAGACAAATCAAAGTGGGTGAGGACTGTAATCTATCTGCTATCCAAAGCAGAGAAAATGTAATTAGCTACTTTCAGAAGAGTAGTTTCAGTACTGTGCAAGGGCCATATGCAGACTGTACATTGCTAGAAAGACTGTTTGAATTCAAATGAGGTACAAGTTGGGTTAGAACAACTTTTTCTAAGATTTTGTTATATGAACTGGAAATTAGAAACTGGGTGGTAGTTCTTTATATCGTTATGGTCAAGTGTTGGTTTCTTCAGCAGAGGCTTTACTATGGTAGTTTTGAAAAATGATGGGAATTCCCTGGATGAGAGAGAGATATTAATAACATCAGTTAGTGAAGGCAATATTTCGTCTAAGCTCTCAAGCAGCAGTGATGTTGGAATTGGTTTAAATTCACATGACTTTGGTGCACTCTTCATCATGATTGTCTGTACTAAATCCATTGAGACATGTTCAAATACTCCTAATGGTTTTCACTGAAATTCTGTATTGTAACTGAATAATGATGAAGAGTCAATTGAAATTGTTTTGTCAATCTTGCATTCACACTGTTTCATTAAATAAGTGTACTCATGAATTTCAGCATATAAAAAAATAACTTCATAGAAACTGTCTTAGTCAAGATTCACATAATAATACTATGTGACCAAGAAGTATTATAAGTTGAACTTAGTTTGTGCACTGGTTCATTTGATATCCCGAAAATTGTCAGATAGCACTCCTGATTTGAAGCTTTGTATACATGATATAGGCTATTATACAGAAATATGAAACAGAGAATTCTAATTGGTTGGAAGCATAATTCTTAATAATGTTAATAATGTTTGTGATTATGAAATGTTGCAATGCTGAAATTTATAAGAATCACATAATCTGTGGGATGCTTATTGTCATAAACAAGTGACAATCAGTCCTCTATTGTATTCTTATAATTTTGTATCCAATATGTACCCATTTAACCGTAAATATCATTTAAAAAAAAGAACAGGTAAGATAACTTGTGGAGCTTGAGAGAGTTGTCTTCCAACATATTATTTTGAACTTTTCGTTAGTCTTCTTTTTAATGATATATACATGTAGCTATCATATAAAAAATCTTGCACTATGCTAGGGTTGTTAAACGAAAATCGGAAATCCGGTTATCGGTTTTGAAAACGATTATCGGTTTTTGTTTTTACAAAACGATAATCGAATTCAATATTTTTTACCATTTTTGTAGTGAAAATCTAAAAAAATGCTAGAAAAAAATTAATTCATGCATTTTGTTTAGTGTTTACATTTTAATACACTATGGCCAGCAGATAAGAAGGTGTGTTTGTTTAAAATTTGTGAGCGCTCCATGCAGCATGTTTGTAAATGCATGAATACATTTATTGTTGAAGGATGTAAATAGTTAGTCGCTAAGTTCTTTGATGTCCGAAATTTACAACAATAGACTGTTAATAGCTACAGTCTCTGTCAATCTGATTAAAATCAGCTGTTAGTACTATGACACTAACATCTGAACTAACTCCGTACGGGGTCATGTCCAGGCGACCTTTGTACTGACCAATCAAAACGCGACTGGCAAACCAGCAACAGTATCTCGCAGACATCGTGTCGGATAGAAAGAATCCGAGAGGTATCGAAAGACAATAGAAAATGGAAACCCCCTCGGTGCAAATCGTAACACCAATAAAAACGTATTTTCTTGGAAATATTTGTGTTTTGTGCGGGTTTTCGTTCATCCAGATAGAAAGGCTTGAAGACGGCTGCGAGATTAAAAAGAAATTTCTGGACAGAAAACTTAAGTTAAATTCGGAACGAGTGGAAAACATCGCGCGAGTTCCTGAAGTAAGAATCGCTGCAGATGACGAAAATGGAGTGTGCCAAAAATGTTACAGATCAGTTGAAAAAGTGTTAAGGTTAGAAAAGGAAGTTTTAGAGGTAAAGAGAAGGCTAAAAGAATCCGCAGAAAATGTTTCAAAAACTTTACTCTTAAATCTGCCTTCGCCGAAACGAAAATCCATCACAAAAAGGATGCTCAGAAGTCCAGTTATTTTGCAACCACCAAAAAAGCAATCCAATCCAATTCTGCCAATAACTTATATCAAGCCAGTGAAAATAGCTTCCTTTAGTGACATTAGCAACATAAATTTTTCAACAACTGTCTCTAGACCTGCCACTGATCATGTGCAAACAACACAGTCGGAGAGTACAGGTGCAAAAACTGTTACTGTTAGACGATCGCTTGGGAGATCATTTGCCGAAACAACATCTCCGCCTGTTATGTCTATTCCACAGCATGGAGAAGTTGAGGTTTGTTTATTTTATAGTTTTCCTTTTCACAATACATGTAAAATTGGCAGTTAGACTTATAAAATACACATGTAAGACCACTTTGAAAAAGGTACTTATAATATTTTTTAATATGTTTAAGTTTTGTGAACAATTTGATATTATATCTTTTACATATCGATTGGCAAGATGTGAACTGATTTCTATCAATCTAAACATTATTTTTTCAAAAATAAAATAATTTTATTGAAAAAAAATTAGTAAATTTTTAAAGAAATATACATGTACATATGAAATGTTATTCATTTCCATTCAAAATATTACATACATTTTTTTCTTTATATATTTTTTTAAAGATTACCATCTATTATCCAAGTGGGAAAAGGACTCAATTAGTACAAAATGAAAACCACAAGAAACTTTGCAAAGCAATATTTAAATCAGAAAATGTGGAAAAAACAGTTGTTGATATACTGTTGATGTCAAGTCCAGGTGAAATTGTAAATGCTGCCACCAAAGTTGTAGCTAGTGAAGCCAGAGAATTGTGTAAACGAAACTCTGGCTCAATTTTGCAAAGTAAAGACAATAACAGCCTGATGACTTTTACATGGGACAGATTCAACAGTGAACTGCAATTAAGAGCTCCAAATGTACTAAAAGTTGTGACTGCCATGACCAGTGATATACCAGTATCTCCAAATGAAAAGAAATTTACAAATATATTACACATCATAGCATCAGCTTTCCATGGTCGCAGTCAAGAGATGTCTGGCCTTCATTATTGTATATCTTTTGTACTTGTACATGGTGGATGCACACTACAGGTAAATGCATGCAAACATTTCATTTGACACTACATATTTGCTTATAATTCAACATATTTTTGTTCAACCTCTAAAAAATCGGTTGAAACATGGAATAAATTACATAATTTGGTATTTTTTTTCACACTAAAGTGACTCATGCCTTGTATATGGCTTAATTGAAATAAACAAGGATGCTAGTTACTTGATGTGGAAGTTGATACCTGTGCACAAACTATAAATCATACATTACAATTAGTTTGTTGTTACATAAACATTAACATGCTAGACTGAATCATTCTTGAAACATTGTGTTTTGTATACATGTAGCTACATTTATACTCTTCTTAGCGAGTTGCATTCATGTATATGTATACAGGACTTGTATATTGGGAAACATTACACACATTCACACTTAGTCTCAATATTTAGTTGCATTTAAATTTACATATTAGTTTTGGAATGCTTAATTTTGAAAAATTATGTACAGTTTTATGTTTCTATTTAGGACATCCAACGACTAGCCAAAATTGGAGTTTGTGTCACATCAAGTTCTGTGCAGAACAAGTTAATTTCATGGAGAGACAGTCTAGATGAAGAAATACTGAAGTTACGAGATGATTGGGCGAATGGAGGGCATGTTAAATTTCAGTTAGTTGGCGACAATTGGGATAAAAATATCCTGCCTTCTTTCAGGTATGCATATATTTCTATACATATAACCTTTGCTTGATTTAAATAACTAGACACATGAAAATTGAATGTATTACATATTATGCATACATGTACATACAACTGATAGTTCCAGAGAGTGTCTGCTTCGTTTTCTGATAAATATCAAAATCAGACTTATACTTTATTGATTCACAGGTGAGCTTGCAAAACTAAGGAGGTGCAACAAGGCTGGTCATAGTGGTTTTAAATAACTAGTATGTACAGTGTTCCAGCTTTATCAGATATCATCTATGCATGTTGGTCTACAATGCAGACATAATTTGCATGCATAATCCAAACTAGCCTTTCCAACATGAGACGGGTAAACCTGCTCACATGGCATTAAACAACATACACTCATTCATGACTTGTTAAATTATGTTGGTAGCATTTGAGCGGTATTTGTACAATATGAACTAGTGGTTTGGTCTACACGTTGAGAGGTTCAGAACTAGATCATGCAGCTTTTATTGATATTAATTCATTCATATACAAGGTTTACCAACTATACTGTATATCCATATTACATGCATATTTGTGTATTCTTTCCAGAACTTCACAACAGAAGACATTATCAATACATCTATTCAACACCGTAGCTGTGGTTGACAGAATTACACCAGTTTCAGCTATTACAGAGAGTCAACAGACTGAATCAGCTGATATAGATATTAAAGAATTTATACCATCTGTTCAAGAGCAAGAAAATCTGATGGAGGAGCTTGTATTTCTTGTTGCCTCAGCTGTAATTCAGAATATTCCACAGATGAAAAATGAATTTGGAAATGTATATCCAATCCATTTTACCCACAAATATAGTTTACTGGCAGGCAAAAAGACTAAACAGGTACTAGTATGTAAAAATATGCATTGTTTGAATTAGGTAGTTCTGTTGAGTTGGTACAGAGGCACATGTTACCCAGTCTTACTTTCTGTATTAAAAACAAGTTGCTATGAAAATGTTGAAGTATTACATTTTACAGTTTGTCCCAATGCTGTCTACATTAAACATTTATCTTACCGGTAAACACTATTGCAGAAAATGTTCTTAGTAGAAGTAATTATTTTGCAGTATTTAGCTATTTGCAAATTTGCATCTCACATAAGTTATAAGGTTTTTCAATTGAAAGTACATGTACTGAACAAGAATAACTGATTTTAGTACTGAAGACTTGAAATATTTGTTTCTCTTCTTTAGTATCCACTTGGACTCTTTGATTGCAATGAGACAAAGACTGCAGAAGTAATTCAGCTGTTGAAAAAGCTCCAAAAACAGTATGTTCCATCCAACAATGAACAAATTGTAGAACCAGTTTTCTTTGGAGGTAAGAATAGACTGAAGCTATCAAAAAGCTAGACTTTGAGATCTGGCTCTCTGTTTAAAACAATGTAACATAACACCGATTCCTGTACAAGCACACATTTCAACTGAAATTAACTACTCACCAGTAGCTTTTACAGTAGTATGTTAGTGGGCTTAGTCAGTTATGTGTCACCAAAATTTGACATAATTTTGATTGTTGGTTGGTTTTATGAACAAAACTTTTTTCTGAATGACTTTATTGGTAAACAATTTGTATGTTGTTTCAATGTAATGGGTGCATTGTGCCTTTATGACATGCTGTAGGAAGCCCAGAATTTTACTGTTGACCTTTGTACCTTTTAAAAATATTGAGACATATTAAATCAAACCAAATCAACTTTATTGTATAATAAACACACAATTGTATTTGTGACAAAACAAACAATAACTAAAACATTCAGTAAGACTATTCCAAATGTTTATATCATGGGTTGCATTTTAATTTCTGTCATTTTTTTTCTCTTAAGGGGATAGGTTGACAGATGAGCGGATTCAGTGTGCACAACAGGCAATGTTGAATGGTGAAACACCTACAGCAAGATTGGAAGGTTTCATTTCCAAAATAGAAGATTTTCACAGACTCGTGAATTTTCTGGAGGTAAGCAAAGTCATTCATATGTGGGTGCCACATAACAAATATGTGGTATTGTATAGTGTGGTCCGCTGATGTACATACTATTTTATATTTTCCTGACCAATTCTAAATATCCATAAATAATAAATAGTAAAAAATTCAGGAAAATTTACAATCGCATTGTTGTTAGATTTGTATAAATTTTTATTGTGTTCTCCAGAAATATAACTGTTACCATGGAAGCAGTAAAGTGAAACATTTCAGATTATTCATAATGCAGTAATTGTAGAACTTAAAAAGTTTTTTTTATAATAGCTAAGATTAACTTCTTCAACTGTTTTATTTCTTTTAGGCAATAGGACGGTTAACATACAGTACAGATTCTGGAAGTGACAGAGGAACTGTATACTACTTCAGAAACATATTGAATGCAAGAAATGTGAAGGGGGAAGTGCAGAATGCCTACAGACCCTACCGAATACTGTACTATACCATTCTAGATGCAATGTGCTGTCTTTTATTTCTTAAAGAATTTGGCATTGATAATTTTGATCAAACAATCCCCTTCCTGACAATTTTGGCAACTTTACATCTGCAGAAAAAGTTAATTGGATCAACACCATTTGTAGGCATGTACTGAAGCAACACTTTTTTGATTCAGACAATGACATCATGAAAGACCTTAGAGAAATATTAACTGACCCCAATCATCCTGAAAACTACTGGCTTGCAAATCTGCATGACGGTAAAGTTAAATGTCACTTTTGCGACAAGTCGTATACCTACATTGGATCCCTGAAAATTCATGAGGAAAACAAACATGGTACTACAACCCCAGCTACTAGAAATGCCATTACCAGAGGAAAAGATGAAATTGAAAGCTACTGCCATATGCTTTTTAAGCTGTCATTATTGCACAAAAACCTGGACACAGCAGTAGACATGGGCGACGGGGAACGTAGTGTACGGTCAGCTAAATATGAATTGCCTATTTATAACTTGACAAATAAAACTAAGTATGCGATTGGTTCAATACATCTCATTTCATTAACAGAGGGCATCCTACCATATGATCAGAGAGAAAGATTAATAGCAAATAGATTTATCAATTTGCAAGGAGGAAAAAACAACAACATGGCTTTGGATGAATACGTTGAATTATTAAACAGAGACAGTAAAATATACTGTTCTGGTTTTCAGACAAAAGAAAGCATACTGTCCCATTCCAGAATATTTCCTCACATCATAAATTTTGTCAAACATTATGACTCATTTTGCAATGTTTCTGTAAGAAAAGGATTTCACCATTTACCTTCATATACAGAAGATGTAAAAAAAGTTGCAACAGAACTAGCTAATATGAATGCATTTTCACACATGCCAGGTCGGAAATTAAGGTGTAAAGCTTTATCAGCTGACAGACAAATCTTTCACAATTGTTTCCATGGACTTGCAACAATGATATATAGACATAAGCCTGTTGTTTCATTTCATAGACAACGCAACAAGAGAATATGACACTTTTGTATTTGTAGTAGAGTTGACATATAGAGATCACTGTCATCTCACCTTGTTTTCTCATTCTGTCACTTCCAGCATGTCCAAAAGTAGTGACATATCCACATTGTCATCATAGTCCAATAAATCATATGGTTCAGTGTTTTCATCTTCAGACAAGGACTCGCTAGCATCATCACAGGTGTGTTGAAACAGTTTTTCAATGTCAGAAAGTGTACATGAACCGCATGAACAATTGATTGCACAAAAGTCACAACAAGAATGCAACCCTGTTCCTGTTTTTGCCTCCACAAATTCTACTGTAGAAAGGAAGGGTTTTAACATTAGCAAGCGTCTACATTCTGAAGACTTGTACATATTTCTTACTTCTAAATCTACCTTCAATAGATGGTACGAATTGTACAACAAAAGTGCAACTGCATCTTTTCCGTCACGCCCAACTCTTCCTATCTCCTTGAATTAAATCAACAACAGAATTTGGAGCACCAAACAAAATGACATTGTACAAATTAGCCATGTCTACACCCATCCCCAAGGCACTTGTAGCAATGACAAGTTGTAAATGGCTGTTGGGTTGTTTTAGTCCTTGAATTATTTTTGTTTTGTTTTCCTCCGGTGTCTCTGAGTGGTACATTTCTATTGTCGTAACATCAGTTAGTTCATTGATTAAATAGGTATATAAATTTGATGCGTCCTTTATCGATGTGCAATAAATTAATGTTCTAGGAAGCATGTTCTCCTCTATTGCATCCATAAGCCACGCCATAGCCATTTCCACAGTGTTGGGGATTTTATTCACAATAAGCTTGATGTTTGGTTTATTTGGAGACATCCTTATCTCTATGATATCTGTCTTCATCTCGAGAATTTTCAGCACTCGTTTTGAAATTTTTCTTGTACATGTTGCACTAAGTGCTAACATAGATGCATTGGGAAATAATGAGCGGAGCTCTCCAATATAGGAAAACCATTTGCGGAAAGCTTGCTTTTCCGATTCTTGATCTTCACCCCTACAAGTACAAAATAACACTATAACTAATCAATAAACCAGTTTCTTTACTAATATTAGCATTGTAATGATAATACATATATATATAGATATATTATATGCAATTTTTTTTTCTTTTTTTCCTATGTTTCACTACATGTACATGTACATGTTATATTCAGTTCACTGGAGTATATGATTATAGGCAGAGTGTGCTGGACTCCAACTTTAATTGACAAGGATCGCCAGTTTTCCTGCTGCATTATTAAAAGTACCATATCAATTTCATTCATGACAATTCTAGGTACTTTAGCCATGACATAAACAAGTGTAACCAATAGTTGTAGGTAAACAAATTTGGTCGATTTTGTATTTTTAATTTCATAAATCCAGATTCATTGCACAGTTACAAGATAAGTGATCAATATTATTAATAAATCAAAGAAATTTTATGTGTTATTTTCAATCATTCATGTTTAGAACTTTTTAAAAAGAAATAAGATTTAAATTCCAAATATGCTGTTAACAAAATAAAAATGTATGTAAATGTATTGCTATACAGCAAAAAGCCACTTACCATGTTGAAATGGTGTGAAATTCATCTACTACAATTGTTGACACATTAAAAGCCTGTATTTTACTTCTCCAGTTTTTGTCACCAACAAGCATTTCTGGGGAGGCAAACACATAGTCCACTGTGCCATTTTCTATGCGTTCATCTCCTTCTGTACTTCCACCTATAAAACATAAATGCAATGCTCAAACACTATTGCACAATGCACCTGATAGATATTTACTTAAACAAGCTCTATAACAAAATATATTTGTTTGTTTGTTTGAATGGCATTTAACGCTACTTTCAGCAACTTTTCAGCTATATCGTGGCGTCCAGTTTTTATTGGGGAGGAAGCCGGAGTACCAGGAGAAAACACCTGACCTTTGGTAATAAAACTTGGTGGCGGATCCAGAGAGGGGCCCGGGCCCCCCACCCATACAAAGCAGTATCAATAAAATGCGTCTATAAGCCCCTGTGATCCAAAAAATGTGTCCAGAGTGGGCCCCCCTTATGAGAAAGTGGGGCACCCCTTATGAGAAATTCTGGATCCACCACTGAAACTGGCAATCCATGTCAATTAAGATTGGAGTCGAGCACACCGCAGTGAGACTTTAACCAACCTGAGTGTTGACAGGCACATGATCAATAGTTGAAGACTAACTACCTTAACCACTCGGCCACAAGGCCCCAGGCTATAACAAAATAATATAAATGGAGATACTAGTAATATGGAATTATATCTAACTTGGAAATGCTACATTTATGTTTCAAATTTCGTTGAATATTTCTCACTGATTGTTCTGAAATAAATCGTAGCTATGGTATATATCAATTCTCATTAATCTGAAGACTGAACAAGAATAAAGTGACCAGAGTGAATATTTGAAATAAAACTTTACATAACATGTACTTGTGCATAGTCTTTTACTTCGAGTTTGATTTAATTTATTGAAAATTCTCAATGTACAAACCTTTATATTCAGCATTAATTCCAGGGATACTCTTTAAACGTTCACTCTGATGACGCATCAGTGCTACCAGTGGAGAACACACTATGACTTTCCCACTGTCGTCAATATTCAATTCTCGTTTCATTGGGACGAGCATTTGGTACGGAAGTGACTTTCCGAAACCCGTTGGCAGCACTGCTATACAGTCCTTCTTTTCCAGCAATGCGTCTAGCATTTTTCTCTGTTCCAACTTCAATGAATCTACCTTGAAAAGGCCTAAAACATTTGCAATCGCTTTTTTCATTTCTTCATCCGCCATTTTTGCTTCGCTATCAAACTGATGTATGAAAGGTCCAATCCGATTGGTGGAAAGTTTAATTAGTATGTATAATGCAAAGGTCGCCTGGACATGACCCCGATGGAGTTAGTTCAGATGTTAGTGTCGTAGTACTAACAGCTGATTTTAATCAGATTGAGTCTCTGTTGTTGAGGACTGGTCAAAGCTGGTTGTGTCTTTTCAAGTTTACAAATATGGCTGGTCGTATAATAAATCTGATGTATGGGAAAACTTTGAAAAAATTTCATCAAGCATGGCTCGCTGTAAACTATGTTCACAACAAATAAGTCAGAGCGGTGGTACTACTACTGGATTGCATGCACATTTGCGTAGCAAACATCCCGGAATTGCGGCTCCTTCAAATGTTCAGCCGCGATTAACAACATTTATTGGAACTCAAAGAAACTCTCCTGATAGTCATCAAGAAAAATTTACTGCTGCTGTAGCTAAGTTTGTCGCTGAAAACATGCTACCAATTTCGATTGTTGAATCCAATTCCTTCCGTGATTTGATTGTTTTGGTGGAGCCACAATATCATCCTCCATGCCGTCAGATGATGCGCATCTATACGTTATGGTATGTAATGAATATCTTTTATTCGCAAGAGGCATTCACTAACTTGCTATAAGAATATATTTCTTGTAATTTCAATGTAGGACAAAAACCGATAATCGGTTTAAAATCAGATTTCTACAAATGATAATCGGTTTTGGAAAAAAAACGATATTAACATCCCTACACTATGCAGAACATTTTACAGATTGGTAGATATGAAATTTTGATAAAAAATGTGGAAAGGCATATATGTTCCCATTCAACATTTCGCAAAAGTTGGAATTTGACTCTTTTTATTTAATTTTGTTTTTAAAATATTAATATCAGATAAAGATCAATCTACTATACACAGACCATCTACCATACTTTTATAATGCTAAGGTTATCATTATATATGTACTGTACAACAGAACCATTTAAGTTTGAGGGGTGGAACAGTCTACTAGTTACTCCTTGTTTTATCTGTACACTAGTGCAGAGTTATAGCATCAGTGATCAGCATGTAAGGGATTCAATTTATTTTATTTTTTCAACTGATTTTAAAGAATAACCTAGCTGTTTTTTGAAGATTGGTCTATACCCAAGAATTGGAATGGTTTCTTCCAAATTTGGTTGTGGCTTGGGTATGCAAGTCAGATTGTACTGTTTATAGTTTCACACCTTTGTTATATTCGTTTCTAGTACGTTATGATGTCAATACCCATATATGTATTTCAGAGATTATTTTTTAAAGTCTAAATACAAGTTGCTTATTAGAAACTCCCGGTGTCTGATTTGTGCATTTTTTTTGGGTTAGAAACCAGTCCCATTGGACATGTGATTGTTCATCATATACATATATGTAAGAAAATTAACAATATATTATTTCATCTGTTGTGAGCTTTTTTGCAGGATAATTTTAATAGAATTACTGGGATCAATCAATGAGTAATTTTCTAATTATTTACACTAACTAGTTGCCATTCTTATGCACATACATGCGAAGGTATCAATGCATTTTTCAGTGGAAATAAATATCAAATATGTTCTCACCATTTTGAGTATAACTCTTATTAAATATTTATCATTTTAAGTGGGTTCCTAGCTGCTAGTTTTGTCCCCCAACAAACTTCATTATTGTAAAGCTAGTATATGGATGCATTAGTTTCTTCATTGACTTGTCTCGATATTGCATAACATATTAGATAAAACAATCACATTTTTATTGTGAGTGGACCCAAGTCATATTACAGTGGGATTTCAATCTAATTTTTTTCCATGTGTATATTGTATCTTAGAAAAATCCTTACGATTTAATGTCCTTTGTTATATACTACTACTACCAGTACTAACTTTATTTAAAGTGGGTGACACAATTATTTGCATGGAACTAATCCTCCTTGTGGCCGTCTATTATATTACATTCAGAGTACATGTACATAGTTAAACATGCACAATGCATATACAGATATTTCAGAAATTTTTCATATATTATTTCATCAGTTGTTGCGAGCTATAAGCAAAATATTTTTTATAGAATTAAGATATTTTTTATAGAATAAATTAAGATATTTTTTATAGAATTAATTTACTGTCAATGGTGTAAGTGGTATATGAATGTATGCTACCATATGATAAATCTTGGTTTCTAAAATGGATAAGAGATAAATGTCAGTTTTTAAAAACATATATTTAGAAATTAGTAATTTTCTTTGGTTTTTCCCTTTTTTCTTTAAATTATAGCGGTGATTGAGTGCATCAAGCAAGGAAGCTGGAAAGTTAATCTACCTTCAGGGGAGATGACTGTGACTCCAGACTACTGCTCTGAATGTATTGTACCTGATGCTTGGACACAGGAAGAGGAGGTCAGGTTTTTTTAAATAAAATTTTCAAAAGCTTTCTATTCTGTCCCTCCCCCCACATAGACGCATAAAAGCTACCATTTAATGGTTGAATGATGCCTGAACCTTATGCATCAGTTATAAAAAAAAAATGGTAAGAATGTGATAGTGAAGTGTGTTTGTATGTCTAGGTTTAATAGTATGCCAGTAAAGTACCTGCTATTGGGTACTGATTAAAAGATAGTCGCAAAGATAAAGAATTGCAAAAAGTCTACGAAGATAATACCTTTCACAAATATATAAACACATTGTAATGTAAGATTGGTTGGTTGGTTGTTGTAGGGTTTAATGCCATTTTTCAGCACATGATAGGCTATACATGGCAGCCAGTATTATTGGTGGAAGAAGAGCCAGAGAAGAACCACCAACCCATGAGAAGTTCCTGGAAAGCTTTCTCACATAATTACATTAGCAGAATCTTAGACTCTAACCCACGTAGAAAGAGTTGAGATGGCAGTGATCTGTTATGGAGAGTGCTTTAGACCACTCAAACACACAGGGCCCCATACAGTAAGATAAAAAGTATAGATCATGCAGCTCTTTAAAAATAAATGATGAAGGCAGGGCCTACTATTATATTAAATTTGGAGGGTGAGTTACAAAGTAGTCATGCAGGGTTGGTTAATGTGAACAACTGTTGATATGGAAAGGTAAAAGATATAAAATCCTTAGAATGATGGGATGGTTGATAACAGTACTAAAAGTCTATAGTTTCATAACCTTTTGAACCATTTAATAATAAATAAAATACAGTTGACATAAATTCAGTTTCTCAAAAGAATTCCTCTTGTTTTGTGAGCTGGAGTGTCACTTCGAGACATTTTCTTTATGTAGCAACTTAAAAATGTAACTTTTTATTCAGTTTTAAACTCACTTCTTTTATTAAGAATTTTATTCTTTCAGTTATTAGTCCGAAGTTGCACTTATAAATTGCAGTCTGTATTGTATGGATCTGTTAAGATAGCCTGAATAAGTTTTTGATCAAAATATCTCCTCCATTTCAAAGTATACAATTGTAAATGTAGCTTAGTACAAAAGGATGCTTGACAATCCCTGTAATTATTTATATCAGAAAAATGTGTGTACTAAAGTCATTTACAAGTGGGGCCCATGCCTCTCATTTGTACATGTGCAAACTTTGGTCCGTTTCCAGGAACTGAAATTATAGTCAAGTACAGTTGTGTGAAATATTTGCTGATTCTATTAAAATCCAAGTCAGTGAAGGCATGAATATGCAAAGTGAATGGCAGAATTAAAAAGGTGAAGGATGAAGTGGAGTGTCTCACCAAACAGAGGACAATACAGTGTGACCCCGCTATGGCACGTTCCATTATAACACAAATTTGAATATAACATGGTAGCAGTGTGGCTCCCAAAAGTTTATTTACCATATATATTTTTCTTGCACATGGAAAAAAAAACCTGTGATTTTTTTCTCCCTTTTATTTGGCAAAATATACCATTTATAAATGGGAGTCAGTGTATATGGCGAACAACCAACTCATGGGAAGTTACAGTTAAGCTTTCTCACATGTCGACATTGGTCAAACTGAGACTTGAACTCCTGCAGACAGGTGAGATATGTCATCGATCTGTAGAGAAGAGCACTTTGACCATATTGTCCACCTAGGCCTCTGGTCTTAGAAAGAAGATAAATGACACCAACATTAAAAGAAGTGCCTGTGCTCCAGACCTATAAAGTTTCAATTATGTGTTTGAATTTGCATTCATAATTTGCATTCATAATCTGCATCCAAAATGTGCTTTGAATAATTTGCATAAATGTATGCATAATCTGCATTCATAATCTACATTCATAATCTGCATTCATAATCTGCATAAATGCATGCATAATCTGCATTCATAATCTGCATAAATGCATTCATAATCTGCTTCCATAATCTGCATTCATAATATGCATATCTGCATTCATAATTTGCTTTCATAATCTGCATTTATAATCTGCATTCATAATCTGCATTCATGCATCCATAATTTGCATCTATAATCTGCATTCATATTTTGCATTCATAATTTTTTATTCATTATCTGCATTCATGCATTCATAATTGGCATCCATAATCTATATTCATAAATTGCATTCATAATCTGCATTCATAATCAGTGTTCATAATTTGCATTCATAATCTGCATCAATAATCTGCATTCATGATTAGCATCAATAATCTGCATCCATATACTGCATTCATAATCAGCATTAATGATTTGTACTCATAATCTGCATTCATGCATTCATGATATGCATCCATACTCTGCATTCATAATTTGCATTTATAATCTGGATTCATGTGCTGACATAATGATGAGTAATCAGGAAAAACATTGTACACCTCTCCCTTGATAATTCGCACACAGTAGAGTCCATAAACATAGACTGCAGGATAAGGTATTGCACGAGTTATCAAGGAATCTTCAAGAATATAAAAAAATCCGCTTATACATTGAGAAAGTTGGCTGGGGGTGAGGGTTGGGATCTAGGGTGTTTGATGACTGAATCCTACTTTTAAAATCATATCGATAATAATTGTTAATAATGTGATTTTTCTAATGATGTTGTTTGCTATTCAGTATAAATAACATTTATTGTCACAATTTTCAACATGTAAAAATATCATTTCAACTGGTTTCAGCAACCATCACATGTAAACGTGGGGTTGGGCACTGTCCTTATTACCACAATTTTTCTTCATTAAAAATTTGTTATAAAGTTTAAAATAACTTGAATATGCATACTGCTATTCTGGTTAATTCAATTTTAAAAAGAAGTTGACAATTTCAGCACTTAGAATACATTTTCATTTCTGAGGAAAAGTTATGCAGATTATAGAGGAAATCTGGATCCAGTAACTACATATTCAAAACACTGAGTTTCCTGTTTCTATCCATTTTTGTATTTCATGTGATATATTTTGGTTGCAGCAAGGGTCAGTACTTGAGGTCATCATTTTGCATTAAAAATAAAGTTAAGACTAACACATGTGTGGAAAAATCGGAAGTACGAAAAATAATGTATATTCTTTTGGAAATTAAACAGTGAGATTTAATGTAGGACTGTTCTGAGTGAGAAGGGAACCAAGTCGTTTGGTAAGCATACTTCTCTGCACATTTGAAAATGGTCTAAAAAAAATTTCATTGCATTAAATTAAGTTTTAAATTTAAAAAAAAGAATTAAGAATAGACTTTTAGTATGCGGTTTAGGTCATATATGTTCTACAAACACAAACCTATATTTTTTTGTGATTTAATTCATAATAGTGAGTGTCTAAATGTACTTTCGATCTATTTCTTGAAAATGGTGTTGTCGTCACTGCATCATATAATACTTCTGAACTGCTCAAATGATGATTTTCAATCCACAACAGGACATGATATTTCATAAAATCCTACTTTTAATTGGTCTACAGATAAAAATATTGACTTTCTTATTGAGTGAGTTTTGCCAGGGGTTAGCATTTCTGTTTATGAATATAATCAAATATAGCTTCTGGTTATGATGTCTTGACAAGAAGAGAAGTTCAGTGATCATTGATCTATGTCGTGTTCAAGATTGAAGGCCATGCAAAAGAGTTTTGAACTGCACTTAAGGGATCTTTTGAACACATTAATTTAACCATAAGAAAGTTTTAGTACCAAATTTGGCAGGTTTGAATTTCTCAAAAAATATCAGAGATGGTTATAATACTCCCCTATAAAAATCACAAGCTTATTTCAAGACAGTATACGAGTTTGCTGCAACTTTGCACATGGGAGCCCATGACTTCGGATTTGGAACGATTACAAAGTCATGGCAAACTCATACGAGCATTAAACGCGCTCATAGCATGCATATAGCAAGCTCGCTGAAATGAGCATACAAGCCCATCATGGGCTGTGAACCAGCATGTACTAGCTGGTTGATAGCACATAACGAGCTTGTATTCTCATTGCAGTTTAGCACAAGCTCGTACGTGCAAAGTAGCAAGCTCGCAATGAATTGTAACGAGTTTAATACAAGCTTGTGGTTAGCTAGTCACACTTACATTGAGACCTTTATACAGCAAACTCTGCAGTCCCTGGTCGATCTATGGTGAAGATCAAGCTTCATATAAATAAATACAGTGAACTCTCACCAAATGTAACGCAGTACAAATTATGAAACAAAACTAAAATCTTACAGCTAATGGTTTGTTTTCCTTAATGCACCAAAATATATTTGTTTTCCTCATTGGGGCTTTAGTTTTGATAAATCTCTTTGTATTGCTCCGATTCTCGGAATGGATAAAAGCCTTTTTTGATGAACCAACAACCAAAAAAAAAAAAAAGTAATTATAACAAGAACTATCATAAATGGAAAGTGAGATTTATATTTATTTCAATAGTTATAAAAAACAAAAACACAAGTTTTAGAATCTAATACAATAATTAAAAGCAACAAACTGACTAGAAAAAATAATATCAGATGATTTTTTTAAAATTTAATAAATCCAACTGACTGAAAAAATCATAAAGTTTAAAGGTCATTTAAAAAAATTCACTTTACTTTAGGAGCCATCCATTTAGTATGTATAAATGGAGCGGGGGGGTTAACCAAAATGCAAATGCTTGCATATAGTGTGCGTTTCTACTGATAATGTACGTATGCATAAGAAATAAGGTGGATGGGTGTGAAACCTTGATAATAATTTGACTAATATGTAACCTGTTAGACTGGCTTCAGTCTACATTTGAATTTTAACGGATGCTAGACAAACTTTGGTTTGGCATCAAGAGTATGTACCCAGGTGGGGCACATCTTAATAAGTATGCATGTGTGTGTGTGTGTGTGGGGGGGAATGGTGCCAAGCTTTGCCAGATTTTTGCATATGTACTAAATGGATGGTCAATTTATTTAGGGAACATCTGCTGTTGATATTCATTCATAGCTGGTGATGCCTTTCTCTATCCACAGTGCTCAATGAACCAACCTCTCTAAAAGTAATTGTCATAAATGGAAAATGAAACTTCCATGCTTTATGATTGTGTTAAAAACAACAAAATTAGTTTTTTGAATCTAAAACAATTAAAATTAAATAATGGACTAGAAACTTAAGATCACTTGACTTTTTCAAAATCTTAGCTGATGTTTATTAGGATTTTTGTGCTCTTGTATTCCATTCCCAGTAGCGAAATCACATTACACAATTTGCAAAATGTAGAGTTTTCTCCTTTACCAGATTGTTTCGCAAATCTAAACAGGATGGCACAATTGTCATTCCAACTCTGTTTTCTTGTCTTTCATGGAGAAAATTCTGAATTATTCTTCTTTCCTATTGAACATGATTAGAAGTTGCATATTACGAAGATGAGATACAGTGACAGAGGTAACTGTTTGCAAAATCCAATATGGCGGTTAAATACAGGCATGGCAGCCTCAATTTCGAATGAATCAATCATATTGAAGAAATGTATTCCTATATACATGCGATACATTTCTAAAATAATGGAACAGAGTGGCAGTTCTAAACTGAATATTGGAATGAATTTTTTTAAATTATTTTTTAAATTTAGAAAAACAAACATTTTTTGCCAAAAAATGTTCATCCGTAATCTGGTTCAAAATATGGAGAGAAAAAAACGGTATTGTTGTTATAGGCAGGTGAGTAATACACAGACTTTCAGATGAACAGCTCAACCTTTTAACTTCAATACTAGACATTAATGAACCTAAAAAAGTGCTTTGTTTCTACGGGATGTATAAAGATGGAATTCTGTTTCAATCTTTACAGTATTCTGCAGTTTCAGAATGAAACTCGTACACTGTTATTTTCTACGAAAATGATGAATCAAGAAAATTTGGCCATGTTGAGAAATATATTAAAGTTTATACACAGTGTCACAGAAATTGTACCATTGATTGTTCATGTCAAGCACATATTATGCAGTCATAAAGGAACTGAGAAATAATACTGAAGTTTCAATTGAAAATGGCGTGATTGATAAAAATCCTGTTAATATAGTCCCTTTGAAATCTAAGTATGTGCAGTACAAATTAGTTCCAATTACAAATGTCAAAGACTTGTGTGTGTATATCCAATTAAATGATAGTAAGGACACTGCTTCTGCTTGTGTGTCCCACAATTCTGTTGAATATGATTGATAAATATACATTCATGTAGTAAGTCTGGACCATGCAGACATGTACATCAAAATAGAAGACATATGCCATATATATATATATATATATATATATATATATATATATATATATATATATATATATATATATATATATATATGTATATATATATTACACATTTTCACTACTATTCTTTGTATGAATCCTGTATGTACTTGTCCTTAAAGCTTTGTACATATTTTATTGTTGCAGTAGATCAATTATCTAGTTTTAATAGCATATGTTGTCTAAAGACACCTCATCTTGTAAAAATCTGTGAATCATGTATATATCTATACATTTACAAATGTAACTGTAGAGGAAATGCCTGACCAAATGAGCTTCTTTTAATATATTTATTATTTTTATTATTTTACCAGGGGTGGCCAACTAGACGACCTAGCAAATAACTATTAGAAATGGAATTCCAATACCTTTTTCAAAACAAGTAAAAATTATTGTTTTGATATGCAAATTAATGATTTTATACACAAAATGTTACATTTTCTAGAACATGTAATTTAATTTCTCACCATATCCATTTTATTGATAATTAATTTATCTGCAGGGTTTGCTAGCAAGATCATACGAGCAACTTTACTTGAATGTAGCCAGATTACTTCTACGAGCTCCCATGTAGTCTGTGAGCTATAGTTAAGATCGTAAGAAGCATGCTACAAGCTATCACAAGCTCACGCAAGCTTTATTTAGGATTGCATTTTTATAAGGGCTTAGCGGTTAAAGAAAAGCAATAGACTTCCCTTGGATTCCTGGGAAAACATTTTGGCCAGAAGAGTATCAGCCCTTTTGAGGAGCTTGTAATCATACATTGTTGATATGGTCTTTTTCATATAAAAATTGAGTCTGTATGTTCATATCACTTACCATGTTGATCACCATTTAGATGGTTTCACAGATGTCTGCATATTTATCATTCCTTTGTGCTGTATTATTTTCACTTTTATGACTTGAAAGCATAAGAAAGATTGGGTATGTAATAAATGCAAAAATATTTGTTGTTCCAAGCTTTTCAAAAAACTTGTTTGCTATGAATATGTATTCAGCTGAAGTCTTTATTGTATTTCTATGCCATGTGTTTTTTGTGGGTTTTTCCTTGTGGCTTGGGACAAAACAAAATTGTTGTATATATCAGGAATGCAATAATTAATAATGTTAGATCATAAGGCTTTCGATTAATAATTTATTAATTTTATAATTTTTTCTTTCTTTCTTTTGGACCCATTAGATACCTGAATCAGATACAGAGGACTTGACAGATGATTCTTGGACCAAACTTGATAATGAATCCATTCCATCAGTGAAGTCAGATGACTTGTTTGAAAGCTCTCATTCTCATTCCAGTGAACAAACCAGTTTGACACCAATTCTTGGTGCTGAAGGTCAGACTACAGACTATAGAGTCCAAGAAAATCTTCAGCTGCTGGAAACTGAAGATGACACTATCCAGATTTTCCTAAAGGAAATTTATCCGCATGCTTTGTTACCTCATAATATGGCTGTATTGGAGGAACTGAGATCAGGGAATGCTGACAAAACTTTTCATGGCTCTTATTTCCAGGATGTCAGACCACAGTCAGAATTTTATATCCATCAATCTCACAATTTAATTGGTCAAAGCACAGATTACACTTCACTTAAATCTGGATCCAAACCAATAGGCATTGTGCAGTTGAAATCCACTGGTGATCAGGGCCAGACTGGCTCTGAAGAAAATGTAAAAGATACAGATTCTGAGAGTATTCAAATAAAGAGAACATTTGAGAGGACAGGTCCCATTAAACTGTCAACCAAACGCAAATCACAGTTTCCTACAGTTGATCCAAGTGCGAAAGATGAAGATTTTAATCACGACAGAGACAATCAGAGAGAAAGTGGATCTCAACATGGGAAATGCCACCTTATATCCTCTTCCAGTGCAGAGAATGTTGCAAGTGAGGAAGATGAAGAGGATCAAAATGAGGTATGCCTCGATCAGCATCATACAGAAGTACCTGTACATAGTGAGAATGTACCACCTGTAACATCTTGGCCGGTAAACATGCCTTTCAGTGTTGGGCAGATATATTCAGGTATACCAACAGGGCATGTGATGCCTGGACATGTGAATTCATCTGGAGCCACAGACAGACGTATGGTCCCACCAGGTCATGCAGGTCCTTATCCGTTCCCTTTGCAAGCAATGCCATTCATCCCACCTGGATACCAGATGAATTATAGGCCATATTATTGGGGTCATTATGGTGCCCAGCCCCCTCATGGATGTTTCTCTGGACGTCAAGAGCCAATAGATAGGTTGATGTCTGTAGATGTGCAAGCTGGTCCAGTAGAAGAGGATGGAAGCTCTGTGAATATGACTGGAAAACCTCCATGTTCTAGCAATGCAGAAAGTTTTGAACAAACGAAAACTATAGATAGGCATGAAAGAGTGAAAGTTGAACAAGATCCTAGTATGAGAAAAAGAGATGACACTGATATAAATAAAGATAAAACTCAGCCTCAGATCTGCCCCAAATTAGATGAAGAGCAATTTCCTTACAACAAAGACTCCCAAAAAAACAAGAGTTATCCTGACAGAGTGAACCTTGGGCATTCTCAGAGAATTTCCCATGATGTAAATGAGCGATTTAAAGGTCAGAAAGAAACTTCATTGGATGTCTCAGTGGATCACATTGAAGGGGGTATGAACATAAACAAGACAATGGCAAGACTACCATCAGAGGATCATGCTGACACATCTTGCTTAGTGGATAGGGAAGACTATACAAGAAAAAAGCAAACAGATGATCCTTCAGGTGAGTATGGATTGATAGCAAAATATTCATGGTATACAAATGTCGATTTAGAAACATTAACAGTTGCAATCACACAGTGTCATTCACTTGATGGTGAACAATTTTGTGTCTCCTTTCTGTTTTGTATGGCTTCTGTGGAACATTCCCCAATTTTGTATATCAAGTTGAATAGATTCCTAAAGTCACAGTCTTCATTGTTAACAAAGCAGTCTGATAGCATGGAATTGGCATTAACTATTATGATAAATGCACTACTGCCATGCTTCTTTTATTAGCTTAATGCTTGTGTAGAAGGAAGCATTATTATGTCAGTCCCCAACACTGTACCCAGCACACAGGCTCCTACAAAACCTAGAACAATTACTTACTCATAGGACATGTATTTAAAAAAAAAAAGATCAAACATAAAGCCTGAATACTGCTTTTATTTAGTACTTATGGATTTTAGTGCCTTTCTCAATCATTTATTGTCAAAGCAAAATGTGAAGCTTATTGAATAATAAATGAATGACAAATTAACAGTTGACATAATAATGAGCATTGGCATATGCACCACAAAACACCTTTCCATAGTTTTCATTACAAATACACTATGCCAATTCTTAGTACACAATGAAGCATGAATGGGTCCTTCTGTCATACTGCAGGGAGCCATGGCAGCTCAGCTGGCAGGGTGTGAAGCTTATAATCTAGTGTGATCTGGGTCAGTTGACTCAGTGTGTCCTTGGGAAAAGCACACAGTTCCTATTTCCCATGCATGACACAGGATAAAGGCACACAGTTCATATTTCCCATACATGACACAGGATAAAGGCTTACAGTTCCTATTTCCCATGAATGATACAGCTCCAGGCACACAGTTCCTATTTCCCATGCATGAGACAGGATAAAGGCACGCAATTCCTATTTCCCATGCATGACACAGGGTAAAGGTACACAGTTCCTATATCCCATGCATGACACAGGATAAAGGCACACAGTTCCTATTTCCCATGCACGAGACAGGATAAAGGCACATAGTTCCTATTTCCCATACACGATCCAGGATTATCAATAGATCTTAAAACTGAAGCCTTATTTGACCTCAGAATCAAAATAGTCAAAACTAAAATCTCAGTAGTCTTAAGTGTTTGGATGTCATACTCATACTACTTGCTTCTGTGTGGAAGCTTCTAACCTTCCGTGTTTGCAGAATCAGAAGAAACTACACTAGTCTCCAAGTTTGTCACATTTCAAGAAAGTAAACTATCCTTACATACAGTTTGTATAAGACAGACAAGGTAATTCTCATGGACAGGTCTCATTATCAAGCAGTTGGAGAGCCCCTCTTCAATGAAACTGAAATTACAAGCTTCCATTATGTGTCTCTCCAATCTAGACCAAAAATCCTTAAAGGGTGGATGCATCATAGCTGATGTGGGATAAGCTTATGTATTCCCACCATTCAGATTGGCTCTGCAGGTACTTCACAAGGTCAGGAACAAATGGTGCCTAAAAGAAAAAAATTGCTGATTGACCAAAAGAAATGAAAAGTTTCTAGACCTCAGCTTAATTTGACCATTTACCTATTCTGTCTGCATTATGTGCTTTATTGACTACAGTGGCATGCTTTGTATGAAAATTGGTTGAAATAACAGTATTTCAAACGTAAATTGGCAGAACTTTTCTAGAGAAAAACATTTAATGTTTTATCACTCTCTCTCTCTCTCTCTCTCTCTCTCTCTCTCTCTCTCTCTCTCTCTCTCTCATATAAACACACAACCACAATCCAACACAAAGAAACATACATGTGTGCTAATGCCCATCAGCAAAACTATAGGGTATTACTCGAATGATGTAAAATTATAAAGCTCGGTAGAAGATAGTGTTAGGCTGTAGTATTCTACAGGCTGTTGAAATTCAAAAAATAGGGTCCATTGTTTCGTAGACATGTACATTTTCTTATACAGCTTTGCTAAATATATTTCCAGACTTTTTGTAGAATAATACTATACTATTGTAACTTGTAAAAAAGAAATTGTTACAAACATTGAAAATTGTAAATTAGATATTTTGCAATATAAATGAAACAATTATTATTACACAAACAAAAGCTGGACATTGTTGAACTTGTTTCCTAAATTCAATATTAAATCATTAACCATTTGAGAGCCTCCATATATTGAAAAAGGCCAATATGCAGTCAATTAGATTACTTAAATCTAGTATTATTATTATTGGGTCTGTTGTTCATTTAAATATATGTATCTGACTTTTGTGGGTTTTACAAGGTCAATATTCCTAATCAAATTTATCTCTAAATAGTTTCATTTGATTAAGGAGTGTTCTTTCTAAACATGTATTTGTCATGGAGAGTGAGCCTGTCTTGAAAGACAACCTCTTAAGAAAATGAATCCTGGTCTATCCAGACAAGTGGTGTTTCATTGGAGATAATTTCACTCTGTAACCAATTAATTTTGTGCATTTAAAATCTGGTCTCTTAAAACAGGCATTCTTTTATAACTAGTTTCTTGGCTCAGTTTCTACAGTATCATTAATAATGTTTTTTTATATGAACTTTGATTTGCACTGTAAAAGCTTCATTAAGCCATTTAAAAGAATGTTACTATTTTTATCCTAGTAGTTGCTGAAGAGACTGAAAGTAAACCCCAGCATCATGAAACACCAAGAATGATTAGAGTCCGTGGTTTAGCCAAGTCTATTTCCAAGGATGCTTTGGAGTTGTTCTTTGAGCATACAAAGAAGTCTGGTGGTGGTGAAATAGATAATCTGGAATGGGAAAGAAAAAAAGGAGAGGCATTCATTACTTTCAAAGATCCCTCAGGTAAAGTTATTCCCACTCTTTATCCTTGTTATCATGTTTATATAGTTTATGTAAGAATCGACTATTTAGATAAATGGAGAATGTTTTGCCTACTTATTGACATATCTTTTATAGTAAAATTTTTTATCATATGCTAGACTTACATAAATAGATTATTCTGAAGTTGGCCAGTAATTGAAAGAAAGTTTCATAAAATAGATCCCAAACATATTTTTCATGTTGGTCTTTAATCTTGACCTAATCAAAATTGTAATGGTTGCCATGACAAATATATTTTTCATGCCAGACTTTCTGTTGGTCTTTAGTCTTGCCCTGATCAAAATTGGGATGGTTGCCATGAATCACTCTCAAGAACTATAACCCCAACAGTCACAGGTTTATTATTGGGACCATAAAAATTGTAGAAGAGCCAGTTAGTCTTAACAGCAGAATACAAATTATACAGTGAAATATAATTCAATATAAGGATTTGTTTTTTTTGAAAATAACTAATCAGAGGAGGAATTACACATTTTGGACAAATCAAATACAGTGTAATAAAAAATTCAGTTTGTATTTATTATGCAGTAAATTGTTTATGTCTGGCCTGTTCTGTTGGCCAAAGTACATTTATCCACCTAATTATACAACAATATATATATATATATATGGCTGGTGGTCTCTTCTTTGATGATTACCAGCATGTTGTTGAGTGTGGTACTTAGAACATTTTACCCATCAAGTGCTTGTCATGACAAAAGTTGTGTCATTGGTACTAGTCTTTTTGTGCTTGTCTTGGCATTTGATGTTGTTTTTCAGGTTTTAAAAGTCATTTTTCATGTGGGGTTTGTTCATCTTTAAGCAGACCTGAAACCGTCAGTTTTCAAATAGGTTTTTTTTAAAAAAAAATTATTATTACAATGTAGGCAAATTAGAAGAAGAGTGCAATTTACCCTTTTTTTTCTCAGACATTTCAGAATTGGGGATCTTATACTGCAAAAACTATATAGCACTTTTTAAAGGATTATACACCAGTATGCTATTAGACCTTATTTATTATATAACTAGCAAGTACCCGGCATGCGTTGCAATGCCACTCAAAGAAAGAAAGTGTTTGTGTTTTAATCCTGGCATGAGTTGCAATGCCACTGAAAGAAAGAAAGTGTTTGTGAAAGTGATCAGGCTTGAGCAGTGCGAACTCGAACGGTTTCCAATCTTGCTTCCCATTGCTTGTCTGTTTCAACTATTACAAATTCACACCGCGACTGTTTGATGTAACCAAGGCACGAACCAAAAGTAACTAAGTAAACATGACGTATCTAAGGCGCCTACAGTTCACACCGAAGACACATGAAATTAAGTATCGCTACAGACCGTGTTCGGTCATGTGACGTATTTAAGGCGCCTACTGTTCGATCACGTGACATATCTAAGGCGCCTACAGTTCACAGCGAACACACGGTAAATGTCGCAAAACTATATGAAATACACACATTTGTTAATTGTACAACTGAAATGGTTGTACTAATTCAGAAACCTTCGCGGGCATGCGCAGAACAACTCACCAAAGTTTTATCGCAATCGGATGAACGGTATCGGAACGCATACGACATAAACAAACAAACATTCATTTTTATATATATAGATTTAAGGAAAATAAGTACTTACTCAATTTTAATAACTGTTCTTTTCTTTAAATTTCAGTTGTGGAGAGAGTGTTGGAGAAACAAAAGAGAGATCCATTCTACTTAGATAATACTGAGCTTTCAGTTGAGGAATACGTCCCTCCCCCTCTAGATCCCTTTAGACTTTTCCTGAAAAATCTTAGCGCTGGAATAACAGAAGAATACTTAATTCTCTATCTAGAGTCCCGCTGTGGAGCAACACCAACTAAAATTCTCTTTGGAAGATTACCAGGAACAGCTTTAGTTACCTTTTCTGAACCACCAGGTATGCACCTTGTGAATGTGAAAACTATATGGAATCTTAGTCTTAGGCATTTCTGGGAGAATTTAAAAAAAATTAAAGCTGGAAGAAACTTATCTTTGGGAGAAGATTGAAAAACCCAGCAAAACAATATTTTATCCTTTCCCATCTAGAATATAATCAGCTCATTTATACATTATTTGTTTTTGATCTTGCTCTAGTTTCATGAATCTTTTTCACCTTTAATATGAAATCAACAAAAGATAAAATTAGTAAGCTAAATTTAAGGTCAGTATTACAGTGTTAGCTGTCATGATAAGAAGCATCTTACTTAATGTTAAATACAGTTCTTGTAAATATAAATTTATAAAAATAATAAGCATGAAGTTTTTGGGTTGAGGTTTTTATCAAAAGTTTAGATCTTTTATGCAAGAGAGGTCTGTTGCGTAACATCACCAGTCATCCTGTACTGAGACTGTCTTGGCTTATTTTCTTGCAGAATGTCATTATGGTTATCTCCTCTTTCAAATGAGACCACTCCTTTAGCCGTCGAGTAATTAGCCTTGTAATTATATAGGTTAACTAACTTAGGGCAGTTGTTCTTGAGAGGACTATAGGATAACTCTGGTCATGGTTGGGAAGGATTTTGAGATACATTCTTGTTATGATTCCTGATTTATAGTGAAGGTAAATAGAATATATCATGTGTAGGAAATCCCCACCAATAGTCAGAATTCTGGAGCAGGAATGAGGTTTAAATTGGAGATTCCTTCAAAAAGGTGATGTGATTTTCCTATCACATAGTAGTGCATGTTATTGAATATTGTTATTCATTCATCAGATAATGTCATTAAATTCATTGTGGAGGAAGGCATGCAAATGTCCAAGCAGTTGATTGTACATGTACCCTTGTCTGTATGCAAGATGATGCAATGTAAATTAAGGTTATCAGGTGCACTTATGGCTTTGTAACATGACCAAACCATAAATCATGCAGGCATACAAAGAGGAGAAATTAGATTTACAGTGTGATTGCCTAAGATAAATGCCTGTAGCAAGTGTTGAAATTATCTGCAGTCCATTTACTGTAAATTAGGGAAAGTCCTCATTTATGCAGTTGTCAATCATTGACTGGATTTAGTGGTTGTTTTCATGTCATGGCTCATAGGGAGATATTAAGTTTTAATGCCAAAATTGGGAAGCTTCAGCAATGTAATTATTTAATTGTGGATATTCACTACATCACATAGGAGTGTTCTGCCAGCTTAATGATAGTAGACAGTGCAGACTGCTATTTTGGAGTTGAATACAATGCCATTGAAAGACTTGCCCACTGAAATATGTGGGCATATATGTGTAAGGAAGGAAAGATATGTTTCTGATCTCATGAGAATAATTACAGTAATACCTCAAACATTCGCAAGGTTAGGTTCCAGAACCCGTCGCAGATCAGGAGGAATCTCAAATTTTTTGTATGAGTCACTAAAAATGCTGATAAATGCTTTTTTCTAGAGTTTAAACACTAATATGACCCAAATCATGCCCCCAAAGCACTTTAATTTCGATCTTTTATCGATATATACCTGCATGAAATCGATAGGAATATTATTTATGTTCTCAATAATCGTGAGATTAGCATTCGTTATGTCTTTAATACGCTGATAGACGAAACGAAAGTACATCATTGCTGAAATTTGACCTGATCTAGCCATTTGCATTCTTAGTTATGTGACTACACAAATCTCGCAACCTACATGTTAATGACAGCAGAGGTCAGACAGTCATGTGATATCAACAATACGCCATTTCTAGTGTTCTGTAGGAATACAAATCCAACATAAAAAAAGAATGTCAGGTAATTTTGATTAGAAAACCATAAATTTCCCAAATTATTTGTTATGAAAACAATAACCGAAAAATATAAATTAAATGTAAATATTGCCGCAAATTTGAAAAAAAAACAGATTAAGTATGCAGACGCACAGCAATGTGTTAGTCACATGATACTGTACAAACAAACACAGCTGACACATGCTCGATGCTTGTTGAAAATGGTTTTTACCGCCCATCTGTGATACCGGCAGATACCTAGTCGTTGTTTACAAAATAAATATGTTAGAATAAAGTGTGAATTATATTTGGTAATTATATGTTGCTTTATTTATCTAAAAGAAAAATTACCTGACATTCGTTTTTATGTTGGATTTGTTTTCTTTCAGAGCACTAGAAATGGCGTATTGTTGCATGTGACTGTCTGACCTCTTATATCATTAACATGTAGGTTGTGAGATTTGTGTAGTTATGTGACTAAGAATGCAAATGGCTAGATCAGGTCAGATTTCAGCAATGATGTACTTTCGTCTCGTCTATCAGCGCATTAAAGACATAACGAATGCTATTCTCACGATTATTGAAAAAATAAATCATATTCCTATCGATTTCATGTAGGTATATATCGATGAAAAATCGTTCAAGTTTGCTCAGCCAGCAAGTAAGCAGCTACTCCATGCGGTGTTGGGGAATTCCAACTTTTCGATAGGGAATGCGCTCTGACCCTACACCCAACATAAATGTCCAAATATAAAAAATGGGGTGGCAAGAGTCAGAGGAAACTCGGATTAAATGGGTATTTGCCACACGAGTGCATTTACAGTATGGTATACTAATATACCCCTATACTAATTCATTGGTTACCATTTTCTATTGCACTCACAGTAAGGTAAAACCAAGTAACGAATGGGAAATATTTCGCAGATCTGTGAAAAAAATTGCAAATGCAAATTAGTTATGTTCCAATTAAACTTTAATGATTCTGTGATTTCACGAATCCAGAAACGCGAATGGTTGAGGTTTTACTGTATGTGCTTCATTGAATTTAAATTGTTTAACTATGAATTTGAAGAGAGAGAGAGAGAGAGAGAGAGAGAGAGAGAGAGAGAGAGAGAGAGAGAGAGATTTTAATGGCAAAATCAATCAAATTGTAAAACATCTGTTTCTAGAACATTCTGAACTTAAAAAGCTTTCAACTTAAAAAGCTTTCAGCATTTTATTTACAAGTTACATAATGGCTTTGCATGTATAAATGTGTTGTTTACAAATGATCATTATGTTTAAGCACAATCTACAATGATCACGGACTAAAGTTAAGCAGACAATATAGATATATTTAGCTCTATTTTCTGGGAAGAAAAACATCTTTGCCTTTGGGTTTGAACCCATGAAATTGTGTGTATCAGCCACTCCTCCAAGTCACAGGTTATTGTTAATTACACCAAATCGTGCATAAATTAGGTATTGTTTATGTCACTGCAATTGACTCTTGTTTAATTGAAAACATGTTCATTCAATTTAATGGCTTTAGATGTTATACATGTAGATATTGGACTACCACTGAGAAAGGTAAAGGAAAGGGCACTTCAAGGGCAATATATCCAGGTTACAAGAGTCCCAGTCACTTGTTGTGTTCAGCTGAGAGGATTGCTGCCATCAACCACAAGGGACTCGCTTGAGTTGTACTTTGAAAATGAAAAGCGCAGTAATGGGGGCCCAGTGAAGGATTTCAAGAAAGGAAGGGAGAAACAGTCATTCATTATTACCTTTGAAAATGCAGGAGGTAAATTTTAAACTCTTTAAAATTATTTTTTGAAATTATAAGTGTAATATCGTTATAAATGGTTCATTATAAAAAAGTTTAAAATCTTATAGAACAATGATTTCCACTGATGTGAAATTGGAAAATCTCATCTTAGAATCAGAATATTTTGGCAGGGATGAGGCTGAGTTCCTACCAAAAGAGTATGATTCCAAGGGGGGGATTCCATTCTGATAAAGATGCTGGATTCTATTTGCAGTGTTCAAAGTGAGTACCTGTTTGCTGATTCAACTCGATTACACTTCTGTTCAACTTAGATAGCTCTTTTAGCCACCCCAAAAACTGTAGTATTAGCACATGTTCTCCTCCCTTGTATATCATCTGTTTTGTGGTAGACCCTGATCACACCAGCAAATAATTACTATTTTGTGCTGATTGGGTTTTCTTATTGCACTTCATACCAAGGTGTAAATGGTCATCTAGGAGAGCTATTGTTATGACTCTGTGGTCTTATACTAAGTAACCGAAAGAAACAAAACCAGGTATAGTAAAATTGACAAATAATTGATTTCTTTTAGTCATAATGTGACAATTAACAAATAATTTATTTCCCTTGAATGCAAAGTAAAGATTTAAAAGGAAATAAATTAAATCCCAAGTAATCCTAAAATCTCTATCACAAGTCCAAAAGTATTTGGTATTCAAAATGAATTTCAATATTGAATGTGGGGTTGTAAGTTGATTTTCCTTTCCATCACATGTCCAAAAGTATTTAGTATTCCAGGTGAATTCCAATATTGAATGTGGGAATGTAAGTTGACTGGTCTTTCCTTTCCATCGTAAGTCCAAAAGTATTTAGTATTCAAGATGAATTCCAATATTGAATGCGGGAATGTAAGTTGACTTGTCTTTCCTTTCCATCACAAGTCCAAAAGTATTTAGTATTCCAGGTGAATTCCAATATTGAATGTGGGAATGTAAGTTGACTTGTCTTTTCATTTCCATTACAAGTCCAAAAGTATTTAGTATTCCAGGTAAATTCCAATATTGAATGTGGGAATGTAAGTTGATTTTCCTTTCCATCACAAGTACAAAAGTATTTAGTATTCCAGGTGAATTCCAATATTGAATGTGGGAATGCAAGTTGACTTGTCTTTCCTTTCCATCAGAAGTACAAAAGTATTTAGTATTCCAGGTGAATTCCAATATTGAATGTGGGAATGTAAGTTGATTTTCCTTTCCATCACATGTCCAAAAGTATTTAGTATTCCAGGTGAATTCCAATATTTAATGTGGGAATGCAAGCTGACTTGTCTATCCTTTTCATCCCAAGTCCAAAAGTATTTAGTATTCCAGGTTAATTCCAATATTGAATGTGGGGATGTAAGTTGATTTTCCTTTCCCAGAATTTAACTTGATCTTTCCACATCGAGTCATTTTTATCAGCTGTCGGATTTGGCTAGTGTATTGTGTTTCTCACAGTGATGAAAATTAATTGCCAATTCTGATACATGTCGGTGAATAATGGATGTTAATTTTCTCTACACTGTTCGAGTTGTGGAGCAAACATCTTTTTTGTGTGTCATCCCAACTTTCAGCATTGCTCCAAAATCCTTGATTTGAACCATAGGGGATTAAAGATAATATGTCATAACAAAAAAAGGTTGAATGTCATAATGTTAAAGTAAAGAGTAATGACTCAGACAAAGGGAGGTAAACAGAAAGTATTCACATTGTGTTTTTGCAGTTACTTTACAATTTCACATAAAATGGTAACATTTAGTTTCTTTCTTTTGGAACAATTTGTTGAATGTCAGATAACAATGCCAGTCTCTTGTATCGTCACCTAATTGAGATGATAACAGTTAGACATGTTCCAGGAAGAAACATTCAAGTGTATCATATATTACACATAAGAAATGGCATTACTATATGCCAAGTGATTATGAAGATATCTGCTGGATGAATTTATTAACCTCAAATATGAGGACTAAAACTAGAAGAATTGACAAATTCTCAGTGTACAACCAGCTTTTAGTCAAGTATTGTTTATTCATCATTCTGATGTACTGCTGACCACTCCAATGGCTGACCAGTGTTACACAATTTTGTCCTTTGTGTTACATATATCTTACTGTAAAGCAGCCTAATTAAAGACTGGCTGTCACATCGGTCAGTTTTACTATATAATTTGTGTAAATTTAGACTTCTCTGTCTTCACTATATTATTGTAAATTTATTTCAAATTTCTAATAGAGAGATGCAGTTTTTAAAAAATCTTTGATTTGAAAGAGAAAACATTTTGTTAATTATTATGTGTGGTTACATTTGATTGGATATTTATTTGTTAAGAGGGGTATCCCAGATGGCATTGTTACCCAAACTGCAATGGAAGCTTTGTTTTTTTTTGTATGTTGATTTATTATAATTATAAAAAGTACAAACATTACCACAAAAGTATTTGATTTATCCTCTAACAACTGGTAGTTCACCCTGTGCTAAACAGAATCAGACAAATTTTCTGAATTGGGACCAAATAAATCAAAACCATTGTTAGACATAATCAGACCAGGTTCTGAAACAAGCATCTTAAATTGTAATTTGATGACAAAAATTGAAAGGTATTAACTTGTTTTTTTGATTTGTACATATACCTCTTTTAGTTATGTCTGTAAGAACTAGGTTTTATGTAGATATGAAATACAAATGAGAAAATAATTTTGAGAATCAGGGACCTTAACCTCAGCAGGATTACTCATATGGTTGGAAGAATGAGTTGTCATCTTTAGGTACGATCAGTTTAGTCTCCTTATTTATTATTTATTTCACCTACAACCCTATACTCTGCCTGTCTGATTGACCCAGTTGCCACTTATTGTTATGAAATGTGACCAACGGTGCTCTTCCCTGCTAGCTGGTAACGAGCAACATTCCAATATCCAATGTAGTTTTTCTCCAATTTATATCAATATTAATATATTATGTTTAATTAGATTGGCAAAAGGTGAACTAATGTGTGTGATTACTATTTATAGATATGTGTAAGTAAACTCTGTAAAAAAAATGAGACCTTTAGCTGAAATATTTGGCACCAAGTGCCTACTAGCCCTGTTTGAATTTTACTTTAGGTACCATTAACGCCTTGGCAGTGCATGTTGCTAATAGGTGATGGGAAAATTTTTGCTGGGTACTGGCACATGTTGTGTGACTGCTAGTCACTGGCTAGTACTGAAGAACATTGTTAGTCACAGTTCCTAAATAAGCTACAACTGAGCCAGATGTTACAGTCAAAATTCTTAGTACGTTGTCTGGCATAGTATGGAAACAGTTACGAAAGAAAACATTTCAGGCTATTTATCTTCTTACAGATGCTGAAAGAGTATGCAGGAGGCAACACACAATTGACAAGAAAGAAATTCAAGTTTGCCTGTATTATGAATGCCTGGATGATGACTTGGATGCAGATGATTTTTCTGACTTAACCCATGGAGTAGAGGATACAGTGGGTGAGCTGAAGTTACCAGATCCAGTTAAGTTAAACAATTGGAACCCTCAGATTCTCAGGTTTCTGATGAATAATAGAAAGCACAGAACTATGTTTGAAAAGAATCTGTCGGATGTACATGGTGTTGCCAAATGGCCTTCATCTGCGGAGGAATATGTCATAATTGAGTGCACTATGAAAGCGGATGATGAACATGCCAACTCACTTCTCAAGGACTGGACTACTAGTGTTATCAATAAGGTAAACAGTTTTATAGCTGGTCTTGAGGTGGCTGAGTTCAATCTAATACAGATGGCATGGCCAAGGGTGCTAGAGGTGCTGCAAACTATTACTATTGACAATCCAGAAGATGTGGGGGTGTTTTTAGATGAGGAAAAACATAACATTGCAGTGGCTGGTCCAAGACCTAATGTACAAGAATTACAAAATGTCATCAAGCAAATGATTATCACAGTTGAAGCTAAGATTAAACTTGACATGAAGAGAGTCAGGGAAACAAAAAAAATAAAAACATTTGAGATAGCTTTACTTAGAATGTCACATTTTAATCAAGACGTAGAAAAGATGCATCCTGAATTACAATTTGAGATAGACCAGAAGGAAAGGATGGTAATTTTTGATGGCCAGGCAGATATTGTTCAAAAAGGGATGATACAGATGCACGAGAAAATTAACAGTTTTGTCAGTAGAAGCATGCATATATCAAAACCAGCGAGGAATCTTTTATTCGCAAAAGAGACACGTAAATGCATTAAAAAAAAAATGTTCTCTCAGAAGATCATTGGAGTTTGGGATGTTAGGAATGAGGAGGTTTTAATGTTTGGACGAGATGAGAAAGAAGTTAGAAAGGCAATCCAGCTTGTGACGGCTTACATTGTTGAGAATAGGATACCACTAGATGAGGCCATGGCACAGTTGGTTCAAGGGCAACAGTGGTCACAGCTTGTCCAGGGTATACTAAAAAAGCACACTGGAAAATGTGCAGTAGAGCCTGACATCAAATGCATCATAGTTGTTGCTGTGGATGATATCTTTCAGGATGTCTTTAATGAAGTTAAAGCCTTCTTAGACAATTACACTGTCCAAGAAACTTTTCTGGAATTGAATCCTGAGCTGGTGAAATTTATTAAACAGTACAAAAATGATGATATCATGGAGTTGGAAAAAAGATTTGAGAAGCCACTTGTAAAGCTTTCCATTGATGACATTGGGAAACAAAAAGGTGTCAAAATAAAAGGTACGAAAGATGGCTGTAAGTTAGCTAAAGTTGCCATTGCAGAAATGGCAAAAAGTGTCTTTACCATGGAACATATGATGGCCAACAAAGTTGGACTTAAAGAGCTTCTCCAGGGTTCTAGAGGGAGAGGTCAGCTTGGTTCCATTGAAGTCAGACGGAAATGTTTTATTGCGATGAAGAATGCTAACAAACCAGATGCCTGGCAACAAGAAGGTATTTCTTTTAATGAATTTCTTTTAAAAATATAATTTTCACATGATATATGCTACTATTTTACATCAACTACCAACAAAAACAAAACCTCCAGTTCTTCATATTTCAAGCTCCTCAGGCCATGCTATTTTGTCAAACTATTGTGAAGTTCTGGGTTAGTTGTCAATTGTGCATCACCATTCAAATATTGTTTATCATTTGTTCATACACACTACACAAAGTTTTAAAAAAAAGCAAAAACCACTTAAACGATTTCAGTAAATTTAATTAACAAAAAAGCATTCTGATATTGCTGTCATTAAAACTTGCTGGTTATGGTGACTTCCTGTCCAGTATGGCTGTTGTTACTAATAATAGCAACTACTCTAACAAGTTATGTCTTTAACAAAAATAACCCAGAAGAAAAGACCATAATGCCTATTTCAAAATATTGTAGCTGTGCTCCAGCAAATACATAATCAGAATAAATTCTGGTCAAAATACCCTTCCACCCAAAGTTAAACAGAAGCATTCAGGCAACTAGACTTTCAGTTATTACATCAAATAAGAGTTCTAATTCAGAAAAGAACTTTTTCTTGTGATAAAATTAAAATGATTAATTTTGTTTGGATTGATGTGACTTATCCAGGGATCAGATTAAGGTCTTCAGAGTTTGTTCTAGTGGTGCCATCCAGAATTGTCACTGATGGTTAGAATAAAAAATGCAATAATTTCCTTTATAATTTGTGATGAATTTTGATTGAATTTGACATGGAGTATTGTGATATTAGTAGCCACTTATGCCCTGTTAAAATTTTGTACAACACACGGGCAAACTTAGGTTATGCTGTACATAATATTTGCAATGGTCTTTACTTGATTTCTCCTATGTTGGTAGTACAAGAGTTTACTCAGATAATATTAAAGTAGCACCTTTTAACAATATTTTAGGGGCAACTGGTAACAACACCAATGGAAGTGAAGATGATGAGGATCAAAATCCGATGTCAATGGATTGGCAACACTCCCCAGAAAATGGCAGTGCCGTTGTTTATTTTAGCAAAATCAAGGTTTCAGTCATTAAGGGAGAACTTGCAAAACAGAAGGTATGTAGTTGATTTTAACTCATCTGGCCATAGGGTCAAAGGGCAGGTTAGCCTATGGCATGACCTAGCATTTTCTTATTGTTGTATGTCATTTTTTAAACATCCATCCACAATTGCTTCTCTCAAATAGTCCATCATAATTGACTAATTTATGAAATAACCATTGTAACACAATTACCTTGATGTCAATATTTTCAAGTACAGTTTATTCTAGAAATAAAACAGCAAAATCCAGGAGCTTTTACAAGGTAAAAAAAGGGGGTCATTTAGACAATATTCAGGGTCACAAATATCCTATGTGTTTCTTGTTTGTTCAAGTAAATTTAAACATACGTCATTGCCATGCATTTCCGGAATGGGATTTTAATTCTAGTATTGTGATTTACCTCTACGTCATTTGAGTCTAAATTATTTCCTTCATTTATGATACTTTGGAAATAAATGTGGCAGTGCTTTTGTGTAAGATGTCACTTGTGTACATTTTATATCATTGATCATTGCGTATGTGTTCTTGATTGGTGCCCAGTACAATCAAATTTGGTATTGCTGTTGGACCTTGAAGTTGTCTTTTACCTTTTCTGTAATGATCTTTTATTAAATGTCTTTTATGTGTGCAATGGACACCATAGAAGCATCTTTATTGCACCAAAGATAAATAAATAGAGTAAATGTCAGAATGGCACTTTATTATTAATAACCTCAATATTAGACAACATGACTTATAAGGAGGTAAACGTTTATGGGTTATACATTATAGAGTTCATTATTTCAAGATAGATTGATATGTTGATGGATGGATACATAAATAATAATGTTACATGGAGGTGCATATATTCTTGAATAGATTATTGTGACCATTGATTAATTGATTGACAAGACAACATTTCTTTATTTGCATGTAGGTGGATGTAATTGTCAATTCAACGAGTGCAAAATTGGATCTCAACACTGGAGCCATTTCAAAGACAATCTTGCTTTATGGTGGTGATAGTATCCAAAAAGAATGTTTGCAACAATATCCTACTGGGATCAGTCCAGGACAAGTTGTTGTTACAAATGGAGGTAACCTGAGATGTACCAAGGTCTATCATGGCTGCTTAAGTACCTACGATGGTAGTAGTCAGGGCAATTCTGTGAAGGTATAATTTTTATATTTTACAAGACCTCCAATCCAACCTTACTACATATATATATATATATATATATATATATATATATATATATATATATATATATATATATATATATATATATATATACATACATACATACATACTATACATACATACATACATACATACATACATCTTTTTCTCATAAAGAATTTACCATTAAAGCATTAAAGTCAGGGTCAGCTTTTTAAAAAAAATTAAATTTACATTCTTTTCAGAGCTAATTATGTTGAAAATAAAATCTCAAAATTAACCTTAGTTAAATAATAGGCAAGTTGTTTAAAATTATTCATTAACATGTTGTCCATCTATCTGAATTTGCAGTAAATGAAAGATGGAATTTTGAGTTAATTCACCACATTTTAAAGTTTAAAGTTGTATGCAAATTAGACCAGGTCCTATGTTGAATCGCATAAGAAGTCTGATGTCATATGTTCTAATGGCTGTGTGAGTTGAGGTGATATTTGCGTAAGAGAAGTACTCAGGCACTGATAAATCATTGAATTAAACTTTGAAGTTACCCTTTCAGTTTTTTTAAATTATGTTTCTATTGTTTGAGATGTTTGCTTGGCTGTACAAAGTACAGGAGAGCTAATGTTATATCCCAGGTATAGTTGTTGTCAATAGTCACTGTCATCCAGAGTAAAGTTCATAATATTTAACTGACATTTCTTGATCGTCTAATTCTTCATGGAACTCAGGGTGTTCTTCACATTCTAAATCACTCCTTGGGAAATTATATCACAGTGACCTCCCTTTCTTGGACACTTATGTCCTTGTCTTCTTTTTAGGTTAAAACAGGTATACAATTTTCGTCTTCTGGAAAATCACCGGCTGTATGCATGGGACTTGGTGTGGTTCACTGCATTAAATGTTGACAGGTTAACTCCATTTTAAAAGTTGACATATAGCCACTGTGTGCAAAGATGGCCATGAAGTGATATGTTTACACACATCTTTGCAGATTTGAGAAGAGAAATTGACGAAGGAGTATTACCCCAAAAATGATCAGTTATATAGACAAATTTACTCTTACTTGTAGGAAATAAAATTAATCTGGTAATAGTTGTTAACCCACTTTTGATGATAATAAAAATAGAGTTCACTATCTAATAACTTGTGAGCCAAACTATAATGCCAGATGAAACTCTTGGTCAAAGGAACTCACTTAAAAGAACTGTTCAGATTTATTGTTAAATTTACATTTTAAAAAAATGGAAGAAGGTCCTCTTTTGTATAGGTCAGTTTTTCCAATACAGTTTGAAAAGACCACACAATATCAAGGATGTTTACTTATTTTAATATCCCCTATCCTCCGAAAATGATGTTTAATGTCTCTGGAGATACCTAGAAGTAAATGATGTCACAACATCTTTTTCTCATGTAACTAGTTGCAGATCTGCATATGTAAGTATTGAACTAGGTGGAGATGTTCCTTGCTTGATTCTTAACCACGGTAGGTGGAGTTTTTTTTGGTGCATACAGGGTAACCCTGGCATAACAGTTTTGTTGTACAGACATACATTTTCTAGTTTTTTTGTACAGACATACATTTTCTAGTTTTTAAGGTATTTTATGTATTGACACTTGATCTTGATATTCCATACATCATTGTAAACTACCCCAATGAGCAAGTTGTTCAAGTTGACCTAATTGTCTTTGTATTAATTATTCTGTCATTTACTGGGAAAATCTAGCGAAAAAGATTAGTCATCCTGGCGGATCTCTAGCTGAAGGCAAGTGTGCATTCACAGAATTTTGTCTAGCTGTACTTGCCTTTTTCCAATAGAGAAAGTAGGTTTTCGTGATATACTTTTCTTACACCAATTACTTTGTTCCTTGTAAATTATTCCTTGACACAAACACACACCGTTGTACAGGAATGTTTGTCTCTGATGACTTCTGCTATCTCTTCACTTCGATGAATGGATACTGTGATTTCCTTTATCTGTCCCCACTTCTTTTTGAACCATTTGGTGGAAATTCACTAAACTTGGGACTGGGGTGAGGGTCAAGTGTCAGATGTACAAACAGTGCAATTATATTGTCATTTTTTAAGAAACCTTGTACATGCATTTACAAGAGGTTGTAGGGTCTGACCCCTGTGTCAAAAACCTACTAAACATACATTTTCAACAGAAGCAGCAAGGCATTTATGCAGAGTTGTATTTGCATGGAAACATGAATAAACCAAGAGAAAAAAATGTTCTTAATAATTCTATGAACACTAGATTAATTGTCCATCCTAATACAGGAATAAAAAAAGTTAAAAAAAATAGGGTTAGTCTAAAAGAAAATTTGAACATAAATAAACAAAACAAGTAAAACAAAAAGTTTGGATTTTGCTGCAATATTTAAACACATGACCTTTTTTTGGCAGCTGGGACACGTGTAGGTCTATATATATCGGATTCATGTAAATATTTAAATAATGGAGGGTCACTGGGTAGATTGGTGGCATAAAGATTAACTCAGATTTTACCTTATTCTTACATTTCATTTTACCTTTCAAAGAAATTTAAAATCTTTACCTTTGATCTTTTATGAGTCATTGTTATATTAATTGGCATGGTTTTTATTCCTTTTGTTTCTAGCAATTTTTTACCTTTTATTTTTTTGAGTTAGTCAGGATTACTGGCATGCCATTTAATGAATTCATCTGTTGACATCATAAACAGAGTTTCCTGGCAGCTTTAGGTAAATAATAATTGTTCATTATGGCGATCAGTTTCCAGTGTATGTTAAAATATTCAGAGTTATGTTTGGGCATCTGGACTACCTCATCAATGCTTAATTTATAGTTTCAGTGAAGCACAACAGTACACTTTGTTTATTGTCATGTAATAGTCTATATATAACTTAGCACAGTGTTGTTATATTGTTGCTATATGGTTTAACGCCATTTTCAGTGCAAGATAGGCTATACATGGCGGCCAGTGTTAATGGTGGAGGAAGAACCTGGAAAACCCCAAACAGAACCACCAACCCACGAGAAGCTACTGGCAAGCTTTCTCACATACCCGTATTGTATTTGCCAAATCAGAGACTCGAACCCCTCCGACAGAGGTGAGATGGGAGTGATCCGTAACAGAAAGCATTTTAGACCACTCGGCCACTCGGGGGCCCCTTAGCGCAATGTAGTAAAAGAAGACCATTATCAATCATCATAACATGTTTTTTTTCAGCAAATGGAGACCTTTGTTTACAGTTGTCTTAGTACAGCAGATCAGAGTGATGTCCAGTCCATAGCTTTTCCAGCTCTAGGGACCGGTAACCTTGGATTTCCTCCTGATGTGGTTGGGAAGCTAATGTTAACATGTATCAAGAGTTACAGTGACACAAAAAGAAAAACAAGTCTTAAAGACATCTTGTTGGTTGTGTACCCATCAGACAAAAATACAATCCAGGTTTGTCATGAACTCATTGCATGTAATAAATGAAAAGTCATTTGATTAGTTTGTTAATTATCTATAAATATCATGTAGGTAGTTACAGTTCATAGACTGTTAATTATTTGTCTATTAACTTTGTCTCCTGCCATCTTAACTTGATTTTTGAAAGGAAACAATTTAATTATTGGTAGTTTTAGTGACAGTTGTATGTGGATATAGATTGGCAAATTTAAGTTTAGTAATCGGCAATTAGAGAATAAGTAAATAATTATCTAAAACATGTAAACTGGGTAACTTTATGATTTTCATAGTGGTTAAGAAAAACCATCTGTTCAAGCACATATTCTTCTACCAACAACATTTACATTAAAGAATTTTGTTTAGCTCTCACTTTGATTTGGATGTAATGTGAATTAGTTGGTAAATGAATGTATTCCAAATTTTTCAGAAAAAGTACAGCCAATTTCCCAAAATTCTCATGGCACCTGGCAGTAAAATTTAAAATGCCAAAGAAGCATGAACCTCCGATATGTTTACATGAGTCTGACTTTTAAAATCTATAACGCTTTATTGCTTGATTGAATATTTTGTTAATTTGATTAATGTGCTGTACACTGCAGTTATAGTTATCGGTGTCTGAATAGAACACATAAATTCATGCAATTAATAGTATATTCTTAGCAATTAATACAAGCAAAACTTGAATTAGAATGAAGCATTTTCTATATCAAACATTGTGTAAGGAAAACAGTTATAATTTATGGAATGTTATTATAAATTTTTTGGACATTACAACAAATTACAGATGGCATAGTAGATTATAATGATGCATATTTTTTCATCAAAATGAGGATTTAATTCAAGTGCTTATTTCAAATGAGACTTATGAAATTATTTGAGTAATTTCTTCCTCCGTGAAAAATAATTATTCAGTAAATATCATGATTGTAAGAACGAATTCATTGTATTGCAATATTGATATTTTAAATAAACTGCAAAATTTTGAGTGTAGAGATTTATTTGGAATATCATGGACATTATTTATTTGTCTCTCGTGATGTTTTTTTAACTCTAATAATGCTGTAATGAAGTGATAAATGCATTTTATAGGCTTTTATGGCTGTGGTTGGTGGAACAACGGTGCAGTCTGCAAGCAGCCATAAGAATGCCTCACCCTCTTCAAACATTACCATAGGTAATTATTTTTTTCTCTGAGATGCTTTGTTCCGTTTAGGGGTTGTGGTATGTAATAAGTGTGTTGATATGTATGTTAGATAAAAACCATTTTGTGTATTTTTCATCAGTGTGCTGCAGAATGAGTGGTAATTCATTGTATTCTGGTCACAAATTATTTTGCATATCAATGGCATTGCAGAGGAGCACTGCATATAAATAAATATACAGATATAAAAAAATTACATATTTTGTACTGAGTGGACAGAACAAAGAATTTGATTTGTCATAGTATTTATTTTTGTCAAGTCTGTACTATGCATATTAATATGCCTTATCAAGCAAATTTGGAAACAAGATGTGTGTGTAGTATTGTATTTGTTACATGAACTGCCCATAGTTATTTAATGCATCAAAATATTTGTAGTGTCAATTTAAAACAGAATATTGAAGTGTGAATATCAGTGAAAACACTTAAATAGTTGAGGTGATTGGCTTAGATTGAACACTGATTTCAATGCCAAATCATGTATATAATACTAAATGGATATGTTTATGTTAAACACAGACTGATCTCAATGCCAAACCATCTATATAATACTAAATGGATATGTTTATGTTAAAAACACAGACTGATTTCACTGCTAAATCATCTATATAATACTAAATGGATATGTTTATGTTAAACACAGACTGATTTCAATGCCAAATCATCTATATAATACTAAATAGATATGTTTATGCTAAATCATCTATATAATACTAAATGGATATGTTTATGTTAAATCATCTGTATAATACTAAATGGATATGTTTATGTTAAAAATACACCCAGTTAGTTTGTCCTGTAATGCACAAGTATTATTGTGTCTTCCCTCATCACTTGAAATCATAAATAGAACAAACATTGTAGACTTAGACTCAGTCTTTTGTTTGACAAACATTATAGACAATCAGTTATGGTGTTGACTTGACTTTGCTTTAGAAAGGTGGATGTCCACATCTATTGCACACATGCTGATCGCTGTTAAGCCCAATATGTGACAATCATGTCTGTCCACAGAGGTTGCAGGAGAATATCTGGGTTGTGGTGGGTGCTGGCGACATATAGGAGAGTGGTCAGTACAACAGCTCTGTAGACGCTAATCTTCGTACCTATCTTGAGACTGGCATTGTATCACACTCATTTATAGAGTCTGCCAAAGGCACTGTTTGCCTGGACCAGTCTGTTGTCTATTTCTTTGTCGATCATAGCATCAGAGAATATCATGCAGCCCAGGTAGGTGAACTGGTGGACTACATTCAGCTGTCTGGTAAGTGAAGATGCTTGGTGGCTGGTACTCTTCCTTAGGTGCAGACTGGTGAAGTACCTCAGTTTTCTTAGGTTGACCTCAAGACCAAAGAGCTGGCAAATTTTACAAAACAGGATGTTACGTGCTGTAAGGGTGTTGTCCTTTGCAAAGAGAAATTCTTGATTCAGTTTTTCCATGGTCTTGGTGTGGGCTTAAAATTGCATCAAGTTGAAGAGGTTGCCATTAGTTTGAAATCAGATATAAATGCCATCTTCATCATCAAGGTCTTCTGTTGCTTTTTGGAGCATCATGCTGAAGAAGATTGAGAAAAAAGTGACGGAGGGGACTAAGATGCAGCTCTGTTTTATGCCATTTACAATGGGGAAAGTCTGTGACAGGTCATTATTGTTTCTGACCAGACCTTGCTGGTCTTCATGCAGTTGGATGACCATGCTAAGGACCTTTGTAAGACAGCTTAGCTTTTCAAGGATTTTTCACTGTCCATTTCTGCTCACGTAATCATTTGCCTTCGTCAGGTCCACAAATTTGACATATAGTCAGTTGTGCCCCTATTGGCTCTGAAGTCACATTGACTCTCTGGGGCATGTTCTTCTACAATGTTGGGCACCAGTCTGTTCAGCAACACTCAAACAAGGATTTTGCCTGCAATGTAGAGCAGAGTTATCCCACGGTAGTTTGAGCAGTCAGACTTTTCCCCCTAGTTTATGTACAAAGTAATGATGGCTGCATCTCAGAGGTCTTGTGGAAATTTTCATTGTTCCTTGCAGCATGCAAAGAACTCATGAAGTTTGATGTGTAATACTGGGACTTCACTCTTTCATATCTCTGGTGGGATACCATCTTTTCCTGTAGCCTTTCGAGTCTTCAGCTGTTCTATGGCATTTGATGGCTGTAGTGGAATGCAATCAGTATCTGCCTCCTGGTTTGTTTGGCTAGTGCTGAAGAGGGTGTGGAAGTGCTTTGACTAGCGGTTTAGTATAGATTCCCTGCCAGTGAGTAGCTCTTGGTCATCGGCACTCTGTAAGGGGCACTGTATATTTGGAAGGAAAGACCATACATTGCTTTCAATGCCTCACTGAACCCATTGTTGACATCAGTGTCAGAATACAGCAGGGTTTTGTCTGCAAGCTTTGTTCACCATTCATTTTTCATGCCTTGCAGCCGGCAGTGGAGGAAGCTGCAGATAAGGTGGAAAGCTGCTTTCTTCTGTGGAAAGGATGGTTGAGTGAATTGGTCTTGGTGCACTTTGGCAAACAGTTCTTGGATTTTTTGGTTGTTTTCATCAAACCAGTCTTTGTTTTTCTTCGTGGTGAAATTGAAGATTTCTTCTGAGATTTGCGGAATGGCAGCCTTGGTGTGATTCCACATCTCTTCATGTGATTGATCTGGAAAATTAGGTGCAGACTGTCTTGAAAATCTGCCTTTCAACGGATCTGTAACATTTTTGTCACACTCCACTTTCGTCATCTGCAGCGAAACTTACTTCAGTAACTCGCGCGATGTTTTCCACTCGTTCCGAATTTAACTTAAGTTTTCTGTCCAGAAATTTCTTTTTAATCTCGCTGCCGTCTTCAAGCCTTTCTATCTGGATGAACGAAAACCTGCACAAAACACAAATATTTCCAAGAAAATACGTTTTTATTGGTGTTATGATTTTCACCGAGGGGGTTTCCATTTTCTATTGTCTTTCGATATCTCTCGGTTTCTTTCTATCGGACACGATATCTGCAAAATACTGTTACTGGTTTGCCAGTCGCGTTTTGATTGGTCAATGCAAAGGTCGCCTGGACATGACCCCGTATTGAGTTAGTTTAGATGTTAGTGTCGTAGTACGTAACAGCTGATTTTAATTAGATTGAAGGTAAAAGACATAGAAACCATTTTTCACTGTTCAGTCTCAGTTACCCTGACTTTTGACCAACTATATCCCAAATCAATATATGCCACCATTGTCTCAAATGCAAATCATTTATGTAAATCATTTCTCCTTCTGTCCCTATGACCCTGACCATTGACCCCAATATGAATATCTTAAATGCCAGCCATTAATGATCTTTATTTCAAATTCAGAATGTTTAGTTGAGAGTGTTTTACATGAACTATTTGTTACATAGTGTGCATGTCATGTACCTTTAACACTACTCCTGTAGTGCCTGTGTATTGGAGTGAGACTCAGTCAAAATATGAATGAGCATCTATCTGGCTCACACATTAAGCAAAATTTTTAAAGGCAACAGATGATAAACTTCATAAAGAAGTTAGAAAATGGAGAATATATAAATTGTTGGTGGTTTTAGTTTTTAAATTTTAACCATGGCCTTTACCTGGCCAAGCCAACAATAGAGCACATGAATAGAACATTTTACATTTTGTTAATGTTTCTCAATCATAGAAAACTAAAATTATCAATATCACTTTTTTGTAGCTTTTCCTGATGTACATGCATTTATTTTCACTTTGAATATTAGCATTTGGCCATTATGGTTTTGCACCATAAAATTTAGTAAACACAAAATGGCTAAGCAGCCCAGTCTCTCTGGTACCATGATTTATTTTTTTGTTTTTTTATGGTTTAACGCCATTTTTAAGCACAAAATAGGCAATACATGGCGGCCAGTATTAATAGTAGAGGAAGAACCCAGAAAACCCCGGAAAGAACCACTGACCCACAAGAAGCTACTGGCCAGTTTCTCACATACCAATATTGGCAGAATCAGAAACTCGAACCCACGCAGACAGAGTTGAGATGGCAGTGATCCGTAATGGACAGTACTTTAAATGACTCTGCCACTCAGGGGCCCCTTGGTACCATGGTAAATTGTTCCTTCAAGAAAAGCAAAATAAAGATAAGTTTGACTACTAATTTGTCAGGGAGACAGCTCCTAAGATATGAAGTATTGAAAGTTAATTCTTTTTATTACACAGTTCCTGGGATGTGCCGATGCACGTTTCCTGGTTCTGTTGCTTTGGAGATAGTTCAAGGGGACATCACCAAGGAGACAACAGATGCTATTGTCAACAGTGTTCTGTCAGACTTGGATCTTACTAAAGGTAATTATTATGCTTATACTTCATCCAATGTCGAATATTGCAGCTTTTCTATCAATCATCATTTAACTCCTTGCAATTTGCTAATTGCAATTTTAAAAGAACTTAAAAAACAGAACTTGATGAATTTAGTAATATATGCAGTAAAACATAGATTTATTTCATTTCCATGAAAATATTTGTTTCATTGTTCATTGTTTCTTTCACAGAACAGAGGTATATTTAAAAAAGACTAGACTTTAACACATTTTTGTCCCAGACTTTGAACCAACTATACAATTTCAGCAAGATCTTTTATTGACTGAAGGCAAAATTGCTCTATGACTGAATTTCAGGTCTTAAATCTGACAACTTCACAATGATAACGACAGTGGAATGAAATTCATAGTTATTTTTAACCTGTGAAATTCACTGTAATCAGGGTTCCAGCAGTCATGAAAATCCTGGTAAAGTTTGTCAATAGCAGAAAGGAATTTCAAGGGCCTTGAAAAGTTTTGAAATTTTCAGAAGTCAATCAAAGTTTTGGACAAATCATGGAATTTGTTTTTTTTTGCATTGTCTGGCTGCATTTTGGATCTGTTAGAGTAGGTTTGGACTGTTCCCCAGTAGCTTTATTTGGACTATGTCTTGGGATCTTACTACTATTAGAAATTACTGTACTCTTCATGCTCAAAAGGAAAGCATGTAAATTTGATTGCTTTGTGTAGAAATTAACAAAACATCTCATTGGAGCATACCCACAGCTAGCAAAAACAAATTTAAATTTTTGTGTTGGGTAAGCATTAGCTGTCATAAAAGTATGGATTATGTGCTCTTGAAACTGGTATAATGGTCTTGGAAATGTTTAGGAAAAGGCATCAAATTACATTTGTTAAAGTTTGCAGGAACCCTGTCTCCTCAAAACCTCTTACACTATAACCAGATTTCCGTAATCAAAAATCTTGCATTTACAGCTGACTACGTCATGCAATGACTGATTTTTCTGACATAGAAGCAAGTTTAGGGTTTCTCACCTTGAAATGTTTTGTTCTCATTTTGATGCCAAATGATGTCATGTAAACATTTCTCCAACAGTGGTCCCCTTTTTATGTAAGCCCCAAACAATTTATCTTTTTCTTTAATGGATTTATACATGGCATTATTTTGTTTTTCATCATTTACTTAAGGAGCTTTGATGAATTCGGACAGAAATCATTATTTCTGCTAAAGAGATTGAGTTTGATTTGAGACTTTTTGCTATTTTGGCTTTTAACAGAATGCTTTATCCTTTCTTCCATTCAGACATTGGTCATGACATATACAGTTTTCATCTTAGATTAAAAATGCTTCATATGCATGGAGTTCATTTCCTAGCTTTATTTATTTTGTTTATTTTTTTGGACATGATCAAGCAGTGATTAAGATTATGATTCTTTTGTCTTGTTAAATGAATGCAGTGGAATATTTTGCGATGAAATGACATTTATTTGCTCAAGTAATTGTCATTCAACATTGTTATGAAGATCTAGATGGCATTACAGAATTAGAAAAAAAATCTTAAATTAGAAGATATGGTTGTAGTATGCTGCATTTCCTTTTCGATTTTTGTCATCAGCCAAATTTTCATTCATCAGTCTGTCCAACAGTTATCAGCTTTTAATTAGTAGTTTTTTTTATCTGTACATGAAGCAACAGTATCTCTTGTTTGTATCTGTTAATCATCATCAGAGTTTGCTTGCAAATGCATTTGGGGTAGAGAAGAAACTCAAACAGAATTCAATATTTGAGGGGTAATTGTTTAAAATTGTGGTGGTTATGCGGGAAGTTTGGATCTGGCTTATCTCCAGCTTGAATAAATTGCATGGTATTCAAGTTTACCATGTGACAATAAGGACATATATATTAAGGTCATAGGACATTATTGACTAAATGTTATGCAGGTGATCTTGGCAGATGATTCAATAGGAGATTTCTTAGAAATGTCAAAGGTCAAGGTAATGTGGTTTAATTCTTAAAGGGGACAAAAACCCGGACCTGCATAATTTTATTGTAAATAGAAGGATATTTAGAAGTTTGTGTATTTAATCTATCCCAACTATTTGTTTATTTGCATCTTATGTATTTGCACTTCAATTTTATATAAGAATACTGTCCTGTTTTGCGAAATCACACGGAAATATCCTTTTGCGAATTTGTTAGCTCCCTTCCAAATACACAGGATGTGACGTCATTTGAGACGATTAACGTATACAAGTCATATTCAGTTTGTGCAGCGAAGTGCAAGTAGAAACAAGATGGTTCAATACGCAGCTCTAAATTGTGTGAATCAAATATACAAGTTAAGTGTCTCTAAATATGTCTTGCAAATTAATCTTTTAGGAAGAAAAACAAAAATAAGGAACATAATGAATACTTTATTTTTCTTTTATACCACCGCTGGGCAGCTCCCGAATTGCACAGAGAACCCATATGAAAGGGTTCCTTAAACAATTTAGGAAAATCTTTAAAAGGACTAATAAATTAAAAAAGACTCGAGTATGGAGAAGTACAATTTAAATTTTAAAAAATGTATGGATCCCCACTTGAGCACGGTCGAACTCATTGTGAAATAAATAGACAATGCGATGAACGACACGTAAAAAATGCAAGCCGTAAAAACAAAAGTTTCTTTTTTTCCCTAAACAAAGATAGTATACTACTTCTTTCAAAATTAAAAATCAAATAAATGAATATTAAAAAAATTGTGAAAAAAATCTTATATATCACATACATATAGCACCGACATCAATATCATACATGGAGTACTGGTGACCTCTAGCCATGCTCGACAAAATGAACTAGGGAAAGAATTTTGAGATTAGATGAATAAAATCTACTCGAATGATCAACACTATAGAAACACTAAGGATACAATACCCCATCACAGTTTAACTACATAAACAGAAATTTTAGAAAGGTGAGAAAAAAAATATTAAAAAACACCAAAATACATATCGGGAGTAACATACCAACGCATGAAAATTTTCTTCCTTTGTTTTCAAAAATGGGAGCAGGGATCTGTCTGGTGCCCGCCACCCCCCCCCCTCCACCTCCCCACCCCCCCAAAAAAAGATGTGTAAATAACAGAAGTTCCAGACAGAAGATTGTTTTTTTTCCCCTCACATTTCTAAAGGAATCTAAAAGGCGAGCTGTATGAGCAATCAAATTAAAGAGAGATGGCTTTATGCTAACTCAACACACCACTCACTTTGTGCCAGAGACATTTCGAGCTTGAATGTTTCTCTAAAGACCCAAGAGCAGCGCCATTGTCAGAATGTGACGAGTCCTGTTTATCTTTATCCCACGAATTTATCCTGTAAGGTTGGATGTTAATATAATATTCTACTTCGGGAATGTTGTTGTTGTTGTTGTAGGGTTAAACGCCATTTTTTTCAGCACACGATAGGCTATACATGGCGGCCAGTATATATTGGTAGAGGAAGAACCCGGGAAACCCCCCAGAAAGAACCAATGACCCACGAGGAGCTACTGGCAATTGATTTTACATAATGTATTATGTAGAAAGATATGACACAATAACGCATGACCGATTGAATAATGACTTTGTTTACCAATTCAAATTTCAACCTCAATTGAATTATCATTTCGTACATCCGCTTGTGCAGTTGGAGATATGTATATAAGTGGATGCGACACTCAAATGTATAAATCCAGCTGTCCAAATAAAGATGGTTTCACCATCTAAAGCATAGAGAAGTGTTCTGATTTTAAGTCATGGATGCGGTGTAGTAAGCTACAAATGAATGATGATAAGCTGAATCCATTCGCCCAAAATTTACAAAAAAAATTAAAATCAGCGAATTTTCCATTAAATTTAAATAAACACTTAGAAATCTACGTTATTTTTAATCTCTCTCTCTCTCTCTCTCTCTCTCTCTCTCTCTCTCTCTCTCTCTCTCTCTCTGTGCCTAACGAATTAATCTTTTAGGAAGAAAAGAAAACTTGGAACATATAGAATACTTTCTTCTTCTTCTAGTACACCGCTGGGCATGTCCCGCACTGCACAAAGAACCCATATGAAAGGGTACCTTAAACAAAGTACTAATAAATAAGTAAGTAAATAAACAAATAAATAAATAAATAAATAAATAAAATCTGGAGAAGTACAATTTATTTTTTTTGATAAAAAAATGTATGGACCTCCACTTGAGCACAGTCAAATTCAATATGAAATAAATAGACAATGCGAAGAACGACACGGAAAAAATACAAGTTATAAAACAATCAGTTTCTTTCCCTCCCTCCCTCCCCCCCCCAAACAAAGATAGTACACCGTACTTCGTTTAAAACTAAAAATAAAAAAAATGTATATATTTTTTTTTTTTTTTTTTTTAAAAATATATATCAAATGTCTATAGCACCAACATAAATAGCGTACAGGTTATCTCTTGCCAAGGTCGACAAAATGAACTGGGGAATGAATTTTGAGATTATATGAATAAAACCTACTCGGATGATCAACACAGGAAACACTAAAGATACAATACCCCTCAAATTTTAACTACATATACGGAAATTTTAGAAAGAGGAGAAAAAATATATATTTAAAAAAAACACCAAACTACATATCGGGAGGAACAAACCAACGCATGAAAACTTTGTTCCTTTGTTTAAGAAAATGGGGGCTGGGATCTGTATGGTGCCTGCCACCCCCCCACCCCCCAAAAACCCCCAAAAAACCCAGATGTGTGAATAATATAAGCTCCAGACAGAAGATTAGTTTATTCCCATTCCCAAAGGACCCTAAAAGGAGAGCTGTATGGGCGATCAAATTAAAGAGAGAAGGCTTTATGGTAACTCAACACATCAGGTTGTGCCAGAGACATTTCGAGTTTGAATGTTTCTCAAAAGACCCAAGAGCAGCGCCATTTTTGTCAAAATCTGACAAGTCCTGCTCATCTTTGTCCCACGAATCTATCATTTAAGGTTGGATGTTAATGGTATATTCTACTTCGGTAATATTATTGTTGTTGTTGTTGTTGTTGTAGGGTTTAACGTCATTTTTTCCAGAACACGATAGGCTATAAATGGCGGCTAGTATTAATGATGGAGGAAGAACCCGAGAAAACCCCCCGGAAAACACACCGACCCACGAGAAGCTACTGGCACGCTTTCTCACATACCCCATAGGCCGAATCTGAGACTCGAACACGCGTAGACAGAGGTGAGATATCAGTGATCCGTAATTGAGAGCGCTTTAGACAACTCGGCCACTTGGGCTATCTGGCTGATTCTCCAAACTTCTGATTCGGACCATGTGAAATATTTTTCAGTTTTGTACAGGATTTAAACGTGAAATTTAAAATTGTTGTTAAAAATGATTTTCTCATTATGTCCGAACCCAAGTACGTCGAGCAGTTCAAATATGTATTTAAGGTAACAAAATCCCGTTAGTACGCTTGATCATGGTGTAGTTATATATAATGAAATGACGTAAACATTATTTTTTTGCATCGGCAATTTAGTAGTGAAATATTTCTTAAACTTCTTTTTCAACTTTAAATAGTTTGCTTTATTAAGAACTAATAAAATTACGAAAACACTAACAAATAAGGAGAAATATACTAAACGATGTTGAACTCAGTTTCGACAGTATTTCCCGAGTATGCGTCAATGCTGTTTTTTTTTAATCGAGTTCAAGTATCATTCATTATTTGGATGGAGCTCTTTCATATTTAAAACTTCACATCATGTTCTTTTTTCCCCAATTAAAATATATCAAATAATTTTGAAGAGCAGAGCAAAAGGGACAGATGTCTCGTCTGTTTCGTTAAGTACAGAAGCTGAGTTGATCAAATGGAAAACTTTAAAAGTTACAAATTTTTTAATTTTATTAAGTTATTAGGTTAAAGAAAGACAACAATAAATAAAACCTTAACAACCATGTGGCGACATCTCACAATTATTATATAGGATCCTTCTACCTGTTCTCTATGGGACGAGTTCTCCAGAATTCATTATCAACAATGCCGGTGTTACAGTGTCTCAAATGACGTCACTTCCGATATTTGTGAGGGGAGGGAAGCGTGTTGTTTTATTCAAGACGGATCGGGATATATGATCGGTTTTTCACACATTTCTTCGTAACGAGTAAGAATGAAATGTTCAAATTTTCAGAAAGTGACCAATATACATATAGCAAATAATATAACAAATTTGAGCGAATTTCATTTTTGCATGTTTGTCCCCTTTAAGGTGTTTGCCTACATTGTTGATTCCATTCAGAAAGTTGCTATATTTTCTGTTTTCCTGTATAGATTGTTGTAAAATTTTGTTTGTTCTGCAAAATAAGTAGCTAAAGGCAATTTAAAATTTCATAATAATGACCAAGACAGTGGAGACATCTTTTGCTGGTAAGGCAATAAATATCTGGTTAAATGTCACAGTTCTATGCTGTTTTTCAGGTCAGGTATCAAAAGCCATTCTTACAGCTGGAGGAGATTCCATACAACAGGAATGTCTGCGTAAAGGTAAGATACTAAGTCCACTTTTCATAGCACCAGTAGATGCATAATGTAATCAAAATAATTTTGAAATATGGTTTTAATAATTCCTGTAGCCAAAGTCCACAGTTATTGTCCACATGTCACTGGCTCTACTCATCTTCAGTGCTGCATAATATTTTTGTAGAAATTAAAAGCTCATTATTGGTAATATTTATTTCCTATATATATTTTTAAGGCACCAACTCTATAGAGTGTTTGAAGTCCAATAAATATCTGCCCTTTGCATAATTATCCAACTATAAATCTACGCAGCTGTCAGTTTTATTTGGGGGGGGGGGGGGCACACAGTACTGGAGACAGCTGTTAAGTCTTTTGAAAATGAAAGTCATTCTATCTGTTCTTGGAGAAAGTACATACAAGCAAATCCAATTCAGATAATATCAGTCTACCTTCTCAGACATACCGCTCTGGTGGCCTAGTGATTAGAGCGTCTGCTGCAGTAATGGGAGTTTGTGGGTTCAATCCCTGGCAGATTCATACCAAAGACTTACAAAAATGGTACAAACAGCTGCCTCGCTTGATGCTCAGCATTAAGAGGTTAGTGTTAGGACTGATCGGGCTGGTGTCAGGATAATGTGACTGGATAGGACATCATGCTACATGTCTGCAGCATGATGCCCCAGTGCTAGACATCACTATAAACTGCCTCACTGTAGACATCTTAGCAATATGACTGAAAATTGTTAATGCTACATTTAAAATCCTAATCAAACAAACAAACAAACTACCTTATCAGGCAAGGTGGGATTAAATTTGCCCAAATTCTTCACTTTTGTTGCTCAATTGTTGTGCCCAATACCATATATACAAATAAGTCCTACAAATCTTTGGCAGGCACAGCATCCTGACAATTTAGTTATAAAGGAGATTGCAACTTTCTCAAATGGAGTGGTCACTGTGGTAATTTATATTGCTGATAGAGGGATTGGGGGAGTAGCAGAAATAATTTTCTTAATGTAAGTGTATTTACAGAAAAATATAACTTACGAAAATAATTAATTTGTTATTCAAAGACAGTAAATCAGAGGGCTGTCATAGATGTGTTTGTACAGAAAAATAATTCATTTGTTATTCAAAGACAGTAAATCAGAGAGCTGTCATAGATGTGTTAGTACAGAAAAATAATTCATTTGTTATTCAAAGACAGTAAATCAGAGAGCTGTCATAGATGTATTAGTACATATCATTTTCATGTATTGGTAGATGATAGTAGGAGAGCAACAAATGGCCGATTTTTGCATTACACAAGCTGTTGTGCTTTTTAATATGCTTATATTTGTATTGATTAATATTGATAAAACAAAACATTGCAGTCTGTTTTCAATATTTACTGTGCACAAAATGTATGATTCATTTGCCTCATTGACTTATAGTTCAAACATTTGTTGCTTTGAAGATTTTTATTTCTTCATTTGGTTTTGGATACAAAAATATTTTGCCTGTTTTGGGACTTTAAAACATTGTTTTTTACATCCAAAAACTACTGGTAAATAGGTTACATATCTAAATGTGTATGCCCTAAACAGCGGATACATTGGTAGTCTGTCTTTCCTACAGAAGCTTCATAAGTGTACATGTAAATCATCTTATTTTGCTGAAACCATGGTATATTTATATATAAGCAAAATAAAGGATCTTAAGTTTGTTCAAAGTTGAAACATTCACAATTACATTTGTGCTTTTTGATGTTTTGCAGTTGGTGACTTAAAGACCAATGGATTTGCAATCACTAGGGCTGGATTATTGAAGTGCAGACGAATAATACACATGGTGGCCCAGGACATGAGAGAAGACTGGGAAGCTATGATTAAACAAGTTCTTTGTCAAGCTGAAAAGTTACGTTTTCAGTCTGTCTCCTTTCCAGCCCTTGGTACAGGTACAACAACATCAATTTCATTAAGTCACTCTTCTTTATGAAAATGAGGGTTGTTTGGCTAACATTGTTACTTTATGAAACCTAAGTTTTTGTTTTTGTGTGTAGCCAACTTTGCATGTGCAGATGAGAGTCTGGCTTAACACTGCCAGAATGCTTGGCCAGAAGGTTTTGTGGAAATTGTTCTGGCTACTGATACATAACAGCCAGGTGGTCTTCCAGAAATTATTATGGCAGGAATTTTTGGTTACTGAAAACCCAAAACATTTGCCACAAGCCATTTTTGGCTAACATTATGGGTGTATAAGCTATTATCGTAGATGGGATGCAATCTAAGTCCACTAATATGGGAATCGATATACAAACACAAGTTGCCTGATTGTTAAGCTTGAATTTCAATTTATTTAATTTGTTTAATTTATTGCTGCTGTTTGTACAGTTTTCTCGGCATGCAAAATCTTACCTTGCTGACATTTACATTGCCAAACATGTATTGTGCTCCAACAAAGAACATTTTCATATATTTCATTGTATTATGAGGAAGTGGCCTAAATTGCTAAAATAATCAGTCTTGAATATTTTACACACATTCACACACACACACATGCAAACTGTAATGTGGCAGTTGCAGAATAGATTCTCAGTATTTTTCAGGATAATCAATTTATAATAATGACATGGGTGTCTTACTTATACACTAAATATATGCTATAATACCAAAACAATTTGAATGTCAATTTTGCAAGAAAATGGGTGTAAGTTTCCCACGTAGGAACATAGATACTTAACAGTAAACAAGTCCTGTGACTAATAAAAGAATATGTGATGAAGGTTGCAAGCACTTATTTATCTTTTCTTATTTTTTCATAATGTAGCGTGTGCAAATAATTAAAAGATAATGACAGAGACAATGGGTACTTCCAGTGTCAAGTTTTCAAACAGCTAGGGGTGTAGCTTTAACCTTGTGTTAGATATACTAAGAACTTGTTTCAGGTTTCACGGAGAACATCTAAACTCTTGCTTAAGTCAAAGGAAATAAGAAATAAATACAAATTCATAAATTGTCTGAAGCAGTTTTCATTATTGTTACTTGAAACAGTCTTTCATAAATGAATACAAAATAGTTTACATTATAGTTTCTTTGATAAAATTAAAGTTTGTTTGAATGAAACCTTACAGTACCATGATGTACTGATGTACAGTTTCTTTTATAATAGCACTTGATTACATTAGCTGTTACATATTGTCTGTTTTTCAATGAAACTATTCATTTCCATTCAGAATAGTTGTACATAAAGTAAATAAAGAAGTTTTAGTAGATATATGACTTGGATCACAGATAAGGTGGATCTTGTCAGAGTTTGTGCTACATCCCAGTTTCCTAACATACTACACGTTTTGGTGAAATAGAAGAGTTTTAGTCATTTGAAGTAAAAACAACCAGCTCTTCTAAAACAAAACTCGTTAAAACACTATGTAACAGAACAGTTCTTAACAGGTAGTTGTACAGAACATTTTCTGTTACAAGCACTTCTTGCAATATATAGTTTTGTCTATGTTTTTATGGTGTTGATTTGGCCTCCAAAATGGCAGCTTAGAAATATTTGTATGTCTACTTTTCCTGAAAAAGGGTCATCATATTGACAAAGAAGGTTTTTCACTAAATCACCTTATGTATCTGGTTGTTAAGCTGATCTCCAACATGGCATTGTAAAGGCAGTAACAAAAATCATGTTGCAACTTCTTATGAATGAACAGTGACTTTATCAGGGGATTTTTGCTAAAACATTTCTTGTAATACGTAATTGGCTTTGAAGGAATGTAGCGTGTATTTCACCACCAGCATGTCTATGTTTTCATGAAGGATTTGAAAATCAGACATTTACATGACCATGGGTGACTGATTGGCTGCATGTTTTTTTTTTAAAGTTCTGTTTTGAGCCTATGAAGACAATGACTTTTATACATACAAACAAATATATTAATATAACAGCATATAAGAAAACATTGCCAGTGAACTAACCAATGAAATGCACAATAAGTTAAAAATTAAACAAACATTAAATTAAAATTATGAATGCACTAACATGGATTACTAAGGTTTTTTGTTTTTTTAAACAGTATTCATTCTAGAGAACATTTTCATGTGTGATATATAATAACCACTCTGGGAGTCTAAATGATCAGAGTGTCTGCTTCAGTCACAGGTTCCAACACTGGCTGTGTCATATTAAATACTTATACAAATCCAAGTAGCAGGTATCTCACTTGGCATTCAGCATTAAAAGCTTAGTTTTAGGACTGCTTGGCTTGTTTTCAGGATAATGTGACTGGTTGAGACATGATGTTACATGTCTGCGCAATGTTGCACTAGTGCTGGACATCACTATAAACCGGCACACTGTGGACATGATAGCGATATGACTGAAAAATTGTTAAAGCTACAAATTTAAAATCGAATCCAACACAAACACACATAATGATTTATAATAATATAAAATGTGTTTATTGTGTTGATTGTAGATTGTGACAGTGTCAAATTCATTTATTGTGTTAATTATAGATTGTGACTAACAGTGTTAAATTTGTTTATTGTGTTAATTGTAGATTGTGACTGAGTGTCAGATTTGTTTATTGTGTTAATTGTCGATAGTGACTGGCAGTGTCAGATTTGTTTATTGTGTTAATTGTAGATTGTGACTGACAGTGTCAGATTTGTTAATTGTGCTGATTGCAGATTGTAACAATACAATGTGTGAATCCTTCTTGGTATTTGAAAATATCTATAAGTAAACAAATCGGCTGATTTGCACTAGCTGATCAGGAAATAGATCAGGAGCCTTTAGAAGAAACCCATGCCATCCTTTCACAAATGCTCTTGTCCTTGTTGGATCATGTGATGTTTATATCAATATTATATTCTACTTAACCTTGAAACTTGTGAATGAAATATAGTACTACATATGACTTATCTTTAAGGTACAGGCTACAAAATCATAGGATATTAACATTAGAAGTGTCATTTACTATAAAAAAAAAACTTACAAGAATGTTCGCAATGAAAATAGTACACATAATATAGATTAAGTGATTAATATTTATTTGTTGTGAATGTTCTTATGTATAAGAAGTGACCTTATTCCCACCAAAAGATATTGGCAATTTACTTCTAGAATAACAATATACTTTCCAAATCTATCAAATATTTTAATAATGTGAACAATTATCATGTGTCAACAGCATCTGGGTTATTTTTGGTCAAATTCCAACTTAATTCTATATCTGCTACTTGCATTTGAATGTATATAAAACAAATTTGTCAGAAAAACTTTTACATTTTTGCAAATACATCATTATTAGATTGTGGTGATTAAATTCAGTCATTTTCCAAGGGAAAGAAATTCTTTTAACCAAAATCAGCAGTTTGGGTTTATAATCAACCTATTTTTCTTCAATCCCATGTTAATGTAAGAATCTGTTTATAGTAGATTTAAATAAGCTTATTTTTATTAATTCAACCTATCCATAGTTACGAAGTATGTAATATTTTCAGGTGGTAAAGGCTTGTCACCAGAGAAGATTGCACAAGCCATGTACTCTGCATGTGAAGAATTTGCCAAATCACGACCAAACAATCTGAAGCAGATTCGAGTGGTCCTGTTCCAAGACACAATGCTGACAACATTTGTTCAAGCAATCAAAGTCCACAGCTCTGGTCAGAGTGAATCCAAAAGTATGTCATATGTACACCCCACCATAATAGTTGCAGGGTAGAAGGTGTTTAGTATAACATACTCTCTGAGAAACATATACATTGTCTCAGAAGTTTGCATAAATTGTATAACTTTTTCATTTTATATTTTAGAGATAAAAAATTTGAATTGTCAGGCATTTTTGACTGAAGAGAAATTTCATAGTTCATCTATGGTTGCATAATTTTTAAAGGTATACTGACAAAAAGTTCATAGAATGTATTTGCTATTTCAGCATGCTAATCAATATTATGACATTTCTGGTTAAATTGTTGGATTTTAGATGACCTTGTACATAGTTTGTTCAAAGCTTTCCACACTTAATTCTTATTGCAGTTATTTCTCTAAATCTCTATGGTAATTAGACTTTCTGATGATTGTGTTCCTTAATGTATCCTTGTTTTCTAATGTAATTACTGACTAATAGATATGAAATAATCATGTAATAACCAATCAGGTTGAAAGTCCATTTATACTCTGTGTATTTTAAAGGTACGTGTTTATCTACAACTTGAATCAAAAGCATTAGCCTTATCATCAAACATACATAAGTGGTCTCCAAGACCCATCCTAGAAATGTGTTATTCCATATTTGTATAGATATGATCAATTAAAGTTTATTTGATTGGTCAGTTTCTTATGTTGTTTGGTCTGCTAATTGGATTAGACATAAACATGTCTGTGAAATTCAGCCAATTTTGTTAATCAGATTATTCATGAGATCCCTGTTGAAGTCGTCTATGCAGAGCTTCTGTTATTTCAAATTTGTGTGTCTCTGATGTATCAAAACCCCATCTTATGATCCCCAATGGATGCATAAAAATTGCATTTTTGATTAAAGTGTTAAATCATGATTGGGTGTCAATGAACAAGCTGTTTAAATATCAACCATGTCAGTTTCATTGGATTTGATCCTATTCCTCTGTCCATTGTATAATTTAAAAAAAAACAATGCAATAAGCACTAAGTAAAGCAAGTACTGGAATGTCTCAAGCGTGTTCAAGCAGTATCCATAACCAGTTCTAAATGTACTGACTGGTACTTAGCTTATGAACGGGATACTATGGTCTGTTCCAGTGCAAACAATAAAACTATTTAAATTTATTTCATTTTTAGCATAATTATCAAGTATCATTATAAAAACATGTTTGTTGATTTTGTTTTGCACAACATTTCTTTTCCATTATACTTCTATTCCTGCAAGCAGGAGTAACACTGCACACGAGTTTTCAGGCTCATTACCAAAGAGGGAAGTTGCTGTCAGAGAAAAAGTAAATCCACTGTTTTTTATGAGCTCAGAGGAATGCTGTAGTGTGAAGAACATCCTCATTTGCTGTCCTATTTCAAATGCCAGGGATCTTAAAGAATACTTGCTGAAAGTAGCATTTAATACAATTTAAATTGTCTCTCACTTTATGGAAATTTATTATAAATAGAATATACTTAGAACACAAACATAAACTCATATACATGTATTATTTATGAGTACAACAAATACATTAAAACAGAGTCTAATATAAAATCAATATCACACTGAGTCTTGATTTTTAGACCAAGTCTCTCTCGGACAGAAACACAACTTGTATAATAAGATCATTAAAGTGGGGCCCATCAACATATTGTAAAGACCCCATACAATCCTCATGACTCCTTAAAATATCACACAAGACTATTATTTTTGGTCATCAACCATTTTATTTAGTTGCTTTCAAAAAGATCATTTTATTGGCCATGATAGAAAAGGATCTATAGACAAAGCCTACAAGGAATGGCTGTTTATTTGACTGCTTTATCAAGATTCTTGATGCCTCTGTTTCACCTGATTCTAATTCATTTGTCCTTTCAACTGTAAAACCCTTTCTTACTTAAACAGCAACACCTCCACCCCTAGAACCTCTACCATGTATATTTTATGTACCATAAACACCAATTAACAAGTCATTTGCTTCAGTGTAATTTAACATTGTTTCTCTTAAACATTATTGCCTTTGAAAATGTTAATTTTTTTTGGTCTAACTTTTTATTCATACCTTGATTGTTTATATGCCCAATGTATAGACCAATTCCATTTAATTCCTAAATCTAGTATATCATTAAAGAAACACTTGGGGAGGATCAAGTAAGGTGGTTAGTTCCACCATGATGGTATTAAATTTTTGAAGCATGCATGACTAGTCTCATAAATCATTCACAAACACTAATGTTCTTTTACACTCAAAATATCCATCATAGTTGCCAGTCTGAGAGATAAAGTGTTTAATTGAGGTCCCAGAGGAAAACGTATGGGCGTTATTATCCAGTAGAGTGCCAAAGATTTGTCTTGAAGCAACAGAAAATTATGTCTAACAAACAGGGCACTATCTTCATAGACATGTTATTAGAATGCAATTTTTGCCAAGTGTTCATATTCCAAACAGTCATGGATTTGAAATTTCCCAGTATGCCTGCATAAATCTAAGCCTTGTACAGGTTCAAAATAATTAAAAGACCTCCCTAGCTTCCCTAGTTTTCTATAAGTGCTGCCCATGTCATATAATTGATTAATTTATTAGCCTTTGAGTATTGAGACATGTTCATTTATTGTATGCAGAAAATGTTAAAGTCCCTTTTTTAAAATGCATGGTTCTTTCCTCTAACCCATGTTTGCTCACCATTAAAGCCAGATTTTGCAACAGATGTAAAACAATTATAAGTTTACTTGAAATGCTGATTGTGTTCCCCTTTGTTCCATTTTGAACTAGAAAGTATTTCTCTCATATCCTATATTGAGAAATATTAGCACTTTGGTACATTAACCAAGAAAAGATTGCATTTTCCAAAAATAAGCAGTCTGTTTTAGTAGTAAATAAAATACAAGATTCTGCCATTATCTTGAATAATGAACATATGCCACACATTAAATACTTTTCAAGATTTACAGAGGTAACAATGACAGAGTTGAGTGAACTCTTGGAATGATTGATCTAAATAGATATTCTGTCTTCTGTATCACTATATTTCTGGGTTTTGCTATAGTTTCAGTTGCTACATTTAATAGCAGTTATTCTGTAGTTTAAACATCCAATACCTATCAGGGTGTTCTTGAAAGTTTTGCAACATTTCACCTGAAAAATGAAAATATGACAGAGTTCTTCATTGAAAATTTACATATAGCTTCTTGGGGCTTTATGAATTTGGGAAGAATAATATTATCATCTTAATGGTTTTGTTTTTAGTAATCACAATGACACAAAAACTTGTACCCAATTAAAAAGGGAATTCAAAGCAAGCAATGTGTTCACTCTTTGCATTGCAAATTTGGCTTTCACAATGAGCAAAGAAGAAACTTTGAAGAATTTATTTTAAAAAAAATCAAAATAATTGCTTTGAGCTTTGCCAATTTAATATCATAGTGTCTGTAGTGCTCCCTAAACAATATTTAAAGGGAGGTAACAACTTCTGAGTAATAGTTTTCTTTTAGGATTGGCTGAGTTATGTCCCATTTTATACCGCACTGGCCTTTTAACATCAAAATGGTAGCAAGAACAAATGATTGAACTAGTGTCTATTATTAGCACAGGAAACAACTGTTACATGTAGGAGAAATAGACAACTTTCAAAGAGTTGAATCCCTATTGCACATACATTCTTGACTAAATACAACCAGAACAAGTTTTGCCCATAATCTGAAATCCAAAGTCATAAGACCTGAATAATATAAACGGCCATTTACAGGCAGTGATTGCTACATATAAGTAAATTTTATTCTCTGACAAGTATCAGGTTTCATGTATCACATAATACAGTCACATGTCTGGTCATTTGGGTCACTAAATTATTGGCAGAATAGGAGACTTAGTGTTCAAGAGAGGGATAACCAGTTATTTTCGTTACAATTTTAACCCTATGCAAACTCTAGAATGCCACCTTATCTCTAACAAAAATACAAAATCATTTCAACAAAAAAATGCTCATCTAAATTGAAACATTTAATAATTTATTTAAGTTACATGTATTTAGGACAATGTTGATATTCATTAATTGGAATATGATGGTCTGTATTTTTTTGTAAAGTTAAGTTCATATATTTGATACTGTCCTAGATAGTGTTGTTTGAAACCATCCATGTGATTTAAATAATTTGACTTAAAAATCATTTTCATTTATTTTCTAATCCCAGCAGTTGGAAGAATACTCATAACAAGAGAGAAAATGAGCAGTTTGGTGTTGAGTATAACCACAGATTCAAAGTCAAATGCCCAGTCAGCAATCAGAGATATTGAGAGCTTTGTGGAAAGTGAAATCATGGAGAAAGAAATTAATTCTCCCAAGGAAATAATCTCCAAACTGCTTGATAGACAGGTAGGTGTCTTCTTGTGTATTGTTACCCATGGGAAAATGAAATGTGTATTTGTGTGACATTTTACACCTTTAATAAGGACACTCAGCTGCCTCCTAGAAGAAACAAAAATATTGTTGCTACACGATCTTTTATTTTGCTAGAAATTATGCCTATCCCAGATGTAAAAGAAAACAACAATAGCCGTTGAAATTAAAAGGCATCAATTCAAAAGGCTACCATTAAAATTTAATCTAATATTCTGGTCCACATATATATTAAAGTTAACCATATTAAACTATTATAAAAGGTGGAGAGAATTAAAAATATCACATTTAGTAGGATAGTCCAGAAACCTGTTCATAAGATTATAACAATATTATGATGCCCTATCTAAGGGTAGACAGATTTCTGCAGTTATAATTAGTAAATGTGAAATCACTCAGCTTCACTGTATTTATTTACACTTGGGTATATTGCTGAAGTCAGTACGTTTGCAATTCAATTCTGACCTGCATAATAATTTCTAAGATTACTTTCATAATTAAAGTAATTTACAAAAGAACAGTAAAATAAATATTTTGTGACAGCTGTTATATGATGGACATATATTTTATAATTATAAATTGACTTGGTCAGTACGTTTATATACTGAATGACTTTCTTGCTTAATAATGAGATGATCATGCATCTAAACTGCCGAGTTTCTAAACACTCTAGAAGCCATATTTTGATCAGATTTGGATGTAGGCATGTATCATCATAATCACTGATGAGTCACATTATGAGTGACATCATAACAACGAGTTAAATTTGATCAGATTGATATGTAAGCATGTTTCTTCAAGTACGTTACCGGATCATAATACCATATGAGAGCTCATATGACTTTGTAAATGCAGCCCTCCCAGATAAAATGTTTTAGCTAAAAAGATCAAAGTTATTTGCCTTCCTTGGTGGCAGTTAGAGTGATATACCCTTTCTTGTAGGTTTGGTGGCAAATTTTGTGAAATCAGTTACTACTTCCACTGGTGCTAAGTAGTATGCTTTATATAGACAGAGAGGCCTCACAAAATCTACATATATTAAACAATTTGGAGGATTTTTTTATACCTTGAAACAAGCTGGTGGAGTTTCATCTTTAAAGGGAAGTTAACTCAATCAATATTTTGCAAAGATTTCTGTTCTTTCTTTCATCAGCAACAAAGCCGTCATCCACTTGGGAATCTTTGGTGTTCCCACACATTGCTACAGCCATATTAATAAATGCAAGTCTGGTGCATGATATAGAAAATTCATTCAGTTTTGGTGTATAATTTCTGCTACATCCAAATACATATAAGTATGTTTTCCAAATTATCTAGTCTTAGCATCCACTTTACGGATTTTACCTGTGCAGAATGTAATTGGGACATCTGACAGGTAACATTGTATTACAATGGATGTTGTAGTGTACACATTGTAAGTATCAATAATGATGCTTCTGTGCTTTTTTATATGTAGGTATGGTGTGTTCAGTAGAAACCGTATAACTTAGGCCATGGTTGGATACATACAGCTTGTGGGACAAGGATATCAGCTTTCTCACAGTGGTTTAAACTATATAATTGATGTGGAATGAGATAGAGAGCAACAGCAGCATCAAGTACCATCTCACAATCCAAGTTATGGACCAGCTACATGGATCAATATGGACAACATGGATCAATATCCCCATACTTTCTCAACCTCAAGAACTGGAGAACATCATTCCAACCAAGATGTCCTTGTTCCTTTATGACCTAACTTGGCACATTCCTCCAATTATATTGGGCTATGACCATGGTCAATAATACAGTATTAGTCACCAGAGAAACAAATTTTGTCCAGTTCCACAACTTGCATGGATCTGTTTGGTGCATTGTACATATGATACCTAGCTTAGTGCTACAGTACACAAGAACCCAGTTACACATTAGTCTTACCTACATGGAGCTGTACTTTCTGAGAATAACAAACAGTTTATAACTGGCACTCTCATGGATTAATCTAACATATATAGTGCTGCTAGGCACTTCCTGCAGACAATGTCCAGTTTTGCTGGCACTCTTATGGACAACTTATCTAACCTGCATAATGCCACTTGGAACTTGCTGCATACAATGCAGTTTAAACAGGATCAATCAAATTTACATTGTGCCATTGGACAATAAAGGTATCCAAACAATGAAAACTGGCTCTTAAGTTCTTTAATTGTTATGATATTGTACTTTGATGCGTGAAGACTCAGCTTGTAGTGATAATGTTTTCTACCGCTCCTGTCTAGAGTTCTCTTCCCATTCTGCTACTTTATCTGGTCTTCGGATAAGATCATTACTAAGGAATTATCTACTTTCATTTAGTTCTATAATGGGACAGGTACTGAAATTATTGGCTGCTTACAATGTCATTTACAATTTCCAGGCATCCATTTATGCATTTTCTTGCAGATACCTTTATTCAAGTTGTATCTGGCAGTTATACAGGCTCCATGCATGTTTTCTATTTGGATATCCAGCAGTTGACTCGATGTTGGATCCAGTATCTATGGCAATCTCCCACCCTGAATCTCACAGTCATGTATGATAACCTGTTCATAGAATGGCTCATTTATTAAACATAGAGGCCAAGCCTTACTAAACTCTGATTGGATGTCAATTCACCCATGGTTTACATAATTAGCAGACATTGCCCCCTCCCCAGCAGTCTGTCAAGGGTGGAATTACGACCCCCACTTGATATTCCTTTGATGCCAACACAGGAAATTCATCACTTACCTGTGAACCATGTTACGTCCATGTTTTTTAAACTAGTTTTGCCAAAATAAGGCGCCATTCACGAGTTCCTATTGCCATGCTACATAACTGGCTCAGGTTCAAACACTTATCATATTCAGTGGTGGAGAAGTTGCTCAAGCTGTTTACGTATGTACTTTAATAAATTACCAGATTTTTCCTGTAAAATATGTTGATCGATAATACTTACCCAATCCTAATACACATACTCCAAGCCCACTGGGAGGTTCATAATTGTAGAGAGCGTGCTTTCCACACCAGTAGTAACTAAAGAATTCCCAGGATTTGGTGTCTATTTTAGTATCAGTGGGGGATTAATCTATCTAACTGCCACCAAGTTGTGCAGATAAATTGTAGCTTTGGAGGGCTGGATTTTCAAGGTTGTAGCAGCAGTTCTTCTAAGGTAATATGATTGGTTAAGTATTATTAAAACAAAATCTTTTTAGCAGAAATTGATGAGCAGTAGCCATGCATAATAATGAAATGATTTTGATCATATTGGTGTGTATCATTTTATCATCAAACTTTAGTTAAATTTGACTGTAAGCAATATCAATGCATATTATGGATGTGATCTTGTCTCTGATTGGCTGGGCTAGTTACTGCTGATTAGGCTTTACTGCTGATTAAATTTTTAATTGATTTGGTATATGAATTTGTATTATAAAAATCTTTGATAGGTTAGATTATTACTTATAGAATTATATTGTTTTCTTATCGCTCTTGTTGAATGTTATGAGATTCAGTTTTAGTACTTTAATTTTGAAGCTATGTAATCCACATGGTACAGGGCATGAAATTACGTACAGTTTTTATTCCTGGAAAGCAAGGAAAGTAACCTAAGATAAGAACTATTTGAAATTACGATATGGGGTTATTCCCTTGCAATGGAATGGTATAGCTAAGAGTGTGGAAGTATGATTCATTTTGAAAGGCAAATATGGAAATTCAGGAATGGATGAGTCATCTGTGCAACAAGGAAAGCTGATCAAATCTAAATTGTACAACTTCGTGTTGTTAAGAGCTTAAAGTTACAATGATCAGCAGCATTTGCGTGCAGTTTATACTTTTCATATACAGCAAAGATATAAAAATTTCATTATTCTGTGTAATGTGAATGACATCCAACAGTATAACAACATTACACTGCATCAAAGAACATACAGAAAAGGCATTTATTAATGTTCAGAAAAGTTATACAACAGTCATTGAAATTGATTGTACCAACTCTAATTTTGCTAGTTGCAGTTCTAATATGCCAGTAAATTTTGGTAACTGAAAAAAATGAATTAGTTCCATGCTAGTGATGTTTTGTATCAAAATGTATGAAAAGTGTTAATAGACTGTTGAAAACAACTTGATGTTTGCTTTTTAAAATATTGCAATAGTCAAAATTCTGTTAGTACTAAAAATGTTGATATCAAATGCTGAAAAAACTCTTCGATTTTGTTTGAACAATAGTACCTGCCAGATACGAAAGAGTGCAAAGATGAACGCTAACATTTGCATCACCTTCAAACCCTCCAGTGAACTATTGAGGCTGCAGAGTCAGCAACTTCAGTTACCAGTCCAGATGCTTCAAAGAAAATATATCTTTTATTTTCTTTTATTCAAAGTTGAATGTCCAGGGAATTTGTATAGGCTTATATCAATACATAACCTATTCTCAATATAACAAAGGCACATTTTTTTCATAATGCATGTTGAACATGCATGGTACTGCAAAACACACTTTTTGAGTTAGTTCCCCTTAACCCTCCATCTCTAATATTATAATTACAGAAAACTGCAACAAGGTTTGGTTTTGATGATAAACTCCTTAAGATTTTCTTTTTTAAAGAAGAACACAATTTTGCAGAATTTCTTGTGAATGTATGCACACACTGTATATCATTGTCTTACAGTAATTATGTTGGTCATGTTTTTTTTTTTACTGCATATTCTCTCACATCATTAATCAGATAGCACGTTGCCGCATTATATATATTTCAAATAAATTAGTAAAATTTCAGATAAAAAAGATGGAACTCATGGGCCAGGGAAAAGCTATGGTATCAGTAAACCAGAGGAAAAGTATCATTTTGGTGTCTGGAGCTCCCAAAGAGGTGATAGACACCAATGATAAAGTAATGAAATACCTGCACAACATTCAGTTAGACAAGCTGAAGGAAACCCAAGAGAAACTAAAAAAGCAGCAAGAAATGAGTGAGTTAACTTTTAAACAAGATTTTGTATGACAACATTTTTCAAGAACTTTGTGAAAAAGGTTTGGTTCATGTGTAATCAGTGTTTTTCTTCTAGTTTTGCCTATTGATAATCTTCACTGATTTAAGAGCTTTCTTCCTCTCTATCAGCTATCAGCCATATTTTAGGTCAGACTGCCTATTTTATGGTAAGGAAAACTGGAAGGTTTTCTTTCTCCTTTAATATAAGTAAAAATGGATGCATACACACAGATTTTATGAATTTGAAGTTACATTTATAAGCCAGTACATGTAAGGGTATCGAATTTATTGTTTTAAAAAGATGTGTTGAACTTGACTGTTTGGAAATCAGAATCATGAATAGCTCTAGCTGTTTTTTTTTCTGTTTCAAATTTCAGTTATCATTCTTGATTTTCTATATCACTATTACCCCCGATAGAACAACAGTATTCTAGGTGTTGCATGAAATGTGCATTGTAAAATATCTTTGTTCTTGAGGGAGATGAGATTTTATTGTGTTAATGAGATAAAGGAGGGAATATTATTTTTAAGTACCTTGTATTTTCCAAGATATTGTTTACCATGATGCCAGGTAGGGTTTCATTTTCAGACTGATGTGTAGCCATTCCTTTTATCATTACTTTCATTATCATTGTTCTCAGCTTTTACTCTAGATCGACTATCAGTGATCATAGTTTTTGATTTGGCTGCATTTATCTTCATATCATTGTCCTCACACAAGACATTAACTCCAACCAAATATTGATTTAATTGAGTGCCAGTTAATCAAATGTAATGTCATGTCAGCTGAGAACATGGAGGTAGTGCTGATTGTGATATGGTAAATGATGGACTTACAGCAGAAAGAATATTTGTCTAAGAATACCTGCCTTAATCAATTTCTTATCTGAAAGTTTATTTAAAATTGAATTTTGTTGTCTGCCTTCAATATATGATTGAAATTGTGTTAAACATTTTTGGTTAACTACGTTTTCTGCCAGGATTTGTGATTATTAAGGTCAAAATCCTGTGAGGTTAAGAAACACTGTACTAAATTTTGGTCAGCCAGAGACGGCTATTATCTAGCCATGGCTACTCAGGGAATGAGGCTATTCATAGGGAAATGAAAACATGTGAACAAATTAAAAAGTTTAACAAACATCTCTGCAAGATAACACATCTTCAATTAGCTTGATGGCCAGATATCTATGGTTTCAAAAGATTGGGATTTTAATTTGCATTTTATACAGCCATTGGTAGCGACTATGAGCAAAGAGGAAACTTTCACAGTGTGCTAAACATGCTCACACCGCTCTGGTGGCCTAAATGTTAGAACATCTGCCTTGGAAGTGGGAGATCATGGGTTCGAACTCTGGCTGAGTCTTGCCAAAGACTTACAAAAATGATACCAACAGCTGCCTTGCTAGGTGTTTAGCATTAAGAGGTTAGTTTTAGGACTGGTTGACCTGGTGTCAGGATAATGTGACTGGGTGGGACATCATTCTATATGTCCACTGCATGATGCCCAAGTTATAGACATCACTTTAAACTGCCACACTGGAGACATTGTAGCAATATGACTGAAAACGTTTTAAAGCTTTGCTAAAAGTCACACACACACACACACACACACACACACACACACACACACACATTAACATGCTTAGTCTTTTTGGACAATGTAGCAATCCATTAGATTCCCTTGTTTTTAATTAAGTTTGGTGCTGACCTCTTTTGATGAAAGGTTCTTTGTTTTCATTGAAGATTATAGTCAATATCTTTCAGCTGATGCCACTAAAACACTTGTCTGTTCAATAGTACTTTCAAGACTCTACTACTTTAACTAAATTCTGTCTGGTTTGTCTCGATATCTTCTCCAGAAACTTGAAAAAGTTCAAAACACTGATGCTTGGATCATCCTTAGAGTACACCTCCACGCTGCTCTGTACCCTACACTGGCTATCCATTCGATCCAGAATCAAACACAGAATTTGTTCTCTCTGCTACATTTTGCTGACAGTCTCCAGTCCAACATACATATCTGACCTCACCCATGTGTACACACCAGCAAGATACTTATGCTCCTCTTATGACAATCATGTACTCATTATTCCTACTTTGAAAAAAAAGTCAGATGTACAATGAAATTTTGCATACCATGGCCCAGCAACATGGAATGAATTGCCCATTGAAATTAGATACAAAAACACAGTGTTCCCTTTCAATAGTGCTCTTAAAACTCCTTTTTTTTGACTGCAAGAATAAATTTAAAGACCTAATAATGTTTCCTACCTTAAATATTTTCAGCATTTTTTGTTTTTTAAACTCCATAGGTTTTTGTTATTTGTAATCATATCATTATATATGTTGTAAACTGCTTAGAGCTTCTAAAGAATAGGTATTATAAAAAGTCATTATAATTATTATTATTATTATTATTATTATTATTATTATTATAGTTGCCTTTCTTTGATGAAGGGTGCATGTATTTCTGTGTGAAAAATACTCGCAGCATCAACAAGACATCTATGCTGTGTTCATAGATTTCAATAAGGCCTTTGACAGAGTGTGGTATGAGGCATTGTGGGCCACTATGAAGAAGTACAACTTGGGTAAAAATTTGACCGATACCATCAAGCAGCTGTATGCCAAGCCTATCAGTGCTGTAATTCTCAAGGTTCTTTGGGGAACGTGCTCCAGACAGCAGTTGGAGTACATCAAGGCTGTCTCATTTGTGATGCTACAGAACCATCCTTGGCATCTCTTACATGAAGAAGTGCATAACACCATCAGGTATAAGGTAATGAAGACCTTCTCACCACCGTCAAAAAGAGAAAGCTGAAATGGTAAGGCCATGTCACTAGAGCCAACAGTCTATCCACAACAGTACTGCATTGAAATGTCCAGGGTGGCAGAAGGAAGGGAAGAAAGAGGAAAAAGTGGAGTGAAAACATCACAGAATGGACCAGGAAAAGATTTGTGGACACATATGTATTGGCACATGATCAAGACAAGTGGAGGGAACTGGTCAGATGTTCAGCAGCACAGTGCCTCGACCATACTAGGTCAAGTTGATCAATTGCAATTTGTCCCACTAGCATGACAATTGAATAAGCCAACAAATAGATCTGTGTCTTTTCTATATTTTTATATTTTGTTTTTATTTCTGGGAGCAGAATGATACTACCGTGCATGCCGGTGTCAGAAATTTAAAAACGTCAACAGACGATGGAATACACAGGTGTTCTTTTCTGACATGGATTACGACAGAAATTTTTGGGCCCCTGAGTGGCTAAGTGGTCTAAAGCGCTCTCCGTTACAGATCACTGCCATCTCACCTTTGTCTTTTTGGGTTCGAGTCTAAGGTTTGGCTAATGTTTTTTCTTCTATATTGATATTAGACCAAATGTACTTTTTTAAAGCTGTGCCAGCTTTGCTATATTTTTCTTATCATTTGAAATTCCCCATTCTGTATTACTAAATAGGGTTCTATGTAACTTGTATAAAATAGTTTTTTTGTGCCTTTCAGACTGAGAAGCCATAAACTTGAATTTACTTTTTCACTGATATGTTTAGTCCATGATAGGTTATTATCTACCAAAACAACAAAGTCCATAATTAAAGACCATTTGCAAATTTGTATCCTTCAATTATATCAGACATAGTTCATCATCATCTAGATTTGGTCTTTTTTGCCATGTTGAGATCAGTAATATTATGGTTTTACCATTATTTACTCTTATGCCATTGCATGTGCACCAGTTGTCCAGTGTGTTTAGGGCATTGAGTAAAGAAATTTCGAGTTCATGCTTTGTGTTTTGGATGTCTGACAATATTGTGTCATCTGCATAGAGATTTGTAGATAAAATTTAGTCCCTTTGTAAAAAGTGGTTGGTCAATAATAAATGATTTTAAATAGTAATGGATCTAGAATTGAGCATTGTAGTGCTATTCTGATCACAGCACAAAGACTTTCTCATTCACATCCTTTACCTCAGACAATAAATATCAGCAACACCAACATTAAATTCTCACAGTCAGTTCGAAACCTAGGTGTTATTTTAGACAGTACTCTCGCATTGCACTAATGTCATGAACATATGCAAGGCTGCATATCTTGAACTGAGACACATCAGTTCCATTTGCAAATATCTTTCAGTTGATGCCACTAAAACACTTGTGTGTTCATTAGTACTTTTAAGATTGGACTATTGTAACTCAATTCTGTCTGGTTCGTCACAATATATACTCCATAAACTTCAAAAAGTTCAAAACACAGCTGCTCGGATCATTTTAGAATACACTGGCTATCCATTCGATACAGAATCAAACACAACATTTGTTCTCTGTGGTATGTTTCAATGACAGACTCCAGTCCAACATACCTATCCGGCCTCACCCACGTGTATACACCAGCAAGATACTTGCGCTCCTTTTCTGACAATCCTCTGACAAACCACTATGGTCCCTTTTAAGAGTGCTCTTAAAACTCACCTTTTTCGACTGCAGGAACAAACTTAGATATCAAATAATTTTTTGGTATCTTATATGTTTTCAGCATGTTATTACAGTGGGACCCCGCTATAACACGGTAGTTGGGAGCCATAGAATCCGACCGGGATATGAACCGAACTGTGTTATAAGCAGCCATGTACAATACCAACACATTTTTGGATTTAATTGCGGGTCGGGTGGGGTGGGGTACATAAAGACGGGTGCGAAAATGCATGGGTACAATTACCATTTTTGATCAATATATATTAAATGAGAAAAACATTTGCTGTGGTAACAGAAATTGCAGATTTAATATATTACTTTATTCAGAGAACCATTCATAGGTACATACACGTGTCTAATTTATATATACATGTATAATCTATTGCATGAAAAGAGTATCAACACTGTGTATTCACCAGCGAATCTTGTAACATACACTGAATCCATAATACAAATATTTCCATCAAAAATATCCACACAAGGATGTAAACTATTCAATAATTTTGTCACAGATCATTATGTGACTGAATTCAATGAAAATAAAATAAAAAAAATTACGTAACAGGTGTACGTAATGAATGATGAAATAGTACATGTCCGTAGATTAAATAATGGAAGCTAAAGTGTATTCTTATAAGAACTACATGTACATCTCAAGTTCTTTCTGTCTCTGAATTCAGTCATTGTAAATTTCAGCACATTTTCCCACCCAAGCTGCTAGTCAAAGTCCTTTGAACTTGCCGCCCAGCTATTGCGTCATGTTCTTTTGATGTACTCCAATACAGCAGGCAGAACTGGCTGTATTTTGACCACTGAATTAGGTCACTGTTTAGCTCGGCAGTTCACTTTGATGATAATTGATTGATTTATACATTCTGGTGAGAATCTTTTATCAACCCCCGCATTGGCTATTGCTTAGTTGTGTATGATATTAAGAGAACATATATTGGAGATTATTAGAGCAACGATTGTATTCAGAATGCATTCAAGACAAGCACAAAGTAGACATGATGGCTTCATTACTCAGGAATCAGTAATTATAATATTGACACTTATGAGCTGTAATTTTTCAACAATAAACAAATATGAAAGTTCTCAGTAGGCCCAGCAATTGGTTCGTATTTCCGACGTTTATTTTGGCACAAAACTAGAAGAAATTTGATAATACATTTTCTACACGTTCTTTTTCGCACTGTTTAGACGAATATGAGAATGATAATTAAACTCTTGACTTTTTTTTCATACTTAAAAATAATTTTTTTTTTTTTTTTTTGGTCTTTGAGAAAAATACCTGTAATAAATTACCCGAAATTTTGGGAGCCATGCCACGACCGGGTTATATCCGAATTCAGGTTATAGCGGGGCGGGTTATAGCGGGGTCCCACTGTATGTCTTCCATTTTCATGGTTTTTGTTATTTGTTTTTCTGTTGTGTAGTCATATCATTATAGATGTTGTAAAGCGCTTAGAGCTTCTAATGATTAGGCATTATACAAAGTGCTGAAAAATGGCATTAAACCCTACAACAACAACAACAATTCTATTCAGTGTATTAACTGTAAGCAAATTGGGTGGATTTTGTTGCTTAATTTTCTTGAAATTAAATAGGAGCTTGAGTACTAAGGTAGGGCAGAAACAGATGTTGATGATGACTATGATACAAATGTCAAGAGAATCTGATGGGTTGTCAAAAGATTTAATTGCTCACAGAGACTGACAAAGTCAGATTTACCCAGTGACATTACCTGAAATTTTAGCTCTTTTATACAGAGATTACAAAATCATAGTATTAACTAAGGATAGGCGTTATTTGGCAAAGACACAAAAATGGAGACATGAACAAAAGTCACAGAGATGTCAAAAAAACAATAGACAATGTTCCTTGCCTTCCTCAAGCCCAGTTCTTGAAATCTGAACATTATAAATTATATCAAGTGTTTAAACATCGTAGAGTATATATAATTCATATTTCTAATGAATTTATAGTTAAAATAAAAAGTATCAAGCTCCTCAGATGTTTACATTAATAATAATCTGAATATTTAATCCACAGTTATATATACAAGTTTAGCTATGTATTATGTTGTTTACAGAATAAATGTCACAAGTCATTTACACTGAAATTGATTTTGGACAAGGTCAAGTACAAAATACAAATACAGTCATTAAGATAAGCCAACAAATAATAGAAATTGAATAAACATAACAATTCAGCCAGATTTGTCAGAAAGCAGCCAGGCATAAAGAGCTTCCAATTTTTTACAATGGATATTGATTGGTTATAAAGTAATTAACTGGCATTTAGTAAATGCACAACCTTTATGCATTTTCTCCTCTAATACAATATCGACATAAAAATAATTGTTTAACATTGATTGAGACTGAATTCATTTGCTTAGTATTTATCGTTTGGTCAATTGTAGCAGTTATTTTCCTGCCTTCAAAAGTTGGTTGATTGTAGCTAGGTCCAGTACCATACTAGGCATAGATAGGCGACAAGTAGATCTCAGTGTTTTTTTTCTCTCTGACATTTCTAGTAGCACAGTAATGCTGCCTTCCATGCATGCATCAGAATGTTTTTTTAAAAAGGCCAACAGACGATGTATACACAGGTGTTCTGTTATGGACTGACAGGGATTACTACAGAAATATCAGTTTTCTGAAGAATTTAGTTCTGAGTGAAAAGAAGAGAAATTTACTTACCATTCACATAAAGAGGCGAGTCAAAATAAATATTTGTATTATTATCATGCAGCCAATAGTATGAACTCTAATTCGTCTGAAAGATCCAGTATGAGATAGTGCCTTACGTGGTTAATCTCCACTACCATGGCATACAGTACTCAGGCCATCAATCAGAATTAGCAGATTATGATTTAATAATGCACAGTTAAGATAGTTTGTCATTATGAAACCAAAAAATTGTTTATCTAACAATAGGTACATTTTACTGCATTTTATATCAAGTTTGCGGCTTCCTTTCATGCTGCCTCTGAATTTTTTCACTCAAAACCATAGGTTGTATATACAAGTTTAAACAGTCAATAATGTCGGGAGTAAAAAGTGCTAGATGGTATATTTTGTCACCAGTAAGGAATATAAACAGCAGTTTAGGATGAGTGCTCATTTAATTTGAAGGTGACTTGGGCCTCCCAGCAACTTGGACTCCAATGGCAAATGATGAAAATTTGAAATGTGTTAGCCTGAATCCAAATGACCAGGAATACATACGTGTGTCCCAGATGTTTCTTGCTTCAGCAAGAGGTGCTGGCCAGCAGGCTGCAAGGATGGCATTTGCTATGAATTATGGGATTCCTGGGCTGACTGTGATCAAGGTAATATTTAGAAAATTACTTTATCTCATAGTAATTTCAATGAAACAAGGAAAATTCTCTATTTTTGATCCATCCTACAATCTCATTAACAAAACTAGTCTGCAGTTTTCAGTTGAATGCCATGGTATTTGGGTAATTTTATGCTAATCACCTGGTAATACAAAAATCAGCAAAATAAATTGATCATGCAGTTTTATGATGTTTAGCCCTGTATGTCTTGTATCTTTATGCACTGTGTAGCACTATCTCTTGTGCAGTCATGCAGTTTGAGATTGAGTGCCATGAAATTTGGTAAAATTTGTCATTGCCTAAAGATGCACATCTCAACGAATCATTTTGCTCCTTTAATATTTTTTAAAGGCATTTTTTTTACTTGCAGCTGAATGGGCGGTATAACTGAGTCTTGAAAAGACAGCTAATCTCATATATTTGAATTGATTACCTTTAACTTTGTAAATAATATGGTCATCATGTTGACATGTCATTTTGATTCTATAACTTTTATTAAAGCTTTTGCCCATTTTGTCTTATAGCATAATGCAGTTCATTATATAGTTAATCTTGTTAATGTGTGTGATTTAAATTTGCAATATAGCTTTTAATAATTTTAGTCAATTAAGAGTTTAACATTGTTTTTTCTGCATTTATCGTGATATAAACTGTCAGTTTTATACCACAACTAACTCAGACAAAACAATGTTACCGTAAGTTCTTATAATTGAAATTTCAATTGGTCGTTGTGTTGTTTTGTTTGCATCATTAAGAAACAAAAATCTTAATTGAGCTTAGTAATACATGTTTCGGGTTTTCTGTTATGTTGCTATTTATAGCACTTGGGGTTGTCCTGCTTGATCATAATAAGGTCATTATATTACCAGTCCTTCAACCAATGGAAGCCTATGGAATTTGAACAATGCTACCATGATTTTGATATTTTACCTTTATAGACACATGTATTGAAATTGGAAGCTTTTGAGAATCTCAACATTACATACTGAATCAACATGGAATTTTATTTTTTTTAAAAGCTTTATTACATTTAATGGAATACAACTACAGATTTACTTCGGCTTAGCCTTGTTCACTATATACATGCCACATTGTCTGTAAGATCAGTGTTTACAATCTTAGAGATTGGGTTCAAATCATGGAGATTACCATAATGACCATTTTTGTTATAAATTAAAGTACGAAGTGCACATCCTACCAAAACTAAGTAAATTAATTAACACTAATAATAGTTACTCAACTTACAAGTTTTCTTAACTGTTATTTTCACTATGATTCATACATTTCAATTTGTAAATCAACATACTATTGAACTTGCCAAGGTATTTCTTTAGTTAACAGTGTATTTTTCTTAATTCTCTTAGCATACATTTCAGCATGGCACCAAACTTATATATCCAAAGAGTTAAAGAACTGTTTTTATACAAGGAATATATTTACAATCTTGTTACTAATTCTACTGAATGGATGTTCATGCTGTATCAACATGGGGTTTTCATTTTTTTAAAAATTTTACTACATTTAATAGAATACAACTAAGGATTTACTTAGGCGTAGCCTTGTTCACTATATATATGCCACATTGTCTGTAAGATCAGTGTTCACAATCTTAGAGATTGGGTTCAAATCATGGAGATTACCATAATGACCATCTGTTTTTATACATGTCAGGTTGCTAACAATTTGGTTTTCGTGACACATTAATTAATATTGAAATATTGATGAGTAAAGCAGCGTACTTGTGTGCAATAAATGCATCAGTGTATGTCACACGCCACAATGTGATTGGTTGTTTGGTTAATAACAACATGATTGACAGATAACGATAGTTGTATACAGTTTATTGGATGTTGTTTTAACACATTAATCCCTAGAGGTTTTTACTCTTTTCGCATGAAATGTGAGTAGGAAACACATTTCGGGGACTATTTCTGAATGTATCCTAATACATTGATTTCCAAGCAATTTTTCATTAGCCCTATGCCTAGTTGTGCTAACAAAAATGTTTTCCATTGGTTAATTTGCTTGTGCATGAGCAGAAGGTGAAAACATGGATTTTTATAAAACAAATTTGATTAACGGATCCATAATTTTCATTATTATTTCATTTATTAAAATGTCCTCCATATCCTACTTTTTGCACAGGTTTACTTTATTGTGTGCGGTTAAGACTGCTCTGCCTTAGATCTGAGACCATAAAGTTTAAAATCTGGACACAAAATCAGATTCTGATCATGGGCGAAATTTGGCAGGAAAAGAAATGGATCCAACAAATTTGTTTTTTTCCCATTGTATTTAGTATTGCAACTAAAATGTCCAGATTATTTGGTATCATTGTAGAGCTAAATCTGTCTACCTTTCTATAATATCACCCACTTTAGTGTATCTTGCATGACACTACAGAGTATAGACTAATACCTCCTGCCCCTTAAACACAGTGTAGATTATTTGGTATCATTATTTGGTATTATTTGGTATCCACTGTGTAGATTATTTGGTATCATTGTAGAGCTAAATCTGTCTACCTTTCTATAATATCACCCACTTTAGTGTATCTTGCATGACACTTCAGAGCATAGACTAATACCTCCTGCCCCGTAAACACAGTGCTAGGTGTTAATGTTTTAACTGGCAATACCTATACTTGGCAGATGTTGTTTTAGCTTGAAATACCTATGGTCGGAAGATTTGTGATTTGCAGGAGTTTTGTAGCCAGTTTGCTAGATCAAAAAAAAATGGGTCCAAAATCAAAAGACTGTTGGATAGTCCAGGAGACTTGGCATGTATGTCAGTAGGTATAAGCTAGTAATGTATATTGTATTCATTTTATGCCATGTAATCAGATTAATGTACCTGTAGTTTATATGTAGTTCTTGACTAGTTTTTGTTTAGTTTCAACAGTGCAAAGAATATTTATTTAAAATTTTTTTTAATTAAGACTAGATTTTTAATCCTTTATTATAGTCATATTCAGAATTTAAATATTTTTATTCCATGATTGTAGTTTTTTTTTTATTAGCATGGACACTAATTACATATGTAGAAGAGAAGCTGAAAATATGCAGAAAACCATGGTATACCACAGATGAAGTTTTTAGGGGAAAATTTAAATTTCATAAAATTACATGCTTGTGCTACTGTCTACTTACTACATATACATGATAAAGGAACTAATATATATTAACAGAAGTCAAATGGTAGGATACTCTGGCCATATAAAATGAATATTTCATACTGACTGTGTAACTTACAGATAGAGCGAGTGCAAAACAAGTCCTTGTACCAGCAGTACAAGGCCAGGAAGAGACAACTGGAACAGCAGAACAATGGACAAGCAAATGAGAAGGAATTGTGGCATGGAACTGCTGGTACAAATATAATGAATATCAATCACAATGGATTCAACAGAAGTTATAGTGGAAGTGGTAAGTGTATTGTATGAATTGTCTCTGCAACTAACATTTACATGGACATTTATGTCCATCTGGTATTTGAGTAATAAACATAAATGTTTTTTTTTATTAAACTTGTTTCTCATGTGACAAGTAGTTCCTTCCCAACCCCTAATCCATGCCACCATTCTCTCATCAGTCAGTTACTTCTGTTTTAGTTATTAAGTTGGGATTAATCTCTTAATATTGGAAAATATTTAAAATATTCTTAGTTCTAATTCATTCAGAATGGTTTACTTATATAAAGATGGCAATACTTCAGCTTAGTGATTTCTATGTCTGAATATCATGGACTAATTGTACAGATGATAGCTGTCTTGTAATTAAAAGAATACTTCAAGATATGCTTTAAATATTTTGTTATTTAGCCAGTATCGCAGTTTTTGTCAGTTCTGTCTTTGTCATTTTTGTTGGTGCATTTATGATTTGTTTGTAATAAGTAATATCACAGGCTATAGTTTAAAAAAGTTAAGACTGAAAGTTGTAAATATTGACGCAAGCAGGCAATACATTACCCCTGCATACCTTCTTACTGGTAATGGCAGCAATTATTATTATTACATTATTTTTCTGGTGTGGCCTTTATTAAAGTATGAATTAAAAAACCATTGAGATATTGCATTTACTAAAGATTTTGGTTACCTTTTAAGTGTTTGTATAAAGTTTTGGAGATAATAATTTGAGATATATTTTGCTCGTTAAGTTAGCTTTTAAGAGTGTGTATAAAGCTTTTGGAGATAATAATTTGAGATATATTCTGCTCTTTTGGTTATAAATGAAATATAACATTTACTAAAGATTTGGATTAGCTTTTAAGCATGTGTATAAAGTTTTTGGAGATAATTTGAAATATATTTTGATTAGCTTTTAAGAGTGTGTATAAAGATTTTGGAGATAATAATTTGAGATATATTTTTCTCTTTTGGTTATCTTTTAAGTGTGTGTATAAAGTTTTTGGAGATATAAATTTGATAAATATTTTGCACTTTAAGTTAGCTTTTAAGAGTGTGTATAAAGCTTTTGGAGATAATAATTTGAAATATATTTTGCTCTCTCTTAGGTTCACATGGTATGGGAACTTACTTTGCTGTAAATGCTTCCTATTCTGTCAGCAGCTACTGTCGTGTAGATGCAAGTGGACATCGCCATATTTATCTTGCGCATGTTATGACGGGGGATAGTATAGTCCTTGGTTCAGGTACCCGTGTTCTTCCTCCCAAGAATCCAAAGAACCCACACATCACTTATGACTCTACAACTGATAATATAGCCAATCCCCAAATGTTTGTCATATTTCATGATACACAGGCCTATCCTTCATACCATATTACATTTCAATAAAAAAAATAATCAGTGTGGTTTGTTCCCCAAGCAAAATTGAAAACCTAGCTGAATTTGAAACAAAAATCTGTTTTGTCTCATAATGCCAACACATGGAGGACAAGAAAGGTATTTAATTTACATCATCATTGATGCCTCTTTTGGAGGCACCAGTCAGTCATAATGCTCTGTGTAACTTAATAATATGGCATAATGCCATGAATACACATTGACTGGTTGTGTGACATACTTTCTCTTGCTATAATTTCTATATTTTTCTTCTTAGAACAAAAATAATGTCATTATAAAATGCATTTGATTACAGACGATGTAGGCTGTCTTTTATTGTTGCAGTTTTTTAAAATACAAAATCCCCTTCATGCTAGGGACTAGAACATTTTTAAAAATTGCAGAATTGAAGCAAAATGTATTTATCCAATGAAATAGATTCAAGTCATTAGTATGTAATTAAAATTAAACACTGATTAGTTGCTTATCAAGAAATAATTACTGCACAACTAGTAATTAATTTTGTTTGTGTTTTACATTTAATGTTATCACCATGCATTTATGTTAATGTAATGCAAATTTGATTTGTGAAATCATATTCTGATTTTTCTTTTAAAGCAATGATGAGTGATTGTATTTTATTTTCATTCATTATTTCTAGATATTATAAGTCTAGCTTGGTGGGGAAAAGAGTATGTCTCATACGAACTTCAAACCAGAAATCACCGCTATCTCAGCTTATGTTGGCTGTTCTCAATAATGTAATTGGTTAAGTCTATCTATGTGTTGTTATTTAATTTGAATGTCTACAGGTTTATTGGTTAAAATATGTCAGTTCAGTGTTCCTAGTTCCACTAAAATTTGTAGCTAGAAAAACGTTCAGAATTGACCATTGAGTCAACTGCCATTTTCTACAGTAAGTTGCCATTCATACATGCTATTTGCCTGACAGCATATACAGTTACCAATGTAATATTAGATCTATGCAGTCAGTGTCAGCTAACGGTAAATATATGGAAATAAATATGGAGAATGTAGTTCCAGTAAAATTATTGTCACTTTAACCATCATAAACAAAAAATATGATACTTCACATATAAACTGTCATCCGAATGAAATTAAAGTTGTGAATCTTTATGGGTAAATTTGAGGTCAAGCTTTTTACTTAAAACGTATAGATACATGGGTCTTTCAAGTTAGCTTTATATCATGAGTGGCAACTCAGTTTTAGGTAAATGTTATACCTGATAGTATTTATCAAATAAATTTCTGCTAATGTTAATAATTGAAACAAGATTTTAAAAGTAAATTATCAAATTAATTTCTTTAATGATGTTTCAGTTGTTAATGTAAATTCTCTGGCGATATATTGAGAAAATCATTTGTAGAAAATATTAAAACCATTATACTTACACTAATATGTTAACCTAGAAGACCTTGAATAACAATAACTCTGAACTGTTATATTTTCCCGTCAGACATTATGTAAACTTGTATCACTTCATCCCTCTAAATCATCCATGTTTTCAGTACTTTCATTAATTCCAAAATACAGTGAAATAAAGTTTTATACATGTATTTTAATTAAATAGCGACATACTCAAGCTTTGTCTCTTCATGAAAAGTTTCCAGCAGCATAACATACTTCTGACATTGATGTTATGTCAGCATGTAACATTTCAAGTCTTTATTACAACAGGATATTTGCTTAATGAACTTTGAAAACTTTAAGTGCAGAAAATATGATTGCATGTTTGAAATTGGGAAATGAACTTAGAAATGATTACTCTTTTCAGTTAGTTATTAATTTTCCAATACACAATAAACTTCTTGGACCTGCGTAATATATTTTAATGCAGGTATATATCTGTTTGTAAAGACATAGTTTAAAGCATTATCAAGGTTAAATTGTAAAGACAGAGTTTAAAGCATTATTAAGGTTAAATTGTAAAGAAATAGTTTAAAGTATTATTAAGGTTAAATTGTAAAGAAATAGTTTAAAGCATTATAAAGGTTAAATTGTAAAGACATAGTTTAAAGCATTATTAAGGTTAAATTGTAGAGACAGTTTAAAGCATTATTATGGTTAAATTGTAAAGACATAGTTTAAAGCATTATTAAGGTTAAATTGTAAAGACATAGTCTAAAGCATTATTAAGGTTAAATTGTAAAGACATAGTCTAAAGCATTATTAAGGTTAAATTGTAAAGACATAGTTTAAAGCATTTTTAAAGTTAAATCAGTGTTTTGTTTTGAGTTTAACACTAGTCTTTTATGTATAAATTTTGGAAAACTGTACAATGCCCTATCATCAATTAAGAGACAGATATAGCATATTGCATATTTTCAAAATAATTAATTTCTACCTTTACATAAGTATGTTCCATGTTGATTAACTATCTTTCTCTTTTTCTGTCTGTCTGTAAAGTGTGCATGATTACTGTGATATATTGCATCATAAATTGTTGTAAGTTTCAAGATGTCACACTGCTCACTTGAATTAAGATGAAACACAATGCATGAAATGTCTGATGATTGTATATGCATGATGTGTCTCATGATGGTATATGCATGATGTTTCTCATAATGGTATATGAATGACGTGTCTCATGATGGTATATGCATGATGTGTCTCATGATAGTATATGCATGATGTGTCTCGTGATGGTTAAAACATGATGTGTCTCATGATGGAATATGCATGACATTCTCATGACGGTAGAAGCATGACATGTCTCATGATGGTATATGCATGACATGTCTCATGAAGGTAAAAGCATGAAATGACTCATGATGGTATGTGCATGATGTGTCTCCTGATGGTATATGCATGACGTGTTTCATGATGGTATATGCATGATGTGTCTTATGATGGTATATGCATGACATGTTTCATGATGGTTAAAGCTTGATGTGTCTCATGATGGCATACATCCGACTCCCTGCCAGGTTTATTAATATATGGTGGGGATGATAATTAATAATGTCAAAGATCAAGATCACTGATCATGGAAGTTTTATGATGTGGTTACATCTTCTATTTATAGATTTCACACGAACATTTAATGGGACAAATAAAATATTCCCTGCAGTGGGGTGGTCAAAAGGTCAAAAGTGGAGGGACATTTGTATGCACTTATCAAATCATCTGATAGTAAATTAAAAGTTAAGCTGTAAATGAATTACAGGAAAGACAAAACTTTAAATATTTATATTTTAAAAAAAAAAAAAATTCTTGTTTGAAGTTTTTCCCATTTTTCATGTTATTTTTAGCATACATGACGAGAAAAAAGATGATAGCTAGTTTACTGTACAATACAGCTCTACATGTTTCTCAGAACAGAAATATTCTTTACAACTGTATGATGACATACAATTTTTCATGTATATATGAGCATCTTGCTAGAAGAAATTATCAAAATTACTAGTTTTAATTGTATTCTTTCAGTACCTTCAATACGAATCTAAAATTGTTTGCTTTGCTCTTCATCTGATCCAAATAATGTCATATCTATTTCAAATAGAATTTCTGAGACATGATGGGGCTTACATGGGCTTTTGGTTTTGACAAATATTATTGAAATTGTATAAATAGTTTTTTTTTTTTAAATCATGAATATATATGATAGTTTAGTGTTTAGTATATTTGAAGCAAATATTCTTGAAATATATCTTGTGTAAATTTTGTTTCATAATTTACTTAGACTTAATGCAGATCGTTGCTTTGAGTGAACCATGTTCTTTACGAAATTTGTACTGATAGAAAATAATATTACTCTGATCCAATAGGAAAGGCATGTTGAAATTTTTGTCATTGATACTTCTTCTGGGCAGATGTATCAACCTGGGAATTTTACTAATACCATCAGTGAAAATGGCGCTGATCTAAATTTGAACATGGTTACAATGGCAGCCATCTTGAGCGTTACTCTACCTGAATAGATGGTGGGTTTCAGCAGGATTTGAGGGATGGTCATATCAACATAGAGGTCCTGTTTAAATAACTTATTTTCTTCTTGCCAAGACTAGAATAGCTCATATGATTGTGAATCGGCGTTCTTTGCATATCTTTTTAATATGCAAAATGGAAATGTTAGGGTCTGGCTGGTCTTGTGCCCTATGAGCAGTTATTACAAGAAATCAGGTAGCTCGATGTACAGTTATTACAAGAACTAAGGTAGCCCAATGTTCAGTAATTGCAAGAAATCATGCAGCCCAATGTTCAGTGATTATAAGAAATCAGTTAGCCTAATGTTTAGTGATTACAAGAAATTAGATAGCCCAATGTTCAGTTATTACCGTATTTACCGTATATATTGGGACGCAATAAATTATTAATTTTTTCCTTTCCCAAACCTATGGTAAACATTTTTTCACTTTGGTCATATGTCCCAAGACATAAGAAACATAATAAATTTGTAATGCAATTGTGCTCCCCCCTCCAAGCAAATTGCAATAAAGTAGATAAATAAAACATTTAATTGATAACAAAAACAAAGAAACTAATCTTGTGTTATCATTTATTTTCTTTTTTCAAGCTGAGCATTAAAGAATAAAATATATGTATAAAATACATATAAGTAGAATAGGCTTCCATACTGTAGCTTGTTTCATTGATGTCCAGTATCGCAAGTCATGTTGGTCATTAATGTGAACATTGAGAAACAAATTGTGTGTCCTTGTGCTCAAAGGTTTGAATATGTTATCTGACTGAAACCTTAATCCAGCTAAATTAGAATTATATAAAAGGTTTCAGACACTTTCTAATTTGTGTACCTGTTAATATGTAAACAATTATGTGATTCTGTTCAAATTTCTTCTCCCTCTGAGGATTCTCAAGTGTCCAGTATATCAAGGTCTTCCTGTAGGCATTCAAATCAGTCTAATATTGAACATTCTTATGTATCCACAACATGTGGTCATTGTACAACAGATGGGTCTTATATGTTATCGACTTCATGTGTTAATCTAAATAATTAAGGGGATGAAAAGAAATCTGTCAAGTCTAAAAACAATACATGACATACTACCATGTCTGAAAATCAATCCTCTGTTCCAAATTGTAATGTCTTTGGCTGCCTCAGAAGAGGTCTGCAAGTAATTAACCTAAATATTCAACACATCCTGCCTAAACTGAATGAAATAAAATTTATATTACAGCAAACTAGGTCAGTTAGTATTCTGGGCCTATGTGAAACCTTTCTTGGAGTAGGGTATTCTTTATGTAGACAGTATCATTAGTTATAACAGACTTGTTGGTCTAGAGAATATTGGTTTAGAGAGTATCTGGATCAAAGTAACCCTTGTCCGATCAAAGCCGCTACTCTTATGTTCAGTTTATGGGCCCCTTAGGTCAACAGCTGATTGGATTGATAGATTTGAGATGCAGATTTGAAAAGCAATTTTAAAGGAAGATTTAGAATCTATCATATTAGGTGATTTCAACATTGACTACATAAAATCTTCACCATTAGCATGGATAAGTAACTTTGAAACTTACAACATTAGTTAATTAATTAAAACCCCACCTAGAGTAACAGATAAAAGTGCTACCATCATTAATCATGTCTATACTAATAAACCCGAAAACAAAAGTGAACAAATGTGCTAGTGTATGCACTGAGTGATGTACCACTACCCAGACTGTATAACTAGACATATTCTGAAATCATCTAAAAATGGTAACTACATTGAAATACCATACAGGGATTTGAAACAGTTTGATGAGGAAATGTTCTTGAATGATTTAGTTTGCAAACCATTCCAATGAGTCTGCAATGTAGCTGATGTCAATATTGGATTAGATAAATGGTACTTGATGTTCAATACAGCTTTAGACAAGCATGCCCCAATTAAAACAAAAAGGGTTAAACACCTAATTACACCCAAGTGGATTACACCTGAGATCAATGATGCTAGGTACCTAAGAGATAATTTCCACAAGAAAAAAGACAACAAAAGTTATATAAAAGTGGAGGAGTAAAAACTAAGCACCTAATAGATAAGGGTAAATAAAACAACTATAAACAAGCTTTAGATGAAAGTAAGAGTACCAAGACATCATGGAAGCATCTAACAGAGCTGAACCAACCCAAGAACAGTTATCTTCACCTTAGACTTAAGCAAAATGAAGATAATAGCAACATCTGTACATGACATTGTGGAAATGTTCAACAATTTCTTTATAAGCATCTCCAGTAACAGTATTCAGAACAAGACTAACATCCCAATTGAACTTGATGCTCTTTTATTATTTATAACAGTTAAAATTCCTGGTGATAATTAGTTTTCAATAGCTAATGTTAGTGAAGCTGATATTTGTGATATGCTGATTAAGGTGAATATTAATACATACTCTGGATTGGATGGTATTGGTCCACAAATTCTTATAATTTTTGCATACACAAGTAATAACATAGTCACTAATGCATATCATAAACTTAAGTATAATTAGTGGTAATTTTCCAGGAACAACCAAATGTGCAAAGGTTGCATCTATCTTTAAGAAAGGAGAAAAGGAGGATCCAGGGAATTACTAACATCAATTCTACCTGTATTGTCATAGTTGAAAAGCATGTAGCCATATAGGTCTATAATTATTTTGAAATATACTCTCTATTTCATAAAGTGTAATCAGGAATTAAAAAGTACCACTCATGCCAAGCAGAAAGTAACAAATTGATTGAACATTGGCAAAAGGAAATGGATAATGGACAAATGACTGGGATTGTTTACCTTGACTTCAAGAAACCTTTGATCTTGTTGATCATGAAATTCTGCTTCAAAAGTTGAACTGTTATAGGTTTGACAATCCTTCTTTAAACTGGTTTCGTTCATATCTAAACCACAGATCTCAACAAGTGAGCATTGACAATATTAGCTCTTAAATTCAGACTCTTCATTCAGGCGTCCCTTAAGGCTCAGTTTTTTAACCCTCTCCTCTGATCTATATCAATGATCTACCATTAAATAATGAAGTACAGATTTGTTTGCAGACAATGCAACCTTTTACACATCCAGTTCTGATACTGAAGTTATCCAAGCAAGATTAAACTCGTACCATATTAGAATCCAAATAGGGGCACAACAAAATTGGATGTTACTTAATAAAGGTACATGTACAACAAAATGTATGATTTTGGGGACATCACAAAAACTAAATAAGTCAGGGAACCTGAGCTTTCGCTTGCAATAAAAAATCATCCATTAGAAAATGTCAAACATGAAAGGCTTGTTGGTATATCCATAGATAATAGTTTCTTATGGAATGACCATATGAATAAGATTTGTAAAACACTGTCATCAAAACCTGCCCTACTCAGCAGAGTCAAGAAATATTTACTTCTGGAATTGCACAATTTATATTACAAGTCATATATTCTTCCAACAATGGATTATTGTTCAGATATATGGGGAAAGTGCGAAATATAAGCTTGACATAATTTGTAAACTTCAGAAATGAATAGCACACATAATTGTAGATGCATCTATTGATCATCCCGCAAAAACATTGTTTACAGTACTCAAATGGTTCACAATATATGACAGTATATATTTTCACAAGGCAGTTCTTTATGTAAATGTCTACATGTAATTGAACCAGAATAGCTTCAAGACTTATTCAGGCATTATTTTGAAACAATAGCAGTTGAAATCAATATCACATGGAAACCTTCTAGCACCAAAACCATGAACAGAGAAATTTAGAAATAGCTTCCAATACTCTGGTACAGTTATGTGGAACAAGCTTCCACTACATGTAAAATCTGCTGAAAATATTAGAGTATTTAAGAAGAGATATCATGTGCATGCATGTGTTTCTAATAGATAATGAAATTTAGTATTTTAATAATAAACATGTTAAAATAAACTAATTATTGCTATCTTCATTCAATGTGCATTTTTATACTCTCCAATAAATAAAACATAATTATTATTATTATTATTATTATTATTATTATTATTATTATTAATTGCAAAGAGGAAAATTATCAGCAGATATCATAAAGATGCTATTCACGCATGGCATGATGTTAGGTGCAAAATGATTAAGATTGAATTATATCCAGGTCTACTGTATTACAGTATCTTGCAAATAAAAATCATCATTTGAAAACCCATTCACTTTTGTGCAAGTGACAATCTTTTTGCCAGCACAGGTTACAGAAGTATTATTACTATTTACTTGCAGACATCAGTGCTCCTTTGTATCAATTATAACTACAGATGCCAAGCACATAGAAGCACTTTTGGTAAATAAACACAACTGGAAGCAGTTCTTTGAACTTACCAAAAGGACATAAAAGACAAAGGTTATTTTTATAACAAAGCAAGCCAACCTCGAAAGCCAACTTTAGAATCTTAAGCCGGACTTTTTTAAAAGGACATAACAGTGCACAAAAAATACGTTTAAAATTAATTTATAATGTCCTAACAAATAAAGTGTCCCAACATATATGGTAAATACTGTACAAGAAATCATGTGGCCAATGGGTTACCCAAGATCTAATCAATGATCCAGTGAAGTGTTGAAATGATGTAAGCAAAAATACATTGCAAAAGATAAACTCAATAGAACAAAAATTGAAATAGGGAATAAACAGACTTTCGTGTATTCCTGATATTTCTTTTTAGATTTAGTCCCTAATAGATTTTATTTGTGGATTTTTGTTTATTATGGATGTTTATAATTTGTTTTGTCATATAGTTGGAAGATGACATGAAATGTGTAATAAGACTCTTGATGAGACTGTGTACATGCATATTCATGAATATGTTTATGTAAAATATGTCGTGTCTTGACATGACCTTAAGTTTGAATTGATTTATGAACCATGTATTCTATGTGAAAATGTGATTCTCTAACTTTGGATTCTGTTTTGAAAATACATTATGCAAGAAAGTTTTTAATCTGCTTATGACTATACTGTATAAACATGTATTGTACATGTGAATATTTTGTTAGTGTGATAATATTTGCCTTTCATACTATGATATATATATATATATATATATATATATATATATATATATATAAATATATAATATATATATATATATATATATATATATATATATATATATATATATATATATATATATATAGTGCTGATATTGTGTTTTCACATAGGACTGGAAAAGACACGTGTCTAGTTATAAAAGGCGTACAATTTCTTTTTTGTTTTATGTATGAATAAACTAGTAGTTAAATAAGGAGTTCACCAAATGACAATACTTTTAAACCATAGGACTCATTATTATCTGCATTTGCATCAACTGTGTTGCATAATTTTTTTATTATATCGTTCACGAAGGCTTTCATATTCAAAATGTTGAAAGAATTGATTACTTCTCCGGTGCTAACCATGGTTTTCTACTAAAAAGCAACTTGTTCTATTGACTAAACAGTGTTTTGAAATTTGTATACAGAAGTCCCTTTTTGAGTGGTCATATAATATTTATTTTTTACCAGTTTAGTAAATGCTGTAGATTTAAGTCTGGAACATAAAGATTAATTCATCTATTTGTTTTCCAGTGTTTTCTTACAAATGTTATTCACACCTTATTGACAGGATATTCACAATCAAGTCACCTGTCTATAATGAGATGCCAAAACTTATCTGAAGCAGGATATTGGTCTATAATGAGATGCTAAAACTTATCTGAAGCAGGATATTGGTCTATAATGAGATGCCAAAACGTATCTGAAGCAGGATATTAGTCTATATTGAGATGCCAAATCTTATCTGAAGCAGGATATTGGTCTATAATGAGATGCCAAAACTTATCTGAAGCAGGATATTGGTCCAAAACCTTCAGTGAAACCATCTATTGTTTTTACGTTCTTTTCAACATGAGTGCCCCCACCCCTCCTTTTTGGTATGCTTTGAAGAAAACCAGCATGTACTGTTTTCATGTTTTTTAAAAATATTTTCTATATTATTTATTTGAGATTTAAATAAAGACCTACGTTTGAATGACATTTTTCTTCTTAAATATTTCTGCCAAAAGAAATCACACCAAATATTTTTGGAGATCTATATTCTGCTTCATTTTTCCATTGTTCAGCATTTCTTTCCATTAGTAAACATTGAACAATTGTTTAACAACTCAGATCCTACTCAACATAAACAAGCCAAATTTGAAGGAAATCACATGGATATAAATGCTGAGTGTCATACAAATAATGCCAATTCACATTCACTGGTCACTGCTACAAAAAATGAAAATGAAGGCATTCATTTTTATGACTTCTCAGAATGTGACTACAAGGCATTGAGTAAATCTGAATGAAATTGTGCACTTGGGCATCCAACATGATCATGGCAGTATCAATCTTGAAACTCAATTTGTTACTTCTCTTGAATGGATGACCATACCCCATGGGGTTGTCACTGAAAGACTTCTGATATCTAATTGGTTTAAATGGAATTGGTACAAATCTGCAGCATCGCTGCCATCATAAGTTTATCATTATTTATCTGAAACTGAAATTAACTTTCACACTTCAAAAAATATTGGACTGATACCACCAGCAACCCTCACTCACCTTCAGAAAACAATAAAAGGTTTCCTGTTTGTTTCTCCTAAGCCATCAATAGATATAACCCACTTGCTTTCCTCATTATAGGATCACTAAATTCTGGAAAATAGTATTTTTTAAAATATGGTAAGCATTTTTCATCTTTGGATAATAAATGTAGAAAGTGATATTACTATGACTTTTTGTTGCTTTGACAAGCGCTTTTTGATAAACAATAACTGAAAAATATAACTTGTGTGAGACCAATTTGTATATGATTGTATTAGATCCACATCTATCTATACCATTGCTTTCATTCTCTCACTTTTGGGGAACTGGCTTCCATATTTCAGATGTAACCATAATATTGTGTTGTACGTGTTTTATCATTATTTAAGTTCCTCTTTCTCTCTCTTTCCATTTTCTATGCATTTCATGTTTACTGTATGAATTATGTCATCTAGTTTGTGAAAATGGCAAGTGCTGCAAAATTGGGAGGATGTTGACCATCAAGGTCATAGATAATAGGAGAGTATTGACATCAGTTTCACTTATGTTATAAGTAACTTTATTATGCTGTATGAAGCTTATTCATTGGTTTTATTAAAAACTTTTTCATTGGTTTTGTCCGAATCATCTCCCATTAGCAATAAAGCATTCTTGATTAAAACTTTTCCAATGTTTTGTCAGAATCATCTCCCATTAGCACTAAAGCATTCTTTATTAAAACAAGTTGTTAATATAAAGTGTTAAATCTGATTGGTTGATAGTTTTGATCTGTGATAAGAATTTTACTCTGACTGTATTTCTCATAGTGTAATAAATTTGGTATCAATGTTTAGGAGGTTCATTGGGGTAGGGAGGGATATTTATTGGACTAGGGGGCAAATTGTGGACAATTCACTCAGGTCATTAAATAACCTTGCATGGGCCCTTGATAGCAGCAATCAGGGTGCTCATCTGGCTTCCTAGGGAGGAATGAAATTTAATATAAATTACAAAATTAACAAGCATGCAAAAACTTCATTAATCCAAATGATGGTGACATTATTGCATAGATCAGCGGTTCTTAATCTAGCTGTGCCACCCAAATTAGGTTTGTAGCGTTATCCTTGTGATCCATCAAATGTAAGAAGAAAAAAAACACTATGGGTAAGAACTTTTTAATTATTAAGTGACCCACTTAGAACAGTATGGTGACACAGATTTTGGGGTTTGACACATAGGTTAAGAACTACTGGCATACATTTATGAACTGTACCAGTTTCAAGAAGATAAATACATTAAGGGACTGAGTGGAAAAGATGGTGTGTCCAAAGTATGCAGTAGTAACAACAGTCCTCTTTAAGGCTCAAATTTGGGATCTTGTGCCTCATAAGAGGTGTATGAAAATGAACTGGTTTCCAGGATCAATAGTTAGCATTGTTGAAGAAATATTACCCATACTCATGGTATCATATCCTTTATTCAAAAATTTTGGAAGTATTGCATGCATTCCTCTCTAAATAACTTAATAAAATAAAGTTATACATCTATGAAACAACGTAAATCAAATTTATATTTGAACATCACATGGATATGTACATATATTAGTACATGTACATGTATATGATTTATGAAATAAACAAAGGTAATACATATTTATCATATCCATAAGGTAAATTCACATGGCCATACATTTTAGAGTGAAAGTAAGCGAGGTGGGTGGTTCTTTTCACAGATAATTTTGAGTTCAATGCAGCATCAACACTGAAAAGCACACATCTCTACAGGCATCCCAGCTGATGTATGACTGCCTTAAACAACTGACAATGCTCAATCACATGCTCCAACTCAGTCATCTGATTGGTTCAAAATAATGACATATCTAAATGTAGTTAATAGCTTTTTAACATATCCTGCCTGCAATGACATCAAGTCTGGGCAGAGAAACTCTAGTAGACAACGAGGGGCCCAACAAGGGGCCAGAGAAGGATGCACTGTATATTACTTAAACTATACTTAAACAATTACAATTTAAATAATACACAATGCATAGGTTCAATAGACATTTTATTGTTCATTTAAAATAATCTTTGGCGTAACGGAGGCAAATCTTGTCACAGCACACTGTACCAGCCTAGCTCTGAATTTGTTCCATAGGAATGCCTCTGTAAGAGAGACCTGGGAGAGTTTGTAGGGTTGTGAAGAGTGTCTGATATTTGTATGTGGAGCCTCAAGGGGCTGATACGAGGTATATAGGGATACTGACAACCGAAACTCTACAAGAACTATCCTTAGGATACTATGATAACACACATCAGCAGATACTCATTACATTCACCGTAATAGACAGGTATATTCCATACATGCACCGTAGGAAGTGGGTATGAAGTATTATGGGATGGGCATAATACCTGAGTAACTTTAAGTACATGTACTGACGCAAACTGAGATTTCAAAGCTAAGTTATGAATGCATTAAGCTTGGCAATGGCCCAAACAAAGTGAAGGTTTAGAAGGGAGTGTGGGACAATGGAACACTGTGACTGTAATGAAAGCCATCAATTTAAGGCAAGCATATACAAGTACTTCAGTACAAAGTGTATACAAGTACATCAATAAGAGGTATTTTTTAACTGCCATTTTTTACATCTTGAATGAATCTCTGGCTCCAGTTCACTGACGTCTCCACTGAGAAGTCTATGATTACAGTCTAAGGATATTTGAACATGAAAAAGATAAAGCAACCATTTAAAAAAAATAATAAGTTAAAATAAAAATAAAAATGAAAGACTACAATTTTGGTTTGTCCTTCTTTAATATATTCACAAAATAATAATAATAATAATAATAATAATAGTAATAATAATAATAATAATAACAATAATCATCCATGTTCAAGTTTGATTAGTACAAATTTCAACAAACAAGCCAAAATCATAAAACCCACCTCAGTCTCCAGACATGGAACAATCTTAACACTCCTCAAAATGTGCACGATGGAAATCTTTGCTTCAACTAGTGCAAGTCTCATTTCAATACAGTTCTGTGGTCCGTATCCAAAAGAAAGAAATGACTGGATGAGCATTTACAGACCAATATCAATTCTACCTGTATTGTCAAAACTGTTTGAAAAGCATGTAGCCATTCAGGTCTATAAATTTTTTGAAACAAACTCTCTATTTCATAAAGCACAATCAGGATTTAGAAAGTACCACTCATGCCAAACAGAACTTACCAAATTAATTGATCTTTGGCTGAAGGAAATGGATAATGGGCATATGACTGGGATTGTTTTCCTTGACTTCAAGAAAGCTTTTGATCTTGTTGATCATAAAATTCTGCTGCAAAAGTTGAACTGTTACAGGTTTGACAATCCTTCTTTAAACTGGTTTAGATCATACCTAAACCAAAGGTCTCAACAAGTAAGCATTGGCAATATTAGCTCTCAAACTCGCACTATTCATTCAGGAGTCCCTCAAGGCTCAGTTTTAGGCCCTCTCCTCTTCCTTATCTATGTCAATGATCTACCATTTAATAATGAATCCACCAATACAGAATTGTTTGCAGATGATGCAACCTTGTATACATCTAGTTCTGATACTGAAGTTATCCAAACAAGATTAAACTCAGATCTTATTAGAGTCCAAAACTGGGCACAACAAAATAGGATGGTAATTAATGAAGGTAAAACAAAATGTATGATTCTGGGGACGACACAAAAGCTACACAAGTCAGGAAACCCAAAACTATCGCTTGCAATAAATAATCATCCATTAGAAAATGTCAATCATGAAAGGCTTGTAGGTGTGTCCATAGATAATAATTTATTATGGAATGACCATATTGATAAGCTTTGTAAAACACTGTCATCCAAAATTGCCCTTCTCAGTAGAATCAAGAAATATTTACCTATGGAAACTCGCAATCTATACAACAAGACGCATATTCTTCCAACAATGGATTACTGTTCTAATGCATGGGGAAACTGTGCTAAATCTGAGCTTGACAGGATTTATAAACTCCAGAAACGAGCAGCACGTGTAATTTTAGATACATCTGTTGACCATCCCTCAAAAGCATTATTTACAGAACTCAAATGGTTCACAATATATGACAGGATAGATTTTCACAAGGCAGTTCTTTTATATAAATGTCTACATGGAACTGCACCAGAGTATCTTCAGGACTTATTCAGGCCTTTTTCAACACAATACCAGTTGAGATCAATCTCACATGGAAACCTTCTAGTACCAAAACCAAGAACAGAGCAATTCAAAAAGAGTTTTCAATACTCTGGTACAGTTCTGTGGAATAAGCTTCCACTACATGTAAAATTGGCTGAAAATATTAGAGTATTTAAGAAGAAATATCAGGAACATGCATGTGTTTCTAACAGATAATGGAATTTAGTATTTTTAATACGAAACATGCTAATATAAGCACAAATTATTGCTTCTTTACACAATGTGCATTTGTTATACTTTCATTAAGAGGGCCTCAAGGGAGAATAGTCCTTGACTAATGAGTCACCCTCTATAAATAAAGCATTATTATTATTATTATTATTATTATTTGCCTAGCTTCAGGTGTAAATCTGAAAGGAACATAAGTGTTCTGTAGAAATCAGCATTTCACCAATGAATACCCATGCAATCCCCCTTAACACCAACATTCATATTTTCACCTTTAACAACTACATCCATGCATTCCCACTCATAACCTACATGCATGCATTTCCCATTAACTGTTTGCTAAACTCAAACAATGATGATGGCGATATCAGTCCAACCAGAAATGTGATGCCTATGCTATATCATACACAGTCTATACATTGACAATTTTCATTACTGTAATGTTGTACAAGAGTACTATAAGTGGTGTATTATATGCCCCCACCCCCCCTTCCCAGTGAGTTGGCTTCTTCCTTACACCTTATTTGTGCCAGCCACGAAAAAGTCTGGTCCTGGTCTGTGATGCAGGAATACTGTTATTGTGAGGAAACTTTGATTGGAGTCAATGACCTCGACCTTTGACTTTTTGATCTCAAATTGACAGACTTGTTCCATATCCAAAGTGCAAGCCATTGACAAAGTTTGGACCAGATATGCAATGTTGACTAATCTTAATTTTGCAGGAACCACTGTATTATCTTAGTCGTAATGACAATTACCTTTTGAGTCTGAAATCAATAGGCTTCTTCTTTAGCTCAAGTGCAGGACTTCTACAAATTTTTGTAACTGAAGATGGTGACGAATGAGTTATTGTGCAGAAATGTTCCTTCCTTGAGTCCTCGAACTTGACCCTAAAATCGATATGGCTCTTCCTTACCCCAAGCCATCCACAACACTTTATACTCCAGAATTCTATTTACTGTGCAAAAACATGTTCTTTTTTTTCCGTCATTGTGAACTTGAACTTTTACATTTTCACCCCAAAATCACAGAGGATATTTACTTTTCTGAAGTTCATAACAGATATATCTCACCATGTGTTACCAAAAACATGATATTTTAACAAGTGGCAAAGCCACAAATTTAAAATATGTAAGTTTTGGTACCACAAGATCAAATATATCCATTGTTAATAAGGAACAAGAAAATTATATTTCGGCTATAATCTTACTATAGAATCGAAATTTAGAAGAATAAACTCACGTCTTCGGTACAGCATGCTCCCTTTTCATAAATACACTTCACTTTCATAGTCTGGTCATATAAATATACATGACATAAGAAAGTGGTAGGATTGAACTGACCGAATCTGTAACAGTAAAATATAATTTTGTCATTTTATAAACTGTTTGACCCTATCTGGAATAAAAAAACAAGTCCGATTCAGCTGCTTGGTTGTTCTTGTCATGGAAGAGGAAAAAACTTCAGAGATACGTGAATGACATCTGGTCAAATTAATTACCCAAACAATTATTTCCATTTCTGAAATGTAAGGCAGTTTCTATTTATTTGTTCTAGCTCACAAAGGACTTTTTTGTTGTTGTTGCTGGTACAAATTGTGTAGGCACACACAATCAAGCATCACATGACATGATGGAAAATCTTTTATTGTCATATGAGAATATACAGGAATTAAAAGCAATATAAAAATGAATTTGTCAATAAGTCTTACTTAAGTATATAATAACACAGGGTTCTTCCTTTTGATAGATGCAATAATAACACAGGGTTCTTTCTTTTGATAGATGCTATATTAACACAGGGTTCTTCCTTTTGATAGATGCTATAATAACACAGGGTTCTTCATTTTGATAGATGCTATAATAACACAGGGTTCTTCCTTTTGATAGATGCAATAATAACACAGGGTTCTTCATTTTGATAGATGCTATAATAACACAGGGTTCTTCCTTTTGATAGATGCAATAATAACACAGGGTTCTTCCTTTTGATAGATGCAATCCATTTGCAATGGTTTGGTAGCTAATGACTAGTCAAATTATTATGCAGAAATAAAACTGTTGACAGACAGATAGACAGACAGTCAGGGCTTATAGCAGGCATATGACTAGAAATTACAGGATTAAAAGCAATAGTTGATACTCTAATAAGGAAACAAGGATTCCAGAAAGAAGCATGACTTGTCAATATTATCTCGGGCATAAAACAAACCCAGATTACTGTGAATTCAAAGATTTTGGGATGTTGCAAAAAATGGCATTTTATTGATATTTAAATTGGCTGAATCAGAAATGACCCTATTGTTTTCACAGAAGGATCGTTGTTTGTTGGATCTTGAAATTCATGTTTTGTACCAGCAATTAAATCCATGAAAACTGGTATCCGACCAGAAAGAGGTAATTTATTTCATTTTCAAATAACTGAAATTAAAGACACCAATTGACTGAAGTTAATGACACCAAATGACTGGAGTTAATGACACTAAATGACTGGAGCTAAAGACACCAAATGACTGAAGTTAATGACACCAAATGACTGAAGCTATAGAACATGAAATTTAGATAGGCCTTTTACTCTATTTATGAGCTGAAACTAATAATAAAAATATATACTTCAACCAGTGAGAACTGCACCCAAACTATCCATGTACTCTTTCATTGTAAATTCAAGTAGAGGTCTGTTTCTCTCATCACTTAGTCTATTTTCCCTCTGTACAGAGTTGATCACAAATGTGCTTTAATTTAAATGGGCTATAGCAACTTTATTAAATCAGTAGTGTAGATAGCTTCAAACAATCTATTTTACCAATTGAACACAAACTGTAACAATACTAAAACACTAGCTCTATACAAGCTGTTTTACCAACACATAATAAACTAAATATGGTATAACAATATTATAACAGTTACATCGGAAAGCACCATACATATAATACAGAGCAGACACCTGTCAAAATATTACAATAAAACAATCGGCATAACACAAAACCTTGCTATCTAAATAAAAATGTGTGCATGGTCAGGTTATTATATAATGTAATTAACTAAACCTGTACACATGATAAACAAAGCACTGAAACAAACCAAATGTAAAAGATACTCAATGGTTAGGATTCCTGTATTTTTTCATCTTTTTGTTGTCATAAACCAATTAAAGTAATTTATGTTTTTGGACATGACAAGTTGTTTTTTTTCCATCCTACAACATAAATAAACAGATTTTAATTTTTTTAATACATTTTACAACAAAGTACATGTATGTACAAATGCATGTATTTTCATACCTGTCAGGCATAAATTCTTCGGGATCATGGTAGTATGCAGGGTCATGGTGAATCTGGTAAATGGGATTTTGGATTCCAACATCTTTAGGAAATTTGTACCCATCTATGATGACTGTCTCAGCGGCAACTCTGCTCATTCTGCAAATATTCAAATTTCTTGTACATGTCAATCAAAATCATCATTCCATATTTACAAAACAACAAATAAGAAGAAAGCAGTGGCCTGCATGTTCCATCTCTTTTAAAAGCACTGCTGTAAAGTGTGTGGCCTTGACCCTAAAGCCACAAGGTTAAGAGATCATCTTGCCACATTAATTGTAAAACATTAAGAATTGATCTAATCAAAGAATGAGTAAAACCCATCAAGGGGTTCAGGAAATAAAAACTTAAAAGCAAGTCTTGAATCATTTTTCTGACTGACCTTGACTGCAAGATCAATGAGGCAAAATCATCACAGACTGAACTGACTTCATAATAACGAAATTTGTCATTCATATTTTCTATGTGACCTTGACCTAAAGGCAGAGGTGTAGCTATGATATTTTGCGCCCGGGGATGAACTATACAATTGGCGCCCCAGCAATCTTGTGACCGATTTATTACCATTGTTTACTTATTATAATGTAACGTTGTAAGCCTCATTTTGGCGCCCTTGTACCTTGGCGCCTGGGGACATATGTACCCCCCTACCCTCCCCTAGCTACGCCTCTGCCTAAAGGCAAAACGGGAAAGTAGGGACAGCAGAGACTGAATGGTCTTTATAATGATTGCTGCCAAGTATGAATAGAGTCTGTCATGGAGTTTAAAAAATATTAACCAATAAAAAATTTAAAAGACACCATAATGCAAATTTCTTTTGATGACTGGAATATTGAACCAAAGGCCAAAATGGCAAGCATGCATGTCACAAAATGAACTGCCTTAGCTTCATAATCACTCAAAATGAATCATGCCAAGTTTATTGTGAATCCAATATGGGTTTTATGAAGTATTAGCAAATGAAACTAGAAGAATGGAAATCAATTTACTCATAAATATACCACTGCCTTGTCTGCATCTTATCCGATGATGGAAAAGAGTTGAATGGCAAAAAAGGTACATCATTGGCAGCTCAGTCTCACGAGACCATGAGTGTCATCTGTTTCTTTGGTTTTGGAATCGTCTAATGTACAACACTTGCATTATCCATGTCAACACATGTATTATCCAGGTCAACACATACATTATCCAGGTCAACACATGCATTGTCCAGGTCAACACATGTATTATCCAGGTCAACACAAACATTATCCATGTCAAGACATGCATTGTCCAGGTCAACACATGTATTATCCAGGTCATCACATATTATCCAGGTCAACACATGCATTATTTAGGTCAACACATGTAGTATCCAGGTCAACATATTTTATCCATAATAGCACATATAATCTTAATAATCAGATCTTTTATCATCATATCCAAATAGTAATATCCATGTCAACACATGTAATATACATGTCATAACATGTAATATCTATGTAAACATATTGTCAATGTCAAAACATAATCTGAATCAGAAATGTTCAGTTTTATCTTCTTTTATCTCAACATGTAATTGACTAAAAATTCTAAAATATTTCAAAGAGAAAAGAAATTACCTTATATGAGCACTTTCTGTTGAAATGATTCTCTACTGTTATAGGTGCTGTGTACAATGCAGTTAAACTAATAACAAGGGAAGTAATCACTTGGAGCATAATTATTTCTTCACATGATTAGAATATGAGTTATTTCCCTGACTAGCTTGTTTAAAAGGCCTAATAAAATAAACATAATCTATTGTTGTTGTAGTAGGGTTCAATGCCATTTATCAGCACAAGATAGGTTATACATAGTGGCCAGTATAAATGGTGGAGGAAGAACCCAGGAAAACCCCAGAAAGAACCACTGAATTAACATAAAAATGTGAGTTAGTATAAGACAAAAAAAACAGAAGAAGAGAAAGCATCTTATAGACCTGAAGGTAGCTTGAAGGCACATTAATGTGCCTGGAGCCTCTAACTTGCTAATGTCTAAGTGGCCTGGAGTGTGATGATGTGTTATAAATGGTAAAGCCTTAAGATGCAAAGTCAATTTCTGTATGTAAACCAATCGCATTAAAAAAAGTTAATGTCCATATCATAATTAATTCCAAGAGCAGTTGGCTAACAAATCTGGGCTGAAAGAAGACTTCTGTAAACTTTTCTTTCAACAATGTTGATTGCACATGTTATGTAAAAAGTGTTTCAGTGTTTCTGTACTCTTGTGTATCTTCATTACATTTCAGCATCATTTGTTCTATAATGAATGGACTTTATGCCAAAATACTCTTTGTCAAATGTGGTACAAATTTGTTCAGCAATTTTTTAAATAAAGTATTTATGTAATTATGTATTTCTAATTTTTAGTACGGGTGGTTATATTTGATGGCGGACCAGCTTCATTGGTATAAATCTGAGAGGCTTTCAAAGGACATTGTCATATTGGCATCATTTGTATAAAACTGAATGATCTTTATACCAGCATGTTGTCTGTCAAATTTGATCCAATTATGTCATGCAGGTTTCTAAAAGCAGTTGTTTTTAACAAATTCTATATTTAGCTGTGGCAGCTATAATTGATGGTGGAGTGACATTTGTACAAAATTTTAAAGTCCTGAGTAACTAAATCTACAGGGTCATATTGCAGTGATGCCCAAAGTTGGAAAAAAATGTCTGATACTCTACAAATGCAAACAATTTTTTTTTCTTTGTAATGTACTTACTATGGCCTAATATTCAATTTATTTCAAATGGATCATTTTCTACATGTAAATAGTTTTTTTATTAGTCTATAGTAAATGTTAACCTTACTTTTACTGCTAGACTGTAATCCTGACTCTTGATTCTCCTCCTGCACCTCCTCCTCTGCATTCAGCAACAGCTGTATAGAGACAACTCGACCATTCTACACCAAACAAAGGTTAATACACATCTTAATATGGAAAGATTCAGCTTTTGTTTCTTGTATTAATCTACACTGTACATAGTCATTACCTAATTAATCTCTACCTACATTTTAGACAAGCAAAGTATTATTATTATTATTATTATTATTATTATTATTATTATTATTATTATTATAGCAGAAGAAACTAATTTATTAATATATGCATCTGAAGAACAAATAATTTGTATGTAATTTTGGTGTCTGTAATCTATTTCTAATTCCATCCAATTATATGTATGGTCAGTAACGAACATTCTATATTAATATGTGATTTAACTCTTTGTTGGTGTTAATTTCTGTCATAGGATAAAATAATTTTGAACCTCACTAAACAGAAACATTCTTATTTGGCAAAATGATTTTTCATTAATTTTAAATTTAGTTCTACAGCAACAGAAAGTTAAATCACATCTTAATATGGATTCTTTTATTAATCTATGAACTGAACTTAACCATTATCTAATAATCTCTATGCTTAATTTTGGAAAAAAGAAAGTCTCTGTATTATTATTATTATTATTATTATTATTATTATTATTATTATTATTAAAATGATAAGTCAATAAACCAATTATTCATTTGAGTATCAATATGTGCAACAATTATTATTTATACAATTTTAGTTTCTGTAATCATCTTTTCTAATCCCATAAAATTCTATATAAGGTAAGTAACAAACTATATCATTATGACAGTTTCTTATTTTTAACCTCACTTAACAGAAGCATTCTTACTGAACAAAAATATTTAATTCTGGTACTTTCATATTTAGTTCTTGATATCTTTACTTTACTGGTATCTCGTTCATAATTCATGCTTCCTGTACTGCCTAGGATGGAACAGTTTTTAAAATTTTGTTTCATTTTAAAAACAAAAAACAAATCTGACATATAAAGAAATGTTGATAAAGTAATCAAAAGAAATGGTAGTGAAAATAAACAACAGCTGTATCTGAGGTGGATGCCATTATTAAATTATTAATGTTCTCAACACTTCTCTCATTTTGGGAATTCCCATTATTGTTTAAAACTGCCATTGTAAAACCTCTGTTGAAGAAAATGACACTTAATCCTAATGATTTAAAGAACATCCTATTTCGAACCTCTCATTCATTTAAAAAATCTTTCTATTCCAAATTGTATCTCATCTGAATTCAAATCTCTCTGCTTTGGGCAAAAAAAAGACTTAACGTCCTCACCCTCCTTGACTTGACTGCGAGATTCGACACAACAGACCATGATATATTTATTCACTGTCTCCAGTATATATTTGGTATTCATGATACAGTCTTAGTCTGGTTCAAGTCCTACTTAGTCATGAGGACGCATATTTTGTCCATAAATGGAAATCAATCCAGCCCTGTTTATCTGTGTTCTGGTGTTCTAGAAGGCCATGTTCTCATCATTCAGCCACTCTCATGTGACATCAGAAATAAACATCCGGTGTCTCACCAAATGTATGCTGATGACACCCAAATATACAAATTTAGCTGTCCATCTGATGTTGAGGCTACCATCCAGGTGTAGATATTTTGATTTAAGAAATGAAGTCATGGATGACATGTAATAAGCTGCACATGAATGATCATAAAACTGAAGCTATCGTGACACGACACAAATGATTTCTCCTTTACATCCTTCACCTCAAACAATAAGTATAACAATACCAACATTAAATTTACACAGCATGAAACCTAGATGTCACTCTCAACAGTCCACTCTCATTACTCCAACATGTCAGGAATATATGCAAGACTACATATTAGAATTTGAAAAGCATCAGCTCCAGTCACAATTTTCTTTCTGATACTAAAACATGTTTATGTTCCTTAGTATTGTTTTGACTAGACTATTGTAATTCACATCTATTTGGTTCATCTCAGTATCTACCCCATAAACATTAAGAAACATGGCTGATCATACAATTCTTTGAGTATTAAAAACTGAGCACATCTCCCCCACCCCATGCTCTGTAACCTTCAATGGCTACCTGTTTGATCTAGAATTAAACCCAAAATCTGTTCACTGTACTACATTTTGATGACTGGCTCCAATCCAATATGCCATACCTATCTAACCTCACCCATCTGTAGACCACATCTAGAAACATATGAGGGGCCCCAAGTGGCCGAGTGGTCTAAAGCGCTCTCCATTATGGATCACTGCCATCTCACCTCTGTCTACGTGAGTTTGAGTCTAAGATTCGGCTAATGTAGTTATGTGAGAAAGCTTGCCAGTAGCTTCTCGTGGGGCGGTGGTTCTTTCCAGGGGTTTCCCGGGTTCTTCTTCCACCAATAATACTGGCCATCATGTATAACCTATTGTGTGCTGAAAAATGGCGTTAAACCCTATAACAACAATAACAACTAGAAATGTATGCTCCTCTTCTGAAATTCATATTCTTATTGTTCACACTGTTAAAATGACATCCTATTGACAAAGTTATTATGCCCAGTTATGTGGAACAAATTGTGAGCTTTTTCCATGAAGCTCTTCAAGCTTAAGTACAAACAATCAACATCAATACCAAATACAATAACAACATCATCATCACCACCAATGCTATTTAAAACTTCTAATGCATTAGGGAAAAAATGCTGCCTTGAGTAACACTAGATTCATCCAAGTACATGTGGACACCTGCAAACTCTCCATTCTGTAGATAGAAGACATTTCTTTTTATCAATTAAGCAAAATCAGGACTATAACAGATATTCAACTGACCATGGCTCTTCAAAATGGCAGCAATGGATTATGGTCACTCTTTCCAACTGATAATACCTTTCAAACACAGGGCCCCAGGTGGCTGAGTAGTCCAAAGAGCTTGTCTTCCATATCTAATACCTCTATTGCCAGACTGACTTTGTTTACAGCATTTACACTGGTCTTATTTGCATATACAATGGTGCCTTCCGTATCTAATACCTCAACTGCCAGACTGACTTTGTATGCAGCCTTTACACTGGTCTTATTTGCATATACAATGGTGCCTTCCGTATCTAATACCTCGACTGCCAGACTGACTTTGTATGCAGCCTTTACACTGGCCTTATTTTCAAATACAATGGTGTCTTCAATATCTAATACCTCGACTGCCAGACTGACTTTGTGTGCAGCCTTTACACTGGTCTTATTTGCATATACAATGGTGCCTTCCGTATCTAATACCTCGACTGCCAGACTGACTTTGTATGCAGCCTTTACACTGGCCTTATTTGCAAATACAATGGTGTCTTCAATATCTAATACCTCGACTGCCAGACTGACATTGTATGCAGCCTTTACACTGGTCTTATTTGCAAATACAATGGTGCCTTCCGTATCTAATACCTCGACTGCCAGACTGACTTTGTATGCAGCCTTTACACTGGCCTTATTTGCAAATACAATGGTGTCTTCAATATCTAATACCTCGACTGCCAGACTGACATTGTATGCAGCCTTTACACTGGTCTTATTTGCAAATACAATGGTGCCTTCCGTATCTAATACCTCGACTGCCAGACTGACTTTGTATGCAGCCTTTACACTGGCCTTATTTGCAAATACAATGGTGTCTTCAATATCTAATACCTCGACTGCCAGACTCACTTTGTATGAAGCCTTTACACTGGCCTTATTTGCAAATACAATGGTGTCTTCCATACCTAATACTTTAACTGCCAGACTGACTTTGTATGCAGCCTTTACACTGGCCTTTTTTGCAAATACAATGGTGTCTTCCATATCTAATACCTCAACTGCCAGACTGACTTTGTATGCAGCCTTTGCACTGGTCTTATTTGCAAATACAATGATGCCTTCCATATCTAGTACCTCAACTGCCAGACTGACTTTGTATGCAGCGTTTACACTGGCCTTATTTTCAAATACAATGGTGTCTTCCATATCTAAGCCAGCAGAAGAATGATACAAACTGAGGACAAAGGTTTTTCCAAACGCTATATTTTCATGCAATGTGGCGAAACCTCCTGCCATTACATGTTTACAAATTGCAAGGCATTCTTGATGTTAAAAATCTTCCAACAATCTTTCACTGTGATGTTCTGTTCATTTATTTGCATCACCAAATCATTTAAAACTGACCAGAGATAATACAATTTGAAAGCATTTATGACACCCTGGTCCATTGGATGCAAAAGGGAAAAGGTATTTGGTGGCAAATATGTGACTTTAATGTTTTTAGAATAGTCTTTTATAGTTCTCAGACAGCTCAGGACATTATCTAAATTTAATAAGATTTTGAATGTGATGCCTTCTCGCTGGCAATAGTGTTTCAACTTACAATGCAGGTTCTCTCAATGTATTGCTTGAACACTGCACTGGTCATCCACCCTTTCTATTAGCATAACAGTAGATGGGCAACTCTGATTGTTCATACCCCTTCTAAACTATGGAATTATCAGAATGACAAATCAAAAGATGCTTCAACCTGTAGTCACCTGATGCCCTGCCTGCCAGGAGAAGTGTCGAGCAGTCTTTAGCAGCTTTAAAACTAGACAGTCTTCTCTTCCACCAAAATGCTTTTCAGGCCTTTTTTCCAGTATAAGCCAGTTTCGTTGCCATTAAAAATCTGCTTTGCTGATTAATCACTGCTTTCTATAATTTTGTACAGTCTAGTGGGGAAACCTCTTGCTGTTTCATCATCAGCTGTGGCAACAATAAACAAAATGATGGTTGTCTAAGAGCTGTGCATTGTGGGTAATGTTTGTGTGCAATGGTGTCACAATCTGTAAACGAGTTATCCCTATAGTAGTGATCTTTTTTTGCATTTTTCCTATCTCACATTACTTTGAATTCTTGTGAATTGAGATCACGTAAATTGCAATCACACTGTACCATATATAGGGACCTATAAGCATACCTGTGCTATATCAAGGACTGTGTTAACTAATACCATATATGGGGACATAGTGGCATAATTGTTATATTAAGGACTATATTAACATCTACCATGTATGGGGGCATATAAGCATACCTGTATTATAGCAGGGACTAAGTATATTCTGACATGTAATGGTGAAGGACAAACAATTATAATTTTCAAATTTAATTGAGACTGAGGCTAAATTACCAATCTTATCATATCAATTATGTTGCCAAACATAGGTAGTTGTCTTGGTCCTGGGATGGTCATTCTAAATGACATGCATCATTGCTGGTCATATCTGAAAATAAGAATTTTAGATGAAGTCCCATGACACAAGATGGCCTAGTTGAAAAATAAAGAATTTCATATGAAATTTTGTGACACAAGATGGTCTAGATGTAAAATAATGAAAGTATGTTTGAAGTAAAGTGCACATTGTACCATGTGTTTACTTTCAAGGACATCTGTATATAAAAGACAAAAATATTTAGAAATCCTCAAAGGTGTGGAATCTTATATTTTTATTAAGGCTAACTGAAAATCACAGATAGAGAAAACCTTTCTGGGGAGTCCATGTACACAATGGACACTGTACATGTACCATTATAACAAGCTGAATATTTTTTGTCCCAGTACAAACAATACAAAATACAAGCAAACAATGCACTATGCATCTTTGCATTTTAGTGGATATACTATGTTATTGGAGCTTGGTATCACAGCCATATGGCAACAGAGTTGATTTACAATGTTATTAGAGCTGGTATTACAGTCATATGGCAACATAGTTGATTTACTATGTTATTAGAGCTGGGTATCACAGCCATATGGCAACAGAGTTGATTTACTATGTTATTAGAGCTGTTATTACAGCCATATGGCAACAGAGTTGATTTACTTCGTTATTAGAGCTGGGTATCATAGCCATATTTCAACAGAGTTGATTTACTATGTTATTAGAGCTTGGAATCACAGCCATATGGTAACAGAGTTGATTTACTATGTTATTAGAGCTGGTATTACAGCCATATGGCAACAGAGTTGATTTACTATGTCATTAGAGCTGGGTATCACAGTCATGTTGTACCACTACATGTCTCATGAAAACTGTCTTCAATTTGTATCACAATAATATCAGATGCATACAGAAAATGAACAAATAAACCTGTCCAATATTACAAAACAAACACACCTTGTAACACTGCAATAATTCATGTACAGATCAAAGCTAAAAACTATTAACATCATACACTAAAATTATATTTAAGAAAATGTTTATTATCATATTCTGCCGAACAGATGCACTTATTGTGACAATAAGTGAGGAAAGTGCCTCTATTTAAAACCCGAAAAGATAATGTTTACTAATCACTGATATCACAGACAAAAATGACTTTTTAAACAAAAATGTCTATTTTCGTAGTCTGCCAAAAAGATGCACTTGTTTTGTGACAGTAAGTGAGGAAGTTGCCTTTTTTAAAAATCCCAACAGCTAATGTTTACTATACTGTATCATAATCAAAAAATGACTTTAATCATATTCTGACAAGAAGATACACATGTTTTGTGACAGTAAATGAAGATGGTGCCTCTATTTTAAACATTAACAGCTAATGCATATTGGTCTCTAAGATAAGTACTCATAATTACAAGTAATTTACAGCTTTCAGTTGTTGAACTGGTACACACATTTCAAAAATAGAAACCACCATGGCTCTAGAAACTATATGCATCATATGCATGTGTCATTTTCCCACATAAAGATAGATACTACAGAGAATTGCTTCAGGAGTAATTTGTATGGCATCAACAAGGTAATGTTTCCTCTTCTTCAAGATTTTCTATTGTCTGATATCTTATGCATACAAAGTTATACAGATAAATTATGCATACCGGGTACTGTGCTTTTCTGATTGACTTCCTTCATTGGATATACCAATGTCAAACATAGGCACTTGCTTGCATGTATATTTGGGATGGGGAGGGATCAATGGGGTAAGCATACAAATGCAAACAATTCTAAGTTAGAAACAAAATATTTCCAAATCAAAATATAAATAGATCTTTATCTGAAACATACCTTCATGGATTATTAATTGCTATATCTTTGACTTTAAAAACAGTTTGCATAGGCAGAATTTATCCTGAGAATCTAAACAGCAGTTCACCCCATGACCTTGTTCTTCTATATTTACATCCATCTTCCTCAGAAATGTGCCATTTGCACTTGTAAATCTGGTTAAACATCAAATGTCTATCCACAGACACATGATATAAACATCTCTCTCCCAAAAATGTAAGAAACCAGTCATTGTGATCTATCATATTATCTCCACACCATTAGTGTGATCTTTGATATTTTTTTAACTCCAAGCAAGCAGTAATATTTACATCCCATGGTAACTGACTTTACTTTATCTAATGCCAATTCATATAGTGCAATAAGAGACCGTACTGCCAAGCAAAAAAAGTCCTACTACAAGCAATAACAGAGTAATGCCATAAGAAAGTCTTTAATTGACAGTCAATCAATAACAGGCAGTCATGCATTATCCAGCCAATGATAGATTTGCAATATTCAGACAATAACAGATAGTATTGCCATATCCAATCATCAATATACAGTTTTGTCATGTCCTAATAACAACAGGTTTGCCATATCCAAGTAATAACAGTTTTGTCATATCGTATTAATAACAGTTTTGCCATATCCTAATAATAACAGTTTTGCCATATAAAAGTAATAACAGACAGTTCTGACACATCCAAGTAATAACAGTTTTGCCATATCCAAGTAATAACACTTTTGTCATATCCATGTAATATCAGTTTTGTAATATCCTAGTAATAACAGTCTTGCCATATCCAAGTAATAACAGTTTCGCCAAATCCAAGTAATAACACTTTTGTCATATCCATGTAATAACAGACAGTTTTGTCATATAAAAGCAATAATTGACAGTTTTAATGTCATAACCAAGTAATTAACAGTTTTGCAATATCCAAGTAAGAACAGTTTTGTCATATCCAAGTAATAACGGTCTTGTGATATCCAAGTAATAACAGTTTTGCCATATCCAAGTAATAACACTTTTGTCATATCCATGTCATAACAGACAGTTTTGTCATATCAAAGCAATAATTGACAGTTTTAATGTCATATCCAAGTAATAACAGTTTTGCAATATCCACGTAATAACAGTTTTGCAATATCCAAGTAATAACAGTTAGTAATATCCATGTAATAAGAGACAGTAATGTCATATCCAAGCAATAAATATACAGTTTTTCATATCCAAGTAACAAGGGACAAAACTGTCACAGGGACAATTCTAAGATTTGCCAATGTTGCAAATTGTGATTTTATTTTCTTTATTTGCGACAAAATATACCATCTGGTGATTTTTTCTTGTGACAACCTTTTTGGCTGTTTATTTTGTACATACATGGATTTGGAGTGGAGACATTCAAAAGGACCATGAAAAGAAACCACAAACTTGGAAACACAATGCACTGGAATTTATCTGCTAAATGAACAAATCCTTTGTTCATATTGACAAACCCCATCTTTACAGTGCATTGTTATATCATAATCTGCTTATGTTGATCTGGCCTGCGTACTGTATGCTGGTATACATTCAATCATGCTACCAGATTATAGCTACATTTGACCAACCTCTGAAGACATGAACGGAAACAGCTTAAATTAATTGAACAATGGCTAATCTTTCTGTTTTATTTTAATGTACCAATAAAAATGTTAGACTGAAACTTCAGAGAAAACCGATTATTTTTGAAGTACTGATTCCTGTGTATAAATACATAGCAAATGGAAAAAATCGTAATCAAAATTATATACTGACATCAGTGCAACTATATCATGGGTAAACGAATGTTCACCGTTATATGTTCATTTTCTAATCCTAAAAGCTAACAAAATAAAAAGCATATGGATTTAGTGCAAACATCATACACGACAGCCACTGAACCTTATGTTATACCTGACAGTCCAACATCATCTTCATGTAGTGATGGTCATAAGAGAAAGAGAGAGAGAGAGAGAGAGAGAGAGAGAGAGAGAGAGAGAGAGAGAGAGAGAGAGAATGTGTGTGACTGCATGTGTCAGGGAAGCATATATTTTACATTTGATAATGCATTTATTTCAGGTGACAACAGTCACTACTATATGTTAAAACAATGATGCAAGATGCAAAGACCACGAAAGAGTGTAAAACAGTTATGTAATGATTTTTTTGTAATATTATGGATGTATTGCTTGTTGTCAATAAAGAAATTATCCCATTTAATTTTCATTTTCATTACCTTTTACATCATAAGACTTGAAAAAATATTCAATCAGATTTCTTAAAATGATAATCGGTTTTGGAAGAGAAAAAAAACCGTATTAACATTCCTATACCGGCATGCGTGCATTCCAGACAGAAATTAGCGGAAACCAGTAAATACACATAGTTTTATAGAAGTTGCTATTTTGCCTCTGTTTACATGAAAAATATTACCACGTGGCATTTACGACTGTACCGGTAATACCGTTAATTATTACGAGCAGAAAGGAATAAAGGCACCGGTGTTAAATCGCTGGATGGTGAGCGAGAGACGATAAACAGCCTCGTAACGCGTATCAGATGAGGCACATCTCGCAGTCCTATCTTCGGGCAGGCCTGTGTTGGTTACTGTATGGTATATGCATGGGCGCACAATCCAAGTTTTCCTTGTTATCTGCGTGTGCATGTTATACACGTAGCTGCTTTATATGTGTGAAAATACGGTACACTGCCTGAGATTGGAAAAACCAAAATGGTACTTCAAAATAACTTACAAAATGCTCTCAACATACATCATGTATGGTGCAAAGAAAACAGTATGATCATAAATACAGAAAAAAGCCCTACTAGTTACATGTACAACACAACAAAAACGAGCAAGACTAGATAGCGACAAACTCCATGTTTTATTTGACAATATGAGCTTAAATATGACCGATCAAGATAAAATATTTGGTGTATTCGTAGAAAACATACTTACATGGTCTATTCACATTAAACACATTTCTAAAAAGGTTAATTCTTATCTTTGGCAACTGAGAAAAATCAAAACATACATTCCTCTTCAGTAAAGGGTCATCTAACATAACAATACTTTTAAGGCTCCAAAAGAGGGCTTGCCATTTAATTCTAGATCAATGTAAAGACAATTTTCAGGATGCAATGAATAATAGAAAGGTTTTAACAATACACGAAAGAATATTTCTTAGAAAAGTCAAATTGATGCATAAAGTATCCAGAAAAACCATTCCTGTCTATCTACGCAATATCTTTCACCAAAGAGATGCTGATGGTACTCCAAATTTAAGGTCCATAATAAGAAAACTTTACATTATACCAAGACCAGAGAAGGAATTGTAATAAAAAAGGTTTTCAATATACTGGTCCAGTAGTATGGAACAACATTCACAGCGACATAAGACAGGCTCCTAGCATTTCTTCTTTTTATAATCAGTGTCTTAAATGGATAAAATCTTAAGAAAATTGAACAGTGCTAGTACCAAAAAAATACTGCCTGCTTTTCTGTAATTTTGCATCATTTTCAAAGCTGAATTTTTCAATGCAGAATAATATTTTTTAAAAATATTTGTATGTTTTTACAGATGCCTGTACATGTGTACCAGGCTTGATACTTTGAATTTTAATATTCCTTAATTATTTAGTGTCAAGCCAGACGCTTCACATCATGTTGTATGTATTGTATATATTGTACATAACAGATAGAAGGCCTCAAGGTAGACTAGTTATGTAACTAAATAAGTTACCTTCTCTAAATAAATAAATAAATAAATAAATAAAGAAATAAATAAATAAATAAATAAAGTCTTTATTATATACAAGCAATGAAAGACATTATTGTCATATCCAAACACTTAATTCACTGACCTCCCAAAAATGCTCCCCATGACCTTGTCCTTCAAGCTCCTGTGTCCTTATTCCCTGTGGATATTCCTGGCATAGCATGCATTTGTTGGCAAAGTCTGATGACGATCCATTATAAAATTGATGATACGCCTTTACAACATTTAACCAAATTTGACACTGACTGTCAAGATTTGTATGCATCATCCTTTGCAACATTCAACACAGGCATGACACAAATATTTCACAAGGATAATAATTGCAAAAGACACATGAGAAGGTGAGTCTTGGAGCTAAAAGATAGTTTTCTTATTATTTTGAGTCGCTGAATGAAAGTTAGGCTACGAAGTTCTAAGTTACCATTTGAAATCAATGAAAAAGTATTGTTATTCTTACATGACAAGGAATAATTGAAAAATGAGAACAGACCAGAAGAAAAGATACTCCACAGAGAACAACATCCCATCTACATGTTGTTGTACTGGTAAGTAAAATATATCACTGCAAAAAGAAAATGAAATAGTAGTAAACATATCCTTGAATGGCAGCTCCAAAGAAGTTAAAACAGCTTGTCACTTTCCTGGGATTGTATAGAGTTAAAGCTACTTTGGAGGATACCTCAATATAATGGACACGTGCTCATAAAGTATAAATGTTATGATCATTTTAATGTCCCATTAGCAAGGTAATGTTTATTTAACTTTTAATACATTATTTTAGAAGGTATAAAATAATTATAGATAAAAATGTAATTTTCATAATTTTATCCAGCAGTACAAGATTTGCAAAATTGGTATATGAAAGCAAACATTTTTACTAAAATATTAAAAAGAAAGCTAAAACAATAGCAGTGGATAGTTAGTAACAAGACTCCATTCTTCTTTTACTAACCATTCAAAACCACATCCCACCCCAGCACTCACCCCACACTCACACATAGTGAAACTGATCCAGAGATCACAACACAATAATTGGTCATATATATGTACAGTCAAACCTTATGTACAGTCAAACCTGTCTTTAATTGTGACCTTCGCATAGCAGTTACCTGGCCATAATTACTATGCTTCCTATATAATGTGTCTATTGGTCACATGCCTTCTGCAGTCAGCAGTCAGGTGTTTGATAACCAAACAATGGTTTCTATATGCCCTAAGTGATCAATGCAACCTAAACTTTGTTTTATGATGAACATTATTTAAATAAAGAAAACTTATGTAAATTGATGTTGAAATTCTTCTTATCGGGCTTGTACTCACTGTACTCCAGTCACATTATCAATGTAACTCTGAATTATAAATATGTCAAATTCAAAAGTAAGGCCGTTTAATCATTAGGGAAGAGCTGAAGCAATTCATTTAGGTAAAGTTTTTTTTTTTTTTATGGTTTAACGCCATTTTTCAGCACAATATATAGGCTATACATGGCGGCCAGTATTAGTGGTGGAGGAAGAAACCGGAAAAACCCCGGAAAGAACCACCGACCCACGAGAAGCTACTGGCAAGCTTTCTCACTTAACTACATTAGCCGAATCTTAGACTCGAACCCACGCAGACAGAGGTGAGATGGCAGTGGTCCGTAACGGACAGCGCTTTAGACCACTCGGCCACTCGGGGCCCCTTTTAGGTAAAGTAGTAGTTATATTGAAGCAGAATCGGAAGTCACATTTTGTGCTAGTGTGACAAACTTAGTTTTATACCTTCAACTACTTTCCTGTGATGTATTCCTTTTCATTATGATCACAGGTCATTCAATATTGAAAACGTGTCCGTAAAGGTAGGTGAAGTGTCAGTTGATGTGTCATAGGTCATTCTATATTTAAAACTTGTCAGTAAAGGTAAATGTCAGTTGATGATTATTAGGTCATTCTATATTTAAAACTTGTCTCTAAAGGCAAGTGAAGTGTCAGTTCATGGGTCACAACGAATAGCCAAATTCAGTTTTTTAAACTCCATATCCATCACAAGATTCTTGCATTCTGTATTTTGATCTCAGCAAGTTATGCATAGAGCTAATCCGTATGTTGTTCTTGAAGCATGAACAGCTGTTTCTAAGTCTAAAATTTATACAAGCAGGACAACCAAAGAGTCAGTCCTTACTTGTAATCATGTATGAAGTCTGTCAATTTTTAAAGTCTTGTCATGGTGCACAAAACAAACTAAAATCAGTTATTATTTTAAGTCAAAATTTGTTCTCTGTGCTATATATCAATGACAGACTCCAGTCCAACATACCTATCCAGCCTCACTCATGCGTATACAACAGCTAGATCCTTACGCTCTTCTTCTGATAATCGTATACTCATTGTTCCCAAGGTGAAAACAAAGTCATATGGACAACGTTTGTTTGCATACCAGGGCCCGGCGACATGGAACGAATTGCCCATTGAAATAAAACACAAAGACACAGTGGTCCCTTTTAAGAGTGCTCTCAAGACTCACCTGTTTTGACTGCAGGAACAATCTTAGCGACCTAATCATGTTTTGTATCTTATATGTTTTCAGCATGTTTTTATGTTTTCCAATTTCATTGTTTTTGTCATTTGTTGTTCTGTAGTGTAGTCATATCATTATTGATGGTGTAAAGCGCTTATAGCTTTGAAAGATTAGGTGGTGCTATACAAAGTCCTCATTATTATTATTATTATTATTATTATTATTATTATTATTATTATTATTATTATTATATCAGCCTGTTTATACTCCTACACCATATACAAGCTCCAATGATGAATATTTGTCAATTTTTTTCAGAGAAAATATCTTTGTAATGAGACATTCATTTAAAATATGCGAAGACAAAAATCTATTTTGTATTGGTCATTCAAACTCTTTATTAAGGGTCCAAGCAGTTAATTTATGTGTTTATGATGGGGTGACTTCCTGAGTAACACATAACTGTTTGTATAAACTTTATTTATTGTTAACCAACATAGTTACAGGGTATTTAGCGAGAGGACAGAGATGAAAACTTTATACTAGAAGCTACTCAAGTTCTCTACTAAATCATTTGAAATTGTCTGAGAATGAAACACATGTCGAAAAGGATAAAATATACTTACCCCATGTATATTTACCTTTGGATGTAAGAAAACAGCAAAATGATGTAAGTTGAACACAAAATGCATTAAATTTTATTGTTCAATTTGGTTAAGGTCTTGATTGATGAGGTGTGCTATTATGGCCTATAAGAT